>OW804094.1:155000465-155039634 GCA_942159475.1 Sthenelais limicola | reverse complement strand
CAACCCTACTCTCTCCTGAGAAATGGTGATGGAAAATTCCAAGATGAATAAGTCAGACCTGTATCTACTGACTTGTTTCTTGCTTCTGACCAATCAAGTGGTGGATCCAGAGTGGGGGGGGGCAGCAACCCCTACCCCCAGCCCCCGAAATTTGCCAACTGTGACTGAATTATCTGCTGCAATGCTCCGAGTGTTCTTGCAGAAAAATTAACTTTTTAACAGGGCCATTGCAGAGGTGACTGCAAACCAGCCTATGTGCTAATGATGAAAGCCAGGAGGGCATACAATTAGTCTAATGGTAGCATGGTCTTTATGCCATTTACCATGGTAGTATTTATAATTATTTAAAATGTTTGTAGTGCATTTATGGCCATAGAAACATGTTACCTAGTGTCCTTGGTCATGAATGCCCTTATACAACTTGAATTATATTTGTTACACACTTCACAGGAAGTAATTTAGGTGACTTTTCATCCCTTTTCTTAGTAATTAGCATAATTACTCACTAATTATTGCTTGTATCAACTTTATTTATATACCATTGGATTCCTCATGCCTCACAACATTAAGAAAGTATATTCACACTTGAATATAAGTTGATTTAACCCAAGTTATGGTATTTCAAAGATTTACTGGCGGCCATTTTGTTTTTTGCGATTTTGGGGGTGTTCCCCCACCTAGATTTTTATAGACTTTTAGTATGTTGATAAAGGGGTACTAATAGTACCCAAAACCATTGAAAAAACCTACGTTGCAATTGTCCTAGGTTCAACCCTATTTTCTACTGGACTATTTCTGAAAATCTGACCCCCATGTAGTGGCTGCTGCACGCCCATTAATCCTGGCATCGTTTAATTGATTGAGCGATTATTGATTGGTCGACTAATTTGGATATCCAGTCTAGGCTCAGAGCTGAGAGAAGGCCTCACTGAGGCAAGGCCTCTCGATCCGAACCGCAAAATGCCATTAGACTCCCATTAAGCCTGGATATCTATATGTAATAGGAAATATCCACATATTTTTTTAAAAATATCTATTTCTTTTTCCAAAATATTTCAACGCATTTTCAATGGAACTAATAGATATTTTATTATCAAGACACAAACTAGCCTGGATTTTGGAAATTCTTTCTTACACCAGAGTATGTTGCTCATTTTCATATACTACTATGTGTGCTGTGTATGAGTAGTGGCCAGTAGAGTCCCTTAGGCTATTCTCATAGACCAGAAATCCGACCAAAGTAAAGTTGGTCATTATATGATACATTTCATTTCTGTTAAAGAATAATTAGTTTAATAATCGTTTGGTAGGTAATGCCCAAGAAATAGTGGTTGTGTGTGGATAAATTGCATTTCTTTGCATATATTGATATTTTTTAGATTATAAGAATAATCAAGGTGCGCAAGTCTATATAAAAAAAATGTTGGATATTTAGATATTTGAAGTATATCTGAGTATATTCTGTATAGTATTCAATAAACCTGTCTGGTTATTTTGAACTGTATTTTGAACCTGATTTCCGTCTTCAATCTGGGTTATTTGAGAGGATTGGTGAAGGGGAATTGTATATTTTCTGAGTGCATTGGCACATAGGGGGTCATATTTTCAGAAAATGTACAATTGGCCGCTTTACACATTTTGGAAATTCTCCTAAATTAGGCTGAAAAATGAAGAATACCGGGTATATCTGAATATATTTGGTATCGCATTGATTTAAAGTAACAGTTCTGTTATGTTAAACTGCATTTTGAAGTTGATTTTTGTCTTAAATGTGGATAATTTGAGGGGATTGGTGAAGGCGAATTGTACATTTCCTACCAGCCTATTGGCACATACACGCGGCCTATTGGTAGTCTATTTGTTACACTAGGTAGGTAACTGGTCACTAGGTAGGTTACTGGTCACTAGGTAGGTTACTGGTCACTAGAGACAAAGCCCATGGCTAGTTTGACCCGATATTGAGGTCAGGTCCCCCTGGTAACGCGTCCTTTGTTCTGACCAGTGGTCAATGTTGGCAATGACCGGTGGGACTCAAAGCCCTAATAAACCCCAATCTTAGTGACAGAGAGTAGGTAGTGGGAGTGTGGTAGTAGGAGGGGGAGGAGGTGAGAGAGAGGGAGGTGAGAGAGGGGGAGTGAGAGGGGTGGGGGAGGGAGAGAGAGAACAGAAGGAGGAGAGAGGAAGAGAAAGAAAGAGAGAGGGGGAGGAAGGGAGAGAGAGCGAGTGACAGAGAGAGAGAGTGAAGGGGACAGAGAGAGGGACACATTAACATGAGGCACCAAGTGACACCCTCAAATGACACCCACTCTAACCAACCAATAGGCCACTGAATTCCTCCCTCCTCCTTCTCCTTCTCCTTCTCCTCCTGCTCCTTCTCCTTCTCCTCCCCCCTTCTGCTCCTCCTCCTCCTTTTCCTCCTCCTTCTCTTCCTCCTCGCTCCTCCTCCTCCCTTCTCCTTCCTCCTCCACCTCCTCCTCCTCCTCCTCCTTCTCCTCCTCCTTTTCCTCCTCCTCTTACTCCTCCTCCTCCTCCCCCCACTCCTCCCACTCCTCCTCTTCCTCCTCCTTCTCCTCCCCCCACTCCTCCCACTCCTCCTCTTCTTCCTCCTCCTCCTCCCCCCACTCCTCCCACTCCTCCTCTTCCTCCTCCTCCTCCTCCCCCCACTCCTCCCACTCCTCCTCTTCCTCCTCCTCCTCCTCCCCCCACTCCTCCTCCTCCTCCTCCCACTCCTCCAACTCCTCCTCTTCCTCCTCCTCCTCCTCCCCCCACTCCTCCACTTCCTCCTCCTCCTCCCCCCACTCTTCCCACTCCTCCTCTTCCTCCTCCTCCTCCTCCCCCCACTCCTCCACTTCCTCCTCCTCCTCCCCCTCCTCCTCCCACTCCTCCACTTCCTCCTCCTCCTCCCCCCACTCCTCCCACTCCTCCACTTCCTCCTCCTCCTCCCCCCACTCTTCCCACTCCTCCTCTTCCTCCTCCTCCTCCTCCCCCCACTCCTCCACTTCCTCCTCCTCCTCCCCCTCCTCCTCCCACTCCTCCACTTCCTCCTCCTCCTCCCCCCACTCCTCCCTCTCCTCCTCCAACTCCTCCTCTTCCTCCTCCTCCTCCTCCCCCCACTCCTCCACTTCCTCCTCCTCCTCCCCCTCCTCCCCCCACTCCTCCACTTCCTCCTCCTCCTCCCCCCACTCCTCCCACTCCTCCACTTCCTCCTCCTCCTCCCCCCACTCCTCCCACTCCTCCACTTCCTCCTCCTCCTCCCCCCACTCTTCCCACTCCTCCTCTTCCTCCTCCTCCCCCCACTCTTCCCACTCCTCCACTTCCTCCTCCTCCTCCCCCCACTCTTCCCACTCCTCCTCTTCCTCCTCCTCCTCCCCCCACTCTTCCCACTCCTCCTCTTCCTCCTCCTCCTCCTCCCCCCACTCCTCCCTCTCCTCCTCCCCCTCCTCCTCCTCCTCCCCCCACTCCTCCCACTCCTCCTCTTCCTCCTCGCTCCTCCTCCTCCCTTCTCCTTCCTCCTCCACCTCCTCCTCCTCCTCCTCCTTCTCCTCCTCCCTCTCCTCCTCCTCTTCCCCTCCCACTCCTCCCCCCACTCCTCCCACTCCTCCTCTTCCTCCTCCTCCTCCTCCTCCCCCCACTCCTCCCACTCCTCCTCTTCCCCCTCCCACTCCTCCCCCCACTCCTCCTCCTTGTCCCCTGGAGCCAGGTTAGCTCCAAATCTATTGGCTTCTTTGTGCCACATGACCTTGGGTTGCAGAGGACAAAAGACAGCTAATAAATGTAGTATCCCCCCTCGGCTGGCTCAATAGGGCACCAAATTGGCTAGTTATCCCCCTATATGGGTCAGTTTTTTAAAGTGTGCTGTTTTCAATTTCATAGAGCTTGGGTAATGGTCAAAATTAAATTAAACAGAAATCATCTTTTCTCTATTAAATCGTCATATTCTGGTTCTAAGATTTCAGGAAAACTTTATTCCAACAAAATCCGACCAGTGGTTGGGCTCTTCATGGCCCATTAAAAATGACCTCCCTGTAACTCTCACGTACCATGTCCCTCTTTAAGTTGGAAAAATGTGAAATAATAATTTTAATCAAAATTATTAACCGAAATGTGAGAAAAATCGATCATTTATCATTTATGACAATTATCATGGGATCCTAGATTTTTGAAACTCTACACAATACCTGTGCAGAATGGGAATAATGCATAAAAATCGGTTATCATTCATTTTTACATCAATTTCATGATTTCTTTTATCTCTTTCTTTACAAATAACCTCACAGACCTAATATGCATAGTTTCTGTTCCATTATTACAAACACACTTCCTGGCATCTATTACCATCAGTTGAAGACATTATTAAGGGTATGAAATGTCCATGCCCTTCATCAGGCTATGGAGAAACCTGTTTAAATAGGGACCTCTTACGTGAGAATTTCACCTAAAATTTCCAACTTGTATTTTTGTATGCTAATAATCTTGTTTTTGCTTCTTTAGCAATTCTAATATCACTTAAAAGGCTAAAGTTCCATCACCTCATGTTAATCAAGCAAATAAAGTGAGGAAATATGCAAATATGCCACTTTTTACTCGATTTTGGAAAATATCAAATATCACATCATAAGAAATATCACTATTCACTAGATGAACTGAAAATTAACCCAAAATAAATAATTCATCCAAGTGAAAATGATCTAATATGAAACAGATGCATGCCTAAGGCCTAGAAATCCATTTAAAACATATATTATGGTCAATTTTGTAGAAAAGTGTAAAAAATCTCACGTAAGAGGTCCCTAATAACAGGTAGTATAATAAGGGCATTTTGCTCTAATAAACTCAACTTTACTGTTGTTTTAAATGGATCTCTGGCCCCTAGACACATGTATATCATCTATTAGATTTATTCCACTTGGGTAAAAACTATAATTTTGGTTTATTTTCTAGAAAAGTCATAAATCTCACGTACAAGGTCCCTATTTCGAAATGGCATATTAGGCATTTCTTCACTATCAAATTATGTTATATGGTTGTTTTGAATGAATTGTTAGCTTTGGCCACATACATATTATATATTAAATCGATTCCACTTGCAGAAAAATATATTTTTGGTCAATTTTGTGTAAAAGTGATAAATCTCACGTATGAGGTCCCTACTGGCAGGACGTATAATAAGGCCTTTTTGCTCTATCAAACAACAGATTATGTTTTTTCCCAAGTGAAATCGATCTTATATATTATGTATATATGTCCAAAGCTTAGAATTCATTTAAAACAACAGTACAACATAGTTTGATGATGAAAAAAGACCTAATACTCTACTTCAAAATAGGGACCTCTTACGTGAGAGTTATCTCTTTTCTTCAAAATAAACCCAAAATATATTTTTACCCAAGTGGAATCAATCTAATGTATAGTATACAGACACCCATCTATTTGAAATGACAGTAAAATGTAAAAAACGGCCTTATTATGCTATCTGCCATTAGGGACCTTGTACGTGAGATTTATGATTTTTCTTCAGAATTGACCAAAATTATATTTCTCCTCCAGTGGAATCGATCTAATTATATAATGCACATGTGTCCAATGCTTAGAATTCATTTGAAACAACAATGCAACTTAGTTTGGTAATGAATAATGCCTAATTTGCTAGTTCAAAATAGGGACCTCTTACGTG
This sequence comes from Sthenelais limicola, assembly GCA_942159475.1. NCBI lineage: Eukaryota > Metazoa > Annelida > Polychaeta > Phyllodocida > Sigalionidae > Sthenelais > Sthenelais limicola. The sequence continues at coordinate 155,033,960 of OW804094.1, read as the reverse complement.
AGAGTTATCTCTTTTCTTCAAAGTAAACCCAAAATATATTTTTACCCAAGTGGAATCGATCTAATATAAAATGTAAAGGTCCCTATGTGTCAGAAATCTATTTACAACAAGAGTAAAATATATTTTGAAAGAACAAAATGGCTTTATTATGCTATCTGCCAGTAGGGACCTTGCACGTGAGATTTATTATTTATCAGCAAAATGAACCAAAGGTAATTGTTCTCCGAAAGTGGAATCAATGTAATATATATTGTACATGTGTCTGAATATAAGAATAACATTTAAAACAATAAAACATTATAGCTTTTATTATACTACGTTCTAACAGGGACCTCTTACGTGAGAATTATTATTTCCAACATAACATCTCAAGAGATACAGATCAAATTTGACCAGTGCCGGTCATAAGGTATCAATAACTGCAAATAATTTTAAATTGATTCCAAACACTTCAAGTAATCATATCAAAACGAAATTGTCTCTGCAATGTAATATTTGCAGTGAATATACCTTTATAATTTGTTGGGACTTGTACGTGAGAATATTAAATATTTAGCAAGATTGGCATTTCTCTTGACAATAAGTACATTTTTTTAAATAAAAAGATGGTTGTGTCAATGTAAGGGCTATTGGGATCAGAGGATGACTGTATGAACACTTTTCATTTAATATTGGAATAATTATGGCTAATTATGATTTACTCACGTAAGAGGTCCCCTCTTGTTGGAAAAATGAGTTTTGGACATTAAGTTAATGTACAGGCGAAAGTTGACAAGCTAGAATATTTAAATTTTAGTACACGATAAAGCATATATACAAGGGTATATAAGAGTAATTTCATGATTTTTAAAGAAATATAACTATTATTGCGACTGGGTATAAAAACGGGTCATCCTACGTGAGATTTATGGTTGGAATTATTTAAATTGATCTGGTGTGAGGTGGTTCATTAGTATGAAGTAAAAAAAAATTGAGGGAGACACTTTAGATACAGGACTATCCAATAGGAGCAAATTAATGTGAATGATTAATGTCTAGAACATATGCTACATGTTTGATATCTGGTTAATATTTATTTCATTGGAAAAATGAGGAAAAAATGCATTTTTGACATTTTTTAGGTGTAAATATTGATCAAAAGTTTTTTAAAGTTATTTGGAATGAACGATCAGGGTGAGACGAATCAAATGGCACTAAGATAATGATTTTTCATGAATTATTAAAGAAGATATCGACGACAATGCAATATTTTAGCAAAATAGCACACTTAAAAAAACTGACCCATATGCCCTGCCTGATAATAGGAGCTCTTTCTTTCTTCCTCGCTATCGCGGTTCTGAACTAATCTACCTTTCGGTATTACCTTTGTATCTCTCAATTACTCTGCTTCTTTCACTCCATCCTCACTCTTTTTTTCTACCTCGGTCTGTTCCTATCTCTCTCGCTGTCTCGCTCTCTCTCTCTGTCTCGCTCTCTCTGTGTATCTGTCTCGCTGTCTCTGTGTATCTGTCTACCTGTGTATCTGTCTCACTGTCTCTGTCTCTGTGTATCTGTCTCTCTGTGTATCTGTCTCTCTGTGGATCTGTCTCTCTGTGTATCTGTCTCTCTGTGTATCTATCTCTCTGTGTATCTGTCTCTCTGTGTATCTGTCTCTCTGTGTATCTGTCTCGCTGCCTCTATCTCTTTGTATCTGTCTGTGTGTATCTCTCTCTGTGTATCTGTCTCTCTGTGTATCTGTCTTGCTGTCTCTATCTCGCTGTGTATCTGTCTCTCTGTCTCTCTCTATCTGTCTCTCTGTGTATCTGTCTCGCTGCCTCTATCTCTTTGTATCTGTCTCTCTATATATCTGTCTCTTCCCTGCCTCCCCCTCTGTCTTGCCCCCTTGTCTTTCTCCTGCCTCTCCTGTCTTCCCTTCTGTCTCTCTCCTTCACCTGTCTTCCCTTCTGTCTCTCTCCTTCACCTGTCTTCCCTTCTGTCTCTCTCCTCCCCCTGTCTTCCCTTCTGTCTCTATCCTCCTCTCATCTTCCCTTCTGTCTCTCTCGGCTTCCTCCTGTCTTACCATCTGTCTCTGTCTCTTCTCTCGTCTGAATTCACCTCTGTCTCTATCCTCCCCCTCCTGTCATCCCCCCTGCCTCTCCCTTCTCCCGTCTGAATTCCCCCTGTCTCTATCCTCCCCCTCCTGTCATCCCCTCTGCCTCTCCCTTCTCCCGTCTGAATTCCCCCTGTCTCTATCCTCCCCCTCCTGTCATCCCCTCTGTCTCTCCCTTCTCCCGTCTGAATTCCCCTCTGTCTCTATCCTCCCCCTCCTGTCATCCCCCCTGCCTCTCCCTTCTCCCGTCTGAATTCCCCCTGTCTCTATCCTCCCCCTCCTGTCATCCCCTCTGTCTCTCTCCACTCTCGTCTGAATTCCCCCTGTCTCTATCCTCCCCCTCCTGTCATCCCCTCTGTCTCTCCCTTCTCCCGTCTGAATTCCCCCTGTCTCTATCCTCCCCCTCCTGTCATCCCCTCTGTCTCTCTCTTCTCCGTCTGAATTCCCCCTGTCTCTATCCTCCCCCTCCTGTCTCCCCCCTGTCTCTCCCTTCTCCCGTCCGTATTCCCCCCTGTCTCTATCCTCCCCCTCCTGTCTCCCCCCTGTCTCTCCCTTCTCCCGTCCGTATTCCCCTGTCTTTCTCCTGCCCCTCCTGTCTTACATGTCCTTCTCCCACCTTACCATCTGTTCCCCCACCCCTAACCCTCCCCACCCCCACCCATCCACCCCCTCCCCTCATTACTCCACCCTACCAGGCTAAGAGCTCCCTAGCCTGGATGCTAGCGTAGGTAACAAAGGCCATCCACTTGCCGGTCAGTCACCCCAGGCTGCTGCCCTCTCTCTCCTGCCTCATATTCCAGGAAATTAATGTTTTCTCCTGTTTCCTTTTCCTTCTCCCATATTTTATATCTGTCAATAGTAGTGCAAGTTCTGCCCTTTCTGCCATCCATTGTGGCTGTATAGGCTGGACTTTATATGTGATATGTTTCAGGAAAATGAGTCATAAGTCGCAAAAATGATATTTTTCAAAGTGTTTATTTTACCACATCACTTTATTTGAATGTTCTGCTTTTTGGAGGGTTTATCACCTATACTTATATGAATCTATGTACCAAATTTCAGGACATTGTATTGAATATATCCTTCCGTTTTGAAGGCCTTTGTATGGAGTATATTTAGTTACTTTACTGGTTATTAGCCACCCAGAAACATTGCAAACTTTCTTTTTCGAAAATAAAAATATCAAACTTAAAACATAGATCTATATAATTATTAGATGTCCTAGTGTTTACTATCATTGGAACCAGCTTGATCTCCTCTTTTCAAATATGGTGATATCTCAAAATCCATATTTTGTGACTCATTTTCCTAAAACGGATCTATATGGTGTCGTCATACCAAATATGTACGAGTTGTTAAGTGGGTTAAAGGGCTGTGTCCATTAAGCTGATTCTCATGCTGATTAAGCTGATTCTCACAGAACCTAGTGGAAAAGGGTCCTCTGCGGCGCAAAACCGCATAATGATCTGTTTAGTGGACTAGGGCCTTTATGCTGAGTGGCATGTGTTGTGTCGATAATAAAGGTGGATTTCATGTATACAATTGAATAGCCTAGTTCACAAATTGACAGTGGTGCTATAGATAGAGTGGTGGTAACAATGGGAACTCTGAGCTATGCGGGCGTTCTCGCAAAATTTTACAGCATACCAAAACCATAAGCTTCTAACTTTAACCTTCTTTTTCTCTCAAATACTAGCTTTTGTTATACTGTCTGCTATCTGATATTATAAGGTGATATGTTTAGAATAATGTTGCTTAATGGCAGCTTGATTTACCTGCTAGATTTTAGAATATAGCAACTTTTGTCAGAGGGTATCAAGAAAGACAAGCTATGCATGGGGAGTACGGGGAGCGAGGGGGCAGTGGCTGTAGGGTTGAAGGGTTGAGGTGCATCCTCCAGTCGGCGGGGGACTGGAAGCAATATGTGCCCTGCTAGTGATGTCAGTCAAGTGGTCCACCCATGTGCGCAGTGGTAGAGGTTCATCCCGCACTCACGGCTAGCAGCTGGTGCAAGTATATATGAAGTGCCCTATTGAATTAAATTATTAGAATATGCTATTAGGTTCCTGGTCCTGTTGTTATAAATCTGCAACCCATCAATTTTCTTCACTATTCCATCCTTCTTTCTTTTTCATTCCACCTCCATGTTCTCCTTCTGTTCCTGCTTCTCTCACGCCCCTCCTACTCCCCCTTCATCACTCTCCCTCTCCCTCCTCCTCCTCCTTCCCCTACCTCTCCCCCATCCCTTCTCCTCCCTGGCCCCTCCTCCTTCTGTTCCTTACCCTGCCTCTCCCCCTTCTCCTCCTCCTTTCTTTTCATTCAACCCTCCCCCCTCTTTTGCTTTCTTTTTTTCCTTTCCCTCATCATCTCTCCTCTTGTTTGTTCCTCTACTCTTCCTCCTCCTTCCTCATCCTTCTTCCTCCTCCCTTTCCTCCTCTCCTTCCTCATCTTTGGACCTCGTTCCTCCACCTCTCCCCTCCATCCAATATCCTCCCATAGGGTCACAAAGTGCACCTCTCATTCCTTTCTTATAATTGATTTTTACTTTTCTCTAATCCCCAGCCCCCTGATCACCCCCTCCTCCGTCCCCCTCCCCCTCCCCCCTCTTGTGTTGATAATTACAGGCCTAGGATCAGCCTTTGTCTTGCCCACATCGATCCCTACCTTTCATCTCCCTACTCCGGCTCTCGCTCTCACGCTCAACCCACAGAAAATGTACACTCACCAAATGGGTCAGATTGTCAGAAAATGTACAATTCACCTTCACCAATCCTTTCAAATAACCCACATTTAAGTGAAAAGTGACGTTCAAAATGCAGTTTAACTATTAAAAGAGATATTTTTAATCAATTCAATGCCAAAGATACTCTGATATACCCATTTTTTTTATCATTTTTTCTGTGTAATTTTACAGAAGTTACCAAATTTGTAGAGTTGCTGATTGTACATTTTTTGAAAATGTGACCCAGATATAATTGCCTCAAGAAGGAAAACTCTTCAGAAAGATATACTTATTCGCCTCTGCCTTATTTGGGGAGGTTTTAAAGGAGTTTCAATGGAGTTGGATTAAATGATGTCTTGGTTCTAACCATTTTAATATCTTTTTGGGAGGATTTAATATCGTGGACAAAAATAGAGGAACTTGTATTGTATTGTATATTGTTTATTTCCGAAAACTACATGATAAAAATATAGATAATTTACATCGAAAATGGCCCTGTCCTCTTCTGGGGCAGCCGCAGCTCTTCCAGAGGGTCCCTTAGACTAGACTTTAATGTTACATTTTATGGTATATAAAGGTAGGTATAAAGTGACTAGTTACCTACACTACTGCAATGGGATGCACCAGCTATGACTTTATCAAGGTGGGACCCATGGTATTGGGTTTCCTTGTGTATATGTTTTGTGGACATAGTCTTTTTGTTTAATTTTGGTTAAGTTTTATGCTAAAATGAGAGAAGATGGGTTGTGTGTTTGTATAGGTAGTGTATCCCATTTTCAGAATCAGCGAGGTCCTCTATATTTGCTTTAATTTATGAAGTTATTTAGACAAGTGTTTCTATTTATCTCATTTCCCCCCCCCCCCCCCCGCCCCACACAATTAAGGTATATGCAATGTACAATACATTTGATTCATAGCATCCTGGATTCCTAATGCATGAAACAATGCTGAACTGCAGGCTGATTGTGCAGTATAGACATCTGTGATTCCTACTGCATGAAACAATGCTGAACTGCAGGCTGATTGTGCAGTTTATACACCTATGATTCCTACTGCATGAAACAATGCTGAACTGCAGGCTGATTGTGCAGTATATACACCTATGATTCCTACTGCATGAAACAATGCTGAACTGCAGGCTGATTGTGCAGTATAGACATCTGTGATTCCTACTGCATGAAACAATGCTGAACTGCAGGCTGATTGTGCAGTTTATACACCTATGATTCCTACTGCATGAAACAATGCTGAACTGCAGGCTGATTGTGCAGTATAGACATCTGTGATTCCTACTGCATGAAACAATGCTGAACTGCAGGCTGATTGTGCAGTATAGACATCTGTGATTCCTACTGCATGAAACAATGCTGAACTGCAGGCTGATTGTGCAGTATAGACATCTGTGATTCCTACTGCATGAAACAATGCTGAACTGCAGGCTGATTGTGCAGTATAGACATCTGTGATTCCTACTGCATGAAACAATGCTGAACTGCAGGCTGATTGTGCAGTTTATACACCTATGATTCCTACTGCATGAAACAATGCTGAACTGCAGGCTGATTGTGCAGTATATACACCTATGATTCCTACTGCATGAAACAATGCTGAACTGCAGGCTGATTGTGCAGTACATACATCTATGATACCTACTGCATGAAACAATGCTGAACTGCAGGCTGATTGTGCAGTACATACATCTATGATACCTACTGCATGAAACAATGCTGAACTGCAGGCTGATTGTGCAGTACATACATCTATGATTCCTACTGCATGAAACAATGCTGAACTGCAGGCTGATCGTGCAGTACATACATCTATGATTCCTACTGCATGAAACAAAGCTGAACTGCAGGCTGATTGTGCAATACATACATCTATGATTCCTACTGCATGAAACAAAGCTGAACTGCAGGCTGATTGTGCAGTACATACATCTATGATTCCTACTGCATGAAACAATGCTGAACTGCAGGCTGATTGTGCAATACATACATCTATGATTCCTACTGCATGAAACAATGCTGAACTGCAGGCTGATTGTGCAATACATTCAGTCTTATCAGGAACCCATAAAACACTCATTTTCAAGAGCAAGATCGACCTTAAAAAAAAAAGACTTCTCAAAATCGGTTCTCCGAAGAAAATAAGAAATAAGTGTATTTAAACATTCCCAAAGAAATAACGTCTTAGAACCTGTTGCCAGTGCAAACCTATACTAAAAGACTACCCTATTCACAGTTTTTATGTGGAATATTATTTATTTAATAAGGACATAAATTGAGAACATCACAGCTCAGCAGTAAATATCTACGACCTGGTTATGACGTCACAGATTATATATATAGGGGCTCCTGTCCACAACTGGGCAGGGAGTGCCGGTCAGAAGAAAGGGATGGTTCGGTGGAAAATCTTGGCTTCAAGCATTCTTTTTGTTTGGGCCCGCAAAAAATCAGTAATATATTGCCAATGCCGAAATTTATCGACTGTCACGGCTGTGATAGAAGGCATACAAGGCCAAGCTGTCTATCAATATTATTTAGCACTTACTCAGGATTTGCAGAGATGTCCTTGTCGGCCAAGAGCAGTTTTTATAGATATTTCTCCATCACTTTTATAGATATTTCTATATGATCACAAGGAATCTTTATCTATATGCCTTCTGTGGAAGCACTATAAGACCCATGTGCCCCCCTCCCCACACACACACACACCTACACCCACAGACTTTACTCTCTAAAATTTGTCAAAATGTGCCCCAAGAAAAGACCTGCCCTTGTGTTGTATTGATTGCTATGGAGGCCGCACTTCACTTTGATGCTTGGTACAGAGTGAGATATGATTACAGGCCGTGGGGGGAAGTATACTACCCTTGGCAGTATACGGGCAGCGGTACCCACTGGAGATGAAATAAAAACATAAATATCCATATTTATGTCACTGCGTCTCAGGGTGTATGGTGAGTGTAGTGGGTCAGATCTGCGTGGGGTTGGTCTATACAACATGTGGGTTCAGTCTAGACCCATAGTTGAGAGAGTCCCTTCAAACGGAGGGAAAGCCTCTCGCCTCAAACCGCAAAGTGCCATTATAAGTCCATTAAGACCGCAAAATGTCATTCTATTCCCATTAGAACACCGAGTACCAGGCCAGGAAACCAACGCTATATATTCCTTAGATTAATTGATATTAGTTAATGAAGAATGTGACAGAGATTCCATTGGGGAATTCAACTCTGAGAGAGAAGTAAATTGACCATAAGGTGCTCCCGCCCTCAGTGCATGGTGAAGGGGTGTGAAGTAGGAGCGAGGCAGGAGGTACATGTATATCTACCCTGTCCCATCCAGGTGTTATCACTCAACTAATTAAGATAAGATGCATGTATTTTTGAATTTGAATTTGAAGTTTTAAACATTATTCCAAATACATGTATTTCATACATTAATGCTCCTAGGTATTGATTAATGGCATAATGATCTAGAACATTGTTGAAATTCAAGCATATGTCCCAAAAATGAGAAGCTCAGCGGCAAGTGTCACATTAACTAGGAGAGTGTGGCTATAAACCAAGGTTTAACACTGCCCCCCCCGCACCCCCCCCCACCCCCTGTACCTCTGTCTAGCCTTTACCCGCCGCCAGCACCTCGCTCCTCCGCTACTGAATTTGTAACCAATTCCCCAGAATTAACTGCGGGACTACACTCCAGTATTTACCGCGGACCTAGACTGCCAAATTAGCCACTTCCTCTGGACGGGCAAATGGCGGTAATTTAGCGCGTGGCCAAGAGGTGGCGTGCTTGGACACAACCTGGGTCTGACCTTAGTCCATTACTGACTGGGAATCTACTTGAAGGCTGGTAAATTTATTACTTCATTTTATGTCATTTTCTTACTGAAATGTGTCAGAGCAATTATAATAGCTATACAGATGTCACCGTTTAGGCCCAGAGATGAGAGGGTCCCTCCAAACTGAGGGAAAGCCTCTCCATCCAAACCACAAAATGTCATTATAATCCCATTAGGACACCTATTTCAGGTCAATGATAATATTAGGAATTAGCGCAGTAGGCGTCCAATCACTGACATACCATTCTTATTCCTATCAAGCTGTGATATCATTTAATAAAATACCCTTGCATTTTTCGATAAAAATATTGCAAAATATTTGCATGTCGGTGTTGAGCTTAATCCATCCCAGCATGCACTGTAATAGACATGCGCAGTGAGACATACAAATCCACTATTTAATATACCTTACCTTACCTACCTTGAGGTGTAAACCATTTGGAAAAAATGACAAGAATAAGTCCCAATATTATCTATATGGGTCAGATTTTCAGAAAATGTACAATTGGCAGCTGTATACATTTAGTAAATTCTGCTAAATTAGGCTGCAATTTGGTCAATGCTAGGTAAATTCGAGAATAATCGGCATTGCATTGATTCTAGAAATCTGTTTGGCTAGGTTGAACGGTATTTTGAACTTTATTTTCGTGTAAAATTTGGGTTATTTGAGAAGATTGGTGAAGTTGAATTGTACATTTTCTGAAAATCTGACCCAAATACATGCCTCCATTTTGCAGTCAATTACCTTACCTCACCTTACCTTGAGGTGTAAACCGTTCCGACAAATGACAAGAATATGTCACAAGATGCTCTATATATAACATTGCTAAAAACTACCCCTATGTTCATGTCCTTCAGACATTTGTAAAATAACTCTCCTATGTAAAACCAGGTGGCACGAGATGCCAGAGTGCCCCCTAGCGGTAATGGATGACAGTCTAGTATGCCCCCCGTCACACACACAGCGCCACCTCTCCCTTCACTCCGACATTACTACCTGATCTATCCCATAATTCTCTCTCACACCCGACACCTAGTGGTCCTTATCAGAAGCTCACCTGACCGGAAGTGAGCGCGTCTGTTCTTTTAAAGTGTTTTTAAGGAAGAGATGTGCCGGAAATGGACCTCTGCGCATGCGTCAACTTGCCTGAATATAGCCTGTAGGAGAGTTGTAAAGGGCCATCGGGGATTTGGCAAATATGCTATTTCGGATTTTCATTCGCATAGAGATGATCATCAAATTAATATGTGATATGTTACAGGAAAATGAGTCACAGGTCGCAAAATTGATATTTTTCATAGTATACTGTTTTTTTCACGAGATCTCTTTATTGAAATGTTCTGATTTTTAGAGGGTTTATCACGTGTAGTCATATAAATCCATGTAACAAATTTCGGGACATTGTATTGAATATATACCTGCGTTTTGAAGGCCTTCCTATGGAGTATATTTAGTTACTTTACTGGTAGTTACCCACCTAGAAACATTGCAAGCTTTTTTTTTTTTTTTTTTTTTTTTTTAATATCAAACATAAAATATAGAAACACTTCTGAAATGTCCTTCATGTTTACTATCATTGGAATCACCTTGATCTCCTTGTCTCAAATATGGTGATATCTATATCAAAATCCATATTTTTTGACTTATGACTCATTTTCCTGAAACACATCACATATTGAAACTATAATTTATATAATAGGTAGACTAGGCATAAAGCACCTGTACTGTGAATTTTCTTCTTTAACATGGTAAAATATCATCTAGGGATTCAATTTTAAAATCATAATATATTGAAGCTTTTAATTCATAAGGTTGTAAGGAGGTAAATTCATGCGAACTGCACTAAGATAGTCTTATAAATCTGCACAATGTGGTTAAAAGACCTTTCTCGAAGAGATGAAATACATTTCCTAATGATTCTACAATATTTTATTTTCTAGCACAGAAAATATAAATAAATAGAGTACTCTTGATGTTAATTTTAGTGAATTTAGATGTAATCCCTATTTTAATATTACTCAGGATTAAACATTAGCTTACACTCTTTCCCATGAATATTTTTTCTTTCTTTTTTCTTTGTTTTCCCATGAAATTTAGCAATACGGCATGGATCTATACTAGCAGCAAAGCTGGTGCACACGGGTCAGATTTTCAGAAAAGGTACAATTCACCTTCAAGAATCCTTTCAAATGAGCCTAATTTAAGAGAAAAGTGACGTTCAAAATACAGTTTAACGCAATTTAAAAATCAACACAACGCCAGAAATACTCTGATAACGTTAGAAGCAGCCATACTCTATTGGTGTAACGGTAAATGTAAAATTCAGCGGTAAATTCATTAATGTAAAGATAAAGGTATCTCGGGTTTAACCAGAGCTGTAGGATTGGCCAAAGATATATCATATCTCATACTAAAAACTGAATGTAGTGTAGCTTAACGGGTTGTTATTCTGTAGACGCATTTATGCCATGATAGGTGTATGTATCCACATGGTATATATGCCTGGATTACACTAGCGCGGGCTGCTTTTCGAATGCAATCAATTGTATCAGTGCCTCTAATTGGCTTAGCGGTCCAATGACGACGTTCAGTCAGCCAATCAGCAGCGCTCTTACAAAGAGCATTTGGAAACGAAATATAAACAGTGCCAGGTCCATGCAGCCACAGTCATGTGAGACAAGGTAAAAGGGGATAAAATACAAGGCTAAAATCGATCATGGCATAAAAATAGAACTAAACTTGAACTGCATATCGGCAACGTATTCACAAAACCCAAGTGGCACTTGTGAAAGACACTCACCAAAAGCCACTTGCATTTTGTGAATACGTTGTCGCATATGTAGCTCGCGTTTAGTTCTATCTTAGTAATGTATTCTGCATCATTCATTTATGTTAATTTACGACCGGGAGATCTACTCGTAGAGGCTCGAGCCCGATTCTGTACTTATTTTAGTCTGAATAAAAATTCTATAATAATAATAAAGAACAATAAATGGAGTAGATTATTGGACTACATACCCTTCTGCAGCCTTTATTTAATAAATAATGACTTCTTCCTCCATGTTACAATCCAGGCATAAAGTCTCGAGCACATAACCATAAATACAGCAACAAAGCAGAAATAAAATAAAGATTTGAAATGTGGAATCATAAATTGCAGGTCGAGGTGGATGTATGTGGACCCATGGTCAGGTCTAACTATATATCTGGCTGGAATATCTCTGCTGTTGTCATGGTAACCAGGAAATGGACATTAATAAAAGGTGCATTGGCTAGCTGGGAGTATTGCTTGACCAATGGTGGTTTTATATAGGGCTATGTCCAGGCTAAATGTTACTCGACCTTTGTAACTACACACTGCTTAAAGTAGCAGTACACTCTAGGTCCAAACCCTCAGATCAGATACAAATGGTATGTTAGCCTACATCGCTAATCTGTTTCCTGGCCTAAAATATGGCGTTTTAATGGGAATATAATGATATTTTGCTGTCTTCATGGAATTATGATTATAATGGCGTTTTGCGGTTTATATTAAGGCAAGAGGTTTTCCCTTCATTTGAAGGGACTCTCTCTCAACTTTGGGCCTAGACTGAGTATTCTTAAAGCTGCATGCTCAGCTAAAGGGTAAGATTTTCAGAAAATGTACAAATCAACTTCGCAAATCTTCTCAAATAACCCAAATTTCAGACGAAAATAAAGTTCAACATACAGTTAAACTTAACCAAATAGATTGCTAGAATCAATGCAATGCCGAATTTTTTTCTAGAATGTTTTTATGATTTTGTTTTTTGCTAATTTACAGTGGACCATATGTGATCAATAGTGCAATTAGTTGACTTCTTCATATACCTATCTAGCCAGTGCTATCCTTACATTTTAGATTCCAAAATGATAAAAAGAAGTTTAAGAAGATAATAGGAAGTCAGGCTGAAAAAAATGGATTTCAGGGGTCCTTATAAATAAGAATTTGTTACCACAATTTTGCACACTATGTCTGAAGAATAGAAATATTTTATGTTCTGTAAAAAATATATCTCCGCATATAAAGATAAAACAATACCCACAAAGCAAAAATGAAAATAAATATTAAAGAAAAATTCACCCCAAGTTAGATTTGTTGGTTGATTTATTTTGTGATGAGCGATAATAGGTGTTATAAAGAATTACCGCAGCGCCACCTGAACAGAGCTGCAGGTAGGGCGTCTGTTGCCATGGTGATGTCACGATGTCATGATGTCAACACTACTATACAACACTTGGCATTGTCATGGCCAGATGGTCTTTAGTAGAAAATGATGATGTAGCAATTCTGCTTGTTTCCTGGTGATTTCATGTCCATATACTATAGTGCTACACCAAGTTAGGGACTTTGCTTTATTACCTATTTTTTAAAAAAAATCCTTGAGAATTAATACGTTTTCTTTGTTCATATCACTTGAGATAGATACTAGGAGCCAGAATGTTGTCTAAGTTTCAAGTGATGCTGATTTTTGTATCATAAAATTCGAACCTTAAAATGGAATATTGACAAACAATTGACAAGTGCATAATAAAACAAATAAACATGATGCGGGTCCCTTTTTGTACACCTTGTATAAATATAAAATGACTTGAATTAAATTAATGAAATTATTTCTTGTTCTGTTGCAGGTATGTATATATGATTGGTGCAAATAGAACGAGTTGCAGGTCCGTGAGTAGAAAATGTTATGATCTTGGTACAAATTACACGTTTCAGTAAACATCAGTCATCTATTATGACCAAGGCAATCTTACCTAATTTACATCCTGCTGCTGTTATATGTTTATACAAGAACTGTGAGCGATAATAAGGGAGGTTACCATAGGAAAGGATTCAGGCCGTTCCTCCAAATACAAATAAGGACGTTTTAGAAGCCCAGCAGCAAAAACAACCAGACAGAATTCTCCCAAATTTTGGTCAACTGACATTTAGATGGGTTGGAAAAGAATGGAAGAAAATATAGAAAAAATATTTTATTTTCAATTTGAGAATTCGAAGAATTTTCAAAATAAGGCCAGAAAGTTGTCAATCATTGATAAGGATCGGGCTAATATGGCTTGTCTTTGCCATTAGATATCATCTAATCTGTGTTAGCTCCTGTGATGAAGGTGTTGGAAACGAGATTCTATCTATCGATGTGTTGGAAACGAGATTCTATCTATTGACATGTTAACTGTTTGTTTGGCTAACTGAGATGGAGGTGGAGGGGGGTCTGGAGGGGGGTTAATTAATGATAAATTACTCAAGTTATATAAACTGCAAATATCGTCATGGCTTGCAATGTAGACCCCTAGTGGCGTCCGGAGGTACTACACGGAGGTGCCCGGATCCGGAGCACGAGGCGGAGCTAACTGGAGCTTAGTAGAAATAATTGCAGAAATGCTTCAAATATTATATTAAATGAAGGGATCGGTACAGCTTTAATATAAATGAACCTGAAGTGAAATACAGGGTAGAGAAATGTGATGTATTTCAGGAAAATGAGTCATACGTCGCAAAAAATATATTTTGAGATACCATCAGATTTGAAAAGATGAGATCAAGCCGATTCCAATGGTGGTAAACATTAAGGACATTAGATAAGTTTGATTTTTTTATTCCTGAAAAAAAATATTGGGGGGTGAACAATTACTAGTAAAGTAGGTAAATGTTCTCCATAGGATGATCTTAGAAATGCATAGATATATTCAATACACCATCCTGAAATTTGATCCATATATTCATAAGACCTATCTTATTAGATACCCAAAAAATGAAAACATTTCAAAAAGGAGAACCTGTGAATAAATGACTTTTAAAAATATGAAATTTGCGACTTGTGACTCATTTTCCTGAAACACACCACAAATGGCCGACCATACCACAGCCTGTGATGCCGCAATCCCGGCCCCAATGGGCCCAGGCTCCTCCAGTATGGATGACACCCAAGATAAGCACTGTTACTCCCTCTCTCTCATCATCCTATCTCTTCATACAGAGATAGGCAATCTCTCCCCACACCCACCCTCCCCTGATACCAATTGGTCAGATTTTAAGAAAGTGTACAATTGGCAGCTCTACACATAAAGGAAATTCTCTTAAATTAGGCTGAAAAATGAAGAATACCAGGTATATCTGAGTGTATTTGGTATCACATTGATTTAAATTATCAGTTCTGTTATGTTAAACTGCATTTTGAAGCTCATTTTTGTCTTAAATGTGGGTTATTTGAGAGGATTGGTGAAGGCGAATGGTACATTTTCTGAAAATCTGACCCTACTACTCCCTCTCTCTCATCATCCTATCTCTCCATACAGATAATACAGAGATAGGCAATCTCCACCCACCCTCGTCCCCCTCCCCTGATACCGATACATCAATACATTAGCCTTTGCATCAAAGACTTGTCTATCAAAGAGGGACTAGTTCGTATTGCATTACTGAATTTCAATTCAATTCAATTAAAACATTTTTTTATTGCAATCGATGATGTTGTTACAATTTGGTTAGTCAGTTCTGGCGTTATAGCCAGGTCTTCCTGTGAATGCCTTCTTTGATTCGTTACAATAAACGGATTTGTTACAAAGAGAAAAAATGTGATGTGATTCAGGAAAATGAGTCATAAGTCGCAAAAAATAGATTTTGAGATACCATTATATCTGAAAAGTTGAGATCAAGCTGATTCCAATGATAGTAAACAGTCTAATAATCTTATAAGTATTTCTAGATGTTAAGTTTGATATTTTTGTTTTTGAAAAAAAAAAGTTTCCAATATTTCTGGGGGTCAATAAACAGAAAATTAACTAAATGTAGTCCATATGAGGCCCTGTAAAACTCAAGGATATATTACATAGATTGTCCTGGAATTTGATACATCGGTTGATATAGCTATAAGTGATAAACTCTCCAAAAATCAGAACATTCCAATAATGTGATCTTGAGAAAAAAACACTTTGAAAAATATCAATTTTGCAACTTATGACTCATTTTCCTGAAACACATCACAAATAAAAGTCTTAAAGGTAACAGACATTGTGTATGGTTATGAGATGTGTAATTACAATGTAACAGTGAATGAAAAATACTAGCTATGAGATAATTTTGGACGATATTATGTTGCTGGGTAGCTTCAGCAGGTTAAACAGGTTATGGAGCAATAGACACTGAGTGATATCAATATACAGTATATATAATAGATTAATATGCAATATATACAATATATATATAATTTGAATTTTCTTTCATTTCTTGTTTATATTCCCAGTCTTTTATTCATTCGTTTATTCAATCTGTCATTAATTAATGAATGAATTAATTGCAATTGATTAATTAATCAATTAATTGTAATTGATTAACTAATTCTTCTGTTTTGCATTAAAACATAGAAAACACATTTTTTTAAACGAATTTAAAAGAAAAAGACAGAACTTATGCGCAAATGGAGTTTTTAAATTATGATTTCTGGGCACGTATTGAAGGGCTTGCAATGAAGCATTGGTCGTGGTCTCCATCTGCCCCCGCGGTCTACTATCAGCTCTCCGCCTCATCAAAGATGTAGAAATAGGGGCATTATATAGTCATGGTCACCCGGGGAATGACTTGAGAAGCTTTGAAGTAGCGAGCGATTCTAGCTCGATGGGAGCGCTGGGCCGGTTAAAACTAGAGAGAAATTTCACCAGGATTTCTAACGACCCGGTCTTTAGGATGTGGGTGGGGAACTCGGTGAAGTCTATCTATTGTCCCCCTATATGTGATGTGTTACAGAAAAATGAGACACAAGTCGAAGTTTAAAGTGTTTTATTCACAGAATCTCTTTGTATTGTGGATTCTGACAAAATTATAAGTACTTGGGCCAAAGCCTTCTTTAACAGACATGGGGAAGGAAGATACATGATATACTTTTTTCCAAAAGAATGCTGGGCAAGCACATATATGTTACTCATGTCCGTTTCTATTCCCCTGATTAAATTATGTTTCTACTCTAATTCCCCTCCTCCCCCTGCTCCTCTTCCTCGTCCTCCTGACCAGCCCCTTCCTTCTTTCTCCCCCACCATCCCCCCTCCCCTTCCCCTGCTGCTCCTGCTCCCCCTCCTGCTCCTGCCTCCTGTTCCTCCTGCCCTTCCTCCTGCCCTTCCTCCTGCCCCTCCTGCTACCCCTCCTGCTACCCTTCCTGCTCGACCTCCTCCCCGGTCTTCCCTCCTGCCCCCTACTCCTCCTCTTCCTCCTCCGTCATCCTCCCTCTTCCCCTCCTCTCTCCCATCTGCCCTCCTCCACCCGTCTCCTCCCTCTCCCCATCTCCCCCTCCTCCTCATCACCCCCTCCTCCTGCCTCCTGTCCCCCTCCCACACCCTCCCCCCATGCTCTAATTACCCCAGTACTTCCTGATTGACCACCCAGTCCCTTATCTACCTCAGATGCGTAGATAGCCCGGCCGCAGATTGTTCCAACAGATTGGTCTCCACTTGCCCCTTCCCCGTGCCTCCAGTCAGCCTTATCTCCCCCCGCCCCGCCTCCCCCTCCCCGCCCCGCCCCGCCTCCCCCTCCCCGCCCCGCCTCCCCCTCCCCGCCCCGCCGCCCCGCCTCCACCTTACTTTACACCCAGCCTACATCTGAGGAGACCGACTAGATAAGGGTTCTCTTGTACCCCTTTTTACCCCTTATAATATATGCAGGAGGAGGTTGGCAAATTGGAGTGACAGGAGACCTGGGGAGATGAGAGACTTTAGTGGGTATAGTCTGTCCGAAAAGTACTTGACACATGATTCGTTAATACCTTTAAGCGGAGGGAAAAGTGGGAGATCTTTTACTTCAAACCTTTGCCCCCTGAATCACCGTTTGCGACTGACCATGGCTGTTTGCGACAGACCATGGCCAAATAAGTACAAAGGGACCTCCTGGTAGAGCTATGATTAGCATAGAATGTCGTACCCATTTCCAGATATTATATTGTAATAATTGTATTGATGTAACTGTGATTGAACTGGAAATAAACAATATACATACATACAAATATCCAGCGGTATTGTATTGCGCTGCCCCTGTTCTATGTGCAGCAGCTGTTGATTTGCTTAGATGGAAGGAAGAGCTGATTATACTGGCCCTCTTTCTCCATGGTTGATTGCAATGAGCGGCTCGCTGGGTTTTTTAGGGTTGACAGGTCCTTGTCATAAATAGAAGTAAAAAATCTCCCACTTTTCCCTCCCCTTAAAGGTTATGAGGAATCACGTCTCAACTACATTTCGGACAGACTATAGTTCCTGACGATCCTATAGCTGGCTATGTGTCAGCTGGCTCCAGAGGATTCCTTTGAAGTTCTTTTTTTTGTTAAAAATAACTCATTTTATATGGCTCATTCCACGAAATTGTAGAACTCTATATCTTTATAGAAATATAATGTGGTTACAAGTACATGACCTTCTCTTCTACTTTATAATTTAAGTTATAATTCCTATAATTCTGCAGATGAATTAATCATTGATATGTAAAGTATTGTGTCCAAATCTCCATACAAAGCAATATTGGTTAAGTCTAGTCTAGGCTCGGGGTCTGTCAGATAAGATAAAAATGGTACTGTATGAGCGATTGGACGCCTACTGCGCTAATGGCCTTCCCGGCCCTGGAGTAGGCATCCTAATGGGATTGTAATAGAATTTTAGGCGAGAGGCTTTCCCTGAGTTTGGAGGGACTTTAGGTCTAGATTGCTTTATTATGTTTTTAAAAATAATTTGATAAAAAAGGATCGATGAAAGCATTTAATTGTGATTGTTTGTGAAGAAAAAGTGAAGGACAAGTTAGATAGATAAGGGTCTGAGTGAGTGTTTGCCCGTTATCAGGAGGCAGGGGCAGCCAGATTGGATTCAGCAGAGACCTGGTGAGTTATTTTAGGAAATTGTAAAAGCTGTACCTGGAATTGGAGAGAGAGGGAGGGAGAGGAAGGGAAAGAGAGGGAGAAAGAAAGAAAGAGGGAGAGTGAAAAAGAGAGAGAGAGGGAGGGAGGGAGAGAGAGAGAAAGAAAGAGGGAAAGAGAAAAAGAGAGAGAGAGGGAGGGAGGGAGAGAGAGGGAGAGGTGGAGAACTAGAGAGTGCGAGACAGGAAGAAACAAAGAGAGAGAGGAGGGGGGAACACATACAAGAGCCTCTAACAATGGGTAGTGAGTAGTATACGTAAAGTGGACATTGTGTAAGGTATGACCTTTGCCAAGCATAAACTATTGACAATTGTTTGCCTCCAAAACAAAAAGATGATATTTAATGATCAAGGCCGGGGCAAAAAGTTAGGGACATACTTTGAATCTGAATTCAATAGTAATGTCCATTGTGTAATTTGTAATATGAGGAACGGGAGAGAAATTAAATTAACTTCTCTAAAAACCTCCTGAGAAATTATCTCATCATTATTAAAGTTTATTTCATTGCCATTAAATTTTGATCTTATCAACAAATTGTTATGACATTTAAAAAATATAAGATTAATCCATCGTTTCTCCTCCAAAGATGGGATTCAAATTCTTGCGTTTTTTTGTTTTATTTTGTTGGAATATGGGTCAGATTTTCTGAAAATGTACAATTGGTAGCTCTACACATTTACGAAATTGTGCTAAATTAGGCTGAAAAATGATAAATACCGGGTATATCTGAGTATATTTGGTATCGCATTGATTTAAGGTATCAGTTCTGTTATGTTAAACTGCATTTTGAAGCTAATTTATGTCTTAAATGTGGGTTTTTTGAAAGGATTGGTGAAGGCGAATTGTACATTTTCTGACCCAAGTAGTGGAGAGGAGTGAGGGACGGAGCGTGTTAGAGATAAGGAAAGATAATGATGGCGTGGAAAGATAATTTATCTGTTGCCATAGGGACAATAACTGATAATGAAAAGAATATTCATGGGTAGACTCAGTCCAGATCTATTTTTAGAAAGGGATGGTGAGTTTGGGTCAAGAGTAGGAGTGGAGTTGAGTGGCGATATTATAAAGAGGAGTGCGAGGGCAGAAAAGGGGAGAACATGGTCCAAAGGACATACAATAGGAAGAGAGAGAGAGACAGAGAGAGAGAGACAGAGAGAGAGAGACAGAGAGAGAGACAGAGAGAGAGAGACAGAGAGAGAGGGCGGGCGGAGGAGAGAAGTAGAGAGAGAGGGGCAAGAGAGAGAGAGGGAGAGAGAGGGGAGGGAGGGGCGACAGAGAGAGAGAGGGAGAGAGGAGGACGAGAGAGAGAGGGCGGGGGCTACAGAGAGGGAGGGGGCGACAGAGAGAGGGGGGAGAGAGGAGGAGAGAGAGAGAGGGCGGGAGCAACAGAGGGAGAGAGGAGGAGAGAGAGAGAGGGGGCGGGGGCGACAGAGAGAGAGACGGGGGGGGGGCGGGCGGAGGAGGAAGAGAGAGAGAACAAGACAGAGACAGAGAAGGTGGTTATTAGAACTATAAAGACATACATACATACATACATACATACATACATACATACATACATACATACATACATACATACATACAAGAGCTATAGAAGAGAACACAGAGGCGTATAAGTGCATAAAGTAGCATAAAGAAGAATAAGTCTGTGCATCGCCCACGTGTATAATAACTCCATCCCTTCCTCCCCCAGCCACCTGCCCACATGGCTAGGGTCGTCAGAAAATGTACAATCACCAGATCTACACATTTAGTAAATTCTGTAAAATTAGACTGAAAAGTGATAAATACTGGGTATATCTGAGTATATAATTTGTTTATTGTTTCTAATAATCTGTTCGGTTGTGTTGAACTATTTTTAACCTTAATGTTTTTTTTAAATCTTAGTTATTTGAGGGGAAGAATGAAGGGGAATTGTATATTTTCTGATCACTTCACCCGTATGTGGGTGAAGTCGCCAGAAAATTTACAATTCACTTTCAGCAATCCTCTTAAAAAACAAATTTCAGAAGAAAATAAAATTAAAAATTCAGTTCAACCTAACCAAACAGATAGCTAGAATCAATGCAATGCCAGACATACTCGAATTTACGTAGCATGGACCAAATTGCAGCCTAATTTAGCAGAATTTACTAAATGTGTACAGCTGCTAATTGTACAATTTCTGAAAATCTAACCCGTATATAATGATTTTCAGAAAATGCACAATCTCTCAAATTCTGTTAAATTAAGTGTGAAAAATGATAAATACTGCGTATATCTGAGTATATTCTTCATCGTTTTTATTCAATCAATCTGTCTGGTTATGTTGAACTGTAGTTTGAACCTGATTTTCGTCTTAAATTTGGGTTATTTGAGAAGATTAGTGAAGGCAAATTGTACATTTTCTGACAATCTAACCCGTATATATGCGTAGACAATATAAAACTTCCCATTTATGTACATAGTTCTCTCGTCTCATTGTTGTGCAGACTACATACTCCGATGTTGAAGCTATTTACACAGGGCTGGGCTATAAATACTCCATGTATTGTCAGTCAAAGCTCTATATGTGCGTTTTAAGATAAAAGTCTGATGTGAAAGGTATGTATGTGCCCATCTTCTCCTCCCCATATATGGCTTCCTTATAAGGTGAAGATATTGGGAGAATAGCGGGTTTGTATAGATGCAATTTGATCTGTTGAAATGTTGGGCCTTAAAGTTGCATTATTAGCTGTTGTGACCAGAAAGAAATCTGACCAAATGTCCTCAGACTTATATAGGACTGAATTTATCAATATGATCCTGCTGTTTTATAGTCATATCATTCCATGTAACAATTTTCGGGACATTGTATTAAATATATCCTTGCGCTTTGAAGGCCTTTGTATGGAGTATAATTAGTTACTTTACTGATAATTACCCATCCAGAAACATTGCAAACTTCTTTTTTAAATAAAAACATCAAACATAAAATAAAGAAACACTTCTTAAATGTCCTTCATGTTTACTATCATTGAAAACAGCTTGATCTCCTCTATTCAATGATGGTGATATCTCAAAATCCATTTTTTGCGACTTATGACTCATTTTCCTAAAACGGATCACAAATGGGGACGTTTTAGAAGGCCTTGAAAACCTTGAAATCTGCGTTTTGACAAATGAATCATGTCATATGCTTGATAAATTACCTTTTCTCTGGGGGATGGGGGTGTATAATACATGTGGATATTTAGCTGGCAAAATCATGAAAATAACAAGCACTAGATTCAGTATGGAAATGATCTGAGAAAGAATATTCCAAAAATTATGTTAAACTATTGACTGAATGGCAACATGGTAACCCCCCTATTACCTGAGATATATCACCTGCCGGTGCTTAACAATGTTCTGGGGGGAACACAAGTACTGTAACACGGACATGACGTCATCAGCGTCCCTCTTCTTGCGCACTATACAAGGAAAGTTCTCTTTCATATTAAACTTCGTCTAAAGCTGCATTCTCATCTATTAGGGCAAATCAAATCTCATTAACTCACTCATATTATGACTTATAGGACTGGATTTATCAATATTCTGAGCTGCTGTCGTACGTTTCTCTTAAATACAAGAATTTGAAGTTTAATATCGCTGAGAGAAATTGCCGCCGGTGAGCGATAATAAGTGAAGTCATAGCAAGAACATATAAGGGCGGGTCCTCCAAATACAAATGAGGACGTTTTAGAAGCCCTGTAACAAAAACAAGTGAACCAAATTCTCCAAAACTTTGGTCAAATGACTTTTAGATGGAATGGAAAAGAATGGAACAAGAAGTAGACAATGTCCAGTTTTAACCGACGTTAGCTGAGAGTGCAGCTTTAACTTGTATCTGAATGGAATGAACTGGACATGGCCTAATAGGGCGACTCCACTATAGGTAAAAAACGGCGCCGACAGGCAAAATTCGGCGCCGACATGACTAAAAATTCGGCGCACACAAATAACTAGTGGAAGAGGGGTAACATAGGTTGTCGGCAACACATTTATTTGTTGCCAACAATTGCAAAATATCTAACTTGATTAGATATTTCGTCGCAAAAAATTCGTCGCAGCCGTTTTGTGCCGTTTTTTCCATAGTGGAGTCCCTGCATAATAAAGATGGATGTAGGATGGAAAATACATTTTTTGAAACGTTTATATTTCGGTGGCATGTAGTGATTTCACCGATAAACCTGATAACTCCAGTCCTGAAAGTCAAACAACGTAGACAGTTAGTAGCTGTTATAGCTGAATATGGGTCAGATTTTCAGAGAATGTACAATTGGCAGCTCTACATATTTAGGAAATTCTCCTAAATAAGGCTGAAAAATGAAGAATACCATATATATCTGAGTATATTTGGTATCGCATTGATTTAAAGTATAAGTTCTGTTATGTTAAACTGCATTTTGAAGCTGATTTTTGTCTTAAATGTGGGTTATTTGAGAGGATAGGTGAAGGCAAATTGTACATTTTCTGAAAATCTGACCCATATGCAGCTCTAAAAGAATGAATAATGTAACGATTCCTATGACAAATACAGCTGTATAGGTAAACAAATTAATATGTTAATGAAATAAAATCAGGATGTAAAGAATTAATTTCAAAATGTGCCTTTGACAACAATCATTTGTGATGTGTTTTAGGAAAATGAGTCACAAGTCGCAAAATTGATATTTTTCAAGGGGATTTTTTCACAAGATGTCTTTATTGAAATGTTCTAATATTTTTAGGCTTTAGCACTTATAGTCATATAAATCCATGTAACAAATTTCAGGACATTGTATTAAGTATATCCTGGCGTTTTGAAGGCCATGACATGGATCATATTTAGTAACTTTACCGGTAATTACCCATCCAGAAACATTTTCAAACTTTTTTTTTTTTCAAAATAAAATTATCAAATTTAAAATAAAGAAATACTTATTGTGTACTTATAAGTGTCCTAGTGTTTACTATCATTGGAATCTCCTATTTTCAAATATGGTGATATCTCAAAATCCATATTTTACGACTTATGACTCATTTTCCTAAAACGGATCACATTTATGTTCTTTGTCCTACAGACGTTAAATGCATAAAGACGGAGATGAATAAACTCCCTGTGAAAAGATTAATTCATGTTGATAACTTCGTTGTCCTTTGTCCTTTGTCATATTGAAAGTAGAATTAACAGTAAAGTTTAATATCGCTATTTTACCAAGCAGTACGTGCGTTGCCTCACGTAGTACACTACGGCTGTAGGGACGTGGGACGTGGGCGTATACCTCTGATGTTTTTGGTGCATTGCGCAGACAGAACTAATTCAATTTGTGAATTTCTACAACTACTTATTGTTTTATGTGTGTAGTTTTCTGCAATAATAAATCCATTCACTAAGGGAACATGTCAAATGAAGAAAGGGTGGTAAGGGTGAAAGATTCACCCTCCTCTCCCTCCTCCCTCTTCCTCCCTTCTCTCTCCTCCCTCTTCTTTCCGGTGCCCCTCTTATTCCTCCTGCTTCTCCTCCCTCCTCTTATTCTTCCAGTCCTTATGTTCCTCCTCCACCTCCTCTTCCTCCTGCTTCCCCTCACTCCTCTTCCTCCTGCTCCTTCTGCTCCCTTCTCCTTCTCCCTTCTCCTCCCTTTTCTTCCCCTCGCCCCTCTTACTCCTCATGTTTCTCCTCCCTCCTCCTCTTCCTCCCTCCTCTTATTCCTCCCCCTCCTCTCTGCTTCCCTTCCCCAACTTTTTCCTCCCTCCTGCTCCCTCCTCCTGCTCCTGCTCCTTCTCTTGCTCCCTCCTCCTCCTCTTGCTCCCTCCTCCTCCTCTTGCTCCCTCCTCCTGCTCCTGCTCCTGCTCCTCCTGCTCCTGCTCCTGCTCCTGCTCCTCCTCTTGCTCCCTCCTCCTCCTGCTCCCTGCTCCTGCTCCTGCTCCTGCTCCTGCTCCTGCTCCTTCTCTTGCTCCTGCTCCTGCTCCTGCTCCCTGCTCCTGCTCCTGCTCCTCTTGCTCCCTCCTCCTGCTCCTCCTCTTGCTCCCTCCTCCACCTGCTCCTGATTCTCTTGCTCCTCCTCCTCCTCCTCCTCTTGCTCCTGCTCCTGCTCCTCCTGCTCCTCTTGCTCCCTCCTCCTGCTCCTCCTCTTGCTCCTGCTCCTGCTCCTCCTGCTCCTCTTGCTCCCTCCTCCTGCTCCTCCTCTTGCTCCCTCCTCCACCTGCTCCTGATTCTCTTGCTCCTCCTCCTCCTCCTCCTCTTGCTCCTGCTCCTGCTCCTCCTGCTCCTCTTGCTCCCTCCTCCTGCTCCTCCTCTTGCTCCCTCCTCCACCTGCTCCTGATTCTCTTGCTCCTCCTCCTCCTCCTCCTCTTGCTCCTGCTCCTGCTCCTCCTGCTCCTCTTGCTCCTGCTCCTGCTCCTCCTCTTGCTCCTGCTTCTGCTTCTCCTCTTGCTCCCTCCTCCTCCTGCTCCTGCTCCTCCTCCTCCTCTTGCTCCTGCTCCTGCTCCTCCTCTTGCTCCTGCTCCTGCTTCTCCTCTTGCTCCCTCCTCCACCTGCTCCTGCTCCTCCTACTTCACCTCTTGCTCCTGCTCTTGCACCTTTTCTGCCTCCCCCTCCTCCTCTTCCTCCCATATTTCCAAATTAACACAATGGTTCGAATATAAAACTTCTCTAATGTGATCAGGAGGCAGGTGCTGAGGTATTGGATGCCTCCCATGTATTCAGTCTCTGACAATATTCTATTTTCCTCTCTCTGATGACTGAAGACTATGAGGATTCATAGAGCAATGTAATTACATTATATCTGTGATTAAATGATAAATACATCTCTGCTTTGTGGCTTCTCTAAATGTGTGTACAACTTTGTTCTCCATGTGTGTATAGGTATAAAGGATATTCCTGTGGCAATAACACATTTGTAAAGAGATGATTTTATTTGTTATTTCGTACAACTATCTTCAAATATAAACAGAACATCATAGGATGAAGGGACCAAATCCAGGTAGATAACTTGAGGGTGGATGTATTGTGTACCTCTGAATTATATTATAGTGTTTTACCGATGTTTCGGCACTAGTTGTGCCTAATTCGGGGTATAATTATTATATTTGAGAGAGCGGCTGAGTGGTTTAAAGTGCAGGTGTTGGACCCAGAGGAATGAGAACGTGGGTTCAAACCCAAGCCTGGAGGTAATCTTACCACAAGCTCTCAGGCAAAAGGGTCAGATTTTCAGAAAATGTACAATTCACCTTCACCAATCCTATCAAATAACCCATATTTATGACAAAAATGAGCTTCAAAATGCAGTTTAACATAACAGAACTGATACTTTAAATGAATGCGATCCCAAATATACTCAGATATACCCGGTATTCATCATTTTTCAGCCAAATTTAGCTGAATTTCCTAAATGTGTAAAGCTGCCAATTGTACATTTTCTGAAAATCTGACCCAAAAGCAGGTGGGCTGTAGAGCTATAACATGGCCTAGTCCAAGAACACTGGACTTTTAATTTATTTTTATTATACCCGATTTGCTCTGAGAACAACGTATCTAGAGTGATTTACGCATAGTGCGTATATCACTAGTGATTTACGTGGGGTTGTCATGACAACCAATCTGTTTTTGTACTAAGATTATCGTAGAATTCAAATTTATGACTCGATTTTTTTCTATTTACAAGATTGAAAGCAAGTATAATAAATCTGTTAACTGACTCGTTGGTTTCAGTCGCTTAGAATATTGCACTCATTGCTATGCAACTCGTGCAATATTCACGCTCCTTCAACCAACTCGTTAGTAACCTGTATGTATAGAATGTTATCCAGCTGAGTTTGAGATGGGTAGGAAAGAGTGACCCACGAAGTAGAAAGTTTATATTTTGATCAGAATAAGGAAGGGATGGATCTTTAAGCCTTGCATGGTTTGTATACTGGTCAGTTCTGCCGGCCCCAGATAAGCCAGGCTATCTAGCCTACCTCCCATCTACCCTCCTCCTGTACATACCCTGTTGTCATGACTACTGGACGTAACCAATACAGCGTCAGACTTTCAGAAAATACCTCTTTGTACCTCTTTCTCATTCTCCTCGCTCTCTCTCTCCCTCTCTTTCTTTCTCTTGCTTCCTCTGTCTGTATTCTCTTTTTTCTGCCTCATTCCTTTTATGTGCTAGATTTTCACCGCTCTCTCTCCATCTCCCCCCCCCCCCACCCGAGTTCTACATTTCCCTTGCCCGCGTAGATGTATTATACATGTTTCCATAACAGAAGTCACCGTCTCCTCCCCCATATCTCTCTCTATCTTCCTTTCTCTCTGTTCCTCTTTCTCTCTCTGTTCTTCTCTTTCTCCTCCTTCTCTCTCTCTTTGTTCCTTTCTCTCTGTACCTCTTTCTCATTCTCCTCGCTCTCACACTCCCTCTCTCGCTTCCTCTGTATTCTCTTTTTTCTGCTTCATTCCTTTCATGTGCTAGATTTTCACCGCTCTCTCTCCATCTCCCCCACTCCTCCTCTCCATCTCCCCCACTCCTCCTCTCCATCTCCCCCCCCCCGCCCCCCAGTCCCTCGCTCCCCCCCCCCACCTACTGGTGCACATATATATAAGGGCTGATTAAGACATACACCTTCCCTGTGTAGGAAGCTCCAGCTGTTTTATTGAGGGTCTACTGTAGCTATAAGCCGCACCGCCGCTAATACCGGATCTCCGCTCTAAGCAGGAAATACTGTAGTATTAGGCCCAGCCCGCTCTCTCCTTCCTCTCCCATCCATTACATCCACCACCAGATATATAGAAATATATAGAATATATGTATGTATAGATGGTCCTGGGTAAGACCATAAAGTGCCTTTCTGTCTCTTTTCCCTGTCTCTCTCTCCCTTCTTCTCTATCTCTATTTCCTGGGTAAGACCATAAAGTACCTTTCTGTCTCTTTTCTCTGTCTCTCTCTCCCTTCTTCTCTATCTCTATTTCCTGGGTATGCTCATAAACTGCCTCCCTCTCAGCTCTCCCGCCCTTGATATAACCATATTAAATGTGTTGATAAGGGCGTAAAGCAACCAATCTCACTCACTCACTCCCTCTCAGCTCTCCCGCCCTTGATATAACCATATTAAATGTGTTGATAAGGGCGTAAAGCAACCAATCTCACTCACTCACTCCCTCTCAGCTCTCCCGCCCTTGATATAACCATATTAAATGCGTTGATAAGGGCGTAAAGCAACCAATCCCACTCACTATGTATGTATAGATATTATAGAGAGAGGGGGACAAAGAAAGAGTAATGTTCAGAGAGAGGGGGACAGAGAGGGGGGAATAGCCCAAATTTAAGACATAAATCAGGTTAGAAACTCTGTTTAACACAACTAAACAGATTGTTTGAATCAAGGCAATGTTAAATATACTCAGATATACCTAGTGCTGGCCATTTTCCAGCCCAATTTATCAGAGTTGACTAAATTCGTACATCTGCAGATTGTATACTTTCCAAGGGTATCACCCATATAGTAACGTTCAGAGAGAGAGGAAGAGAGATAGAGAGGTTGAGGGCGAGAGAGAGGGGAGTGAGGAGAGGGAGAGAGAGGAAGAGAGATAGAGAGGTTGCGGTAGAGAGAATGGGAGAGTGATAGAGAGGGGAGTGAGGAGAGGGAGACAGAGATGTTGAGGGAGTGAGAGAGAGAGCAACAGAGAGAGAGAGAGACTGGCAGAGATAGATGAGAGAAAGAGACAGAGATACAGGGAGTGAGGACAGAGAGATGAAGAAAAAGAAGGCTTCAATGAGAGAGAAAGAGAGTAGAGGGAGAAGGACATTTCACTGTTTGGGTTCAAACTGATCTTGACCCATCAGAAAACGGGATAAAACGGGGTTCGTCCCGTTTTCTGATGGGTCGAGATCAGTTTGAACCCTCCATCCTGCCATTTGTTATTTATTACACACTCTATTTGGATGTTAAAAACTAAATTTAACTTGTATAGCCTATAGTTTAGCTAGAGGAGCCTCCAAGGCTTGATTCACCGCAATTTGTAGGCCTAAGTTACGCAGTCAGGACGATGTCATTTCTAACTGCTTTGTAGGCCAGGCCTATGCTGCCGCAATGAGATTGCGTCTTTTCCCAAACTGATCGTGTGTGTAGTTTGCGTCAACCAAACTGCACCCCCAAACTGCACCTTTCTAACTGCTCACATGTGTAATAAACAAAGAAAACGAAGGTGAGAGAAAGGACAGAGAACGAGGACTCAATGCAGTACATCTGCATGGTGCTACCACTGCCTCCTCTTGGCCTATTTTAGATTTCTTTCTCTCCCCTCTCTGTCTCTCCTTCCTTTCTCCCCTCTCTCTCTCCTTCCTTTCTCCCCTCTCTCTCTCCTTCCTTTCTCCCCTCTCTCTCTCCTTCCTTTCTCCCCTCTCTCTCTCCTTCCATTCTTCTCACTCCTATCTCTCCTTTCTCTCTCCTTCCATTCTTCTCATTCCTCACTCCCTCTCCCCCCCCCCCTCATACTTCTCACCCCATCACCATTAAGCCCTAACCTGCTCCCGCTGGACCTATGCCCCTCCAAATCTTTCTTCTTTATACTGGCAATTTATGTTTCTTGTCATACACTTGCCTCGCTCTCACCCTTTCCTCATTTTTCCAAAATATTAATGTTTACAGTTTTGGTGCTTATTCTTAATAATCTCACCTCGTTTTTTGTCTTTCACTTCCCGAGTGTTTCCTAGTTGCAACACAGATATATTTACAGTGAGTGGAGAGAAATTTCCAAAATACACAATTATATATTTTATTTATTTATTTTTTACTTGATTAATGAACCTGATTCTTGACAATCTTATCTCTATTCCTCATCAATCTTCTCCTTTATGTCGCTTTGTGTTTTTTTCTTGTTCCACCCCAGGCTTGTAATGTCACTTCCATTCAGAGCTACTCCTCTTTCTTCTCCTTTACTCTACTCATTATCCTATACTTCTGCTCTGTTCCTCCTGCCCCTCTTTACCTTCCCCATTCCTCCTTCTCCTCCTGCCCCTCCTCCTCCTCCTCCTCTCTCTCCTCCCCCGCCTTTTGCCCCTCGTCCTCCTCTTGCTCCTCCTCCTCCTGCCCCTTCTCTTCCTTCTCCACCTCCTCCTGTTCCTCCTCCTTCTCCTGCCCCTCCTCCTCCTTCTCCAGCCCTTCCACCTCCGCCTCCCATCCCTCCTCCTGCCCCTTCTCCTGCCCCTCCTCCTCCTTTCCTTACCCTTCCCTTCCTCCTGCTCACCCCTGCCGTCACCATCATCATTGTTATTGATACTCTTCATCCTTCCCTTCTTCTCCCCCACCTCTGCCCCGCCTCTCTTTCTATTCCTCCAGCATATTACCTCTGTATGTATAAATATATATATATAGACATGTGCGGTGAAACTAGCTAGAAAGGTAAGCCTACCCCATGCCACTACATCCCTCTCTTTCTCCTTCCTTCTTCTCTCTGCTCCCCCTCTCTCTCTCTCTCTCTCTCTCTGCTCCCTTTCTCTCTCTCTCCCCCTCTCCCCTCTCTCTCTCTCCCTCTCTCTCCCCCTCTCTCTCTCTCCTCTCTCTCTCTCTCCCTCTCTCCTCTCTCTCCTCTCCCTCCTCTCTCTCTCCTCTCTCTCTCTCTCACTCTCTCTCCCCCTCTCTCTCTCTCCCTCTCTCTCCCGCTCCTCTCTCCCTCTCTCCCTCTCTCTCTCTGCCTCTCTCTCACTCTCCCTCTCTCCCTCTCTCTCTCTCTGCCTCTCTCTCACTCTCTCTCTCTATCTCTCTCTCCTCTCCCTCTCTCTCTCCTCTCTCTCTCCCTCTCTCTCTCCTCTCCCTCTCTCCCTTTCTCTCTCTCCCTCTCTCTCTCCCTCTCTCTCTTTCACTCTCCCCCCTCTCTCTCTCTCCCTCTCTCTCGCTATCCATCCAGCCCCACCCACCGCCTCCACTAACGTCCCCCATCCCGTCCCCACCACCACCACCTCCACCACCACCACTTCCCCCATCCCGTCCCCACCCCCCCCCCCCCCCCATCCCGTCCCCACCACCACCCCCCATCCCGTCCCCACCACCACCCCCAATCCCGTCCCCCCCCGTCCCACCACCTCCAACATTTAGCTTCCCGTTCACTAGATGAGCTTCACTCATGTTAACCACAAGTGCGCATGCTCCAGACGGATGGGCCGGAAATGTGTCCATTTCTCACCTCCCTCACAGAAGAGTGTGTCGCCTTGAGAACGTGGTCGATTATTTAGTCCTTTCTGGCGTGAATCCTACATGGGAGGGGGTGGCGGAGTGGCTGGGGGGGGGGGGTATGGGGCGGAGGGGGGATTGTAAGGGGTTAAGAGTTCAAGTGCAGTTATAGGGAAAGTATTAATTTATCTTGAGTTTAAGAACGTAGCGGATGTCCCTTGCCCTCCTGGAGCACTGTTACAATGTGCCATCTATGGGTCAGATTTTCAGAAAATGTACAATTGGCAGCTGTACACATTTAGTAAATTCTGCTAAATTAGGCTGCAATTTGGCCAATACTTGGTAAATTCGAGTATATTCGGCTTTGTATTCAATCTAGCAATCTGT
Source organism: Sthenelais limicola (assembly GCA_942159475.1). Lineage (NCBI taxonomy): Eukaryota > Metazoa > Annelida > Polychaeta > Phyllodocida > Sigalionidae > Sthenelais > Sthenelais limicola. Next base: position 155,002,878 of record OW804094.1, on the reverse strand, counting down.
TTGGTCAGGTTGAATTCTAGATTTTCTGAAATTCTGACCCCTGTGCGCTAGTGGAAGACTAGATCTACTTAGGCCAAAAGAAAATAGGTGTGTTTCCAACTTATCTAGCAGAAAACTAGGTAGGGGGGGCGGGGTTGTTTTTTTTTAATTGAAACAAATCTATTTTCTGTCTTATTTAATAACAGTAGTTATTCTAATAAGAAGAAGTACACGGTTTTCTGGTTAAAAATACTTGTTTTCCTGCTTGACTTCTTTCTTAAAAAATGATAAAAAAAAAATAGGGATGGTCAAAAAACTTTGAGATGGGGGAGGTTTTTCTAGGTAGTGGGTGGGGGTAAATCGGAAACACACCTATTTCTTTTTTGGCCTAAAACCCTGCCCACACACAGCCGATGTGGCTCCCGATTGCCTCCCGATTTGGGTCTCCCGATGAATCCTATGATTGCATTTCAATTCCTGGTTTATGTTTTTTTTTAAATAATATAAACCAGAACTGGAAATGAAATCCTAGGGTTTATCGGGAGACCCAAATCGGGGGGCAATCGGGAGGTAAATCGGCTGTGTGTGGGCAGGGTCTTAATAGTATAAGCTGCACTGGGAAGGGTCTGGGCTGATACAATAATCCACTGTATTGGAGGTCAGTTAGGCCACAAGTGTTGCACGTTCGCTTCTCTCTCCTTTTCTTGCAAGCAACAAAGGAACAGGGAAGTATGAAAAGAATAAAAAAAAAAGCAACAATTTTGTTGAGTCATTGTGAGTGGGATGATAGTGTGTAATGTAGTGAGAGGGGACTGGGCCTGCGTCTCTAGCTCTATATGTTGGGTCACATTTTCAGAAAATGTACAATTGGCAGCTGTATGCTATGCATATCCAAGTATCTTTGGCATTGTGTTGATTAAAAATATCTCTTTCTTTGTGTTAAACTGCATTTTGAACGTGACTTTTCTCTTAGATTTAGATTTTTTTAGAGGATTGGGGAAGGTGAATTGTACATTTTCTGAAAATCCGACCCATAGGCTTCTCTCTCATGTCAGGTCCTGAATTCCTCTGTTTTACTTTTCTTTTTCTTTTTTTATATTAGTATAAGAGGTATTGTTGCGAATCGTAAAGGGTGAGAATTGCTAATAATGTGGTCTATACAGGGGTTGGTGGGAGCTCTATAAGCGAGGAACTTATACCTCAGATCCACTATAAACCCTTCCCAGTCTAGGCCCAAAGATGAGAGAGTCCCTTCAAACGGAGGGAAGGACTCCTGCCTCAAACTGCAAAGTGTGAATATAATTTGACTAAGACCACAAAATGTCATTATAATCCCATTAGAACTCCTAGTACTAAGCCTGGAAAACGATTAGCGAAGTAGGCGTCCAATCACTGACATACCATTCTTATCTGATCTGAGGGTTTGGACCTAGACTGTTTCAATGCTTCCTCATCTCATGCTTATTGACATAACTTACCTAGCTGCATCACTAGAGAAAATCTAGAAACGTTTTACTAATCTGCTGGTTTGTAAATAGGAAATCCAGACACCAGTACCATCAGAATATTGTTGTTAAAAGGAAAGTCAAAAGGTGGTCCGTGCACTACCACCACCTCACCACCACACAACCACTACCACCACCACAACTACCGCCACCACCACCTCTCCCCACCACCACCATCTCCACCATCCCGTCCCCACCACCACACCCATCCCACCTCCACCACCACCACTACCTCCACCACCACACCACCACCACCCCTACCACCCCCAACCACCACCACCTCACCACCACCACCACCACACCACCACCACCACCACACCACCACCTCCACCACACCACCACCACCACCTCCACCACCACACCACCACCACCCCTACCACCCCCAACCACCACCACCTCACCACCACCTCCACCACACCACCACCACACCACCACCACCACTACCACCACCACCACACCACCACCAAGTACCACCACCACCTCACCACCACCACCACCACACCACCACCACTACCTCCACCACCACCACACCACCACCACTACCTCCACCACCACACCACCACACCACCACCACCACCACCACACCACCACACCACCACCACCACTACCTCCACCACCACCACGACTACCACCACCACCACCACCTCACCACCACCACCACCACACCACCACCTCCACCACCACCACCACCACCACCTCCACCACCACGACTACCTCCACCACCACCACCACCACGACTACAACCACACCACCACACCACCACCACCACCACCATCACCACCATCACCACCACCACCTCCACCACCACCACCACCACCACACCACCACCACCTCCACCACCACACCACCACCACCTCCACCACCACCACCACCATCACCACTACCACCACACCACCACCACCACTACCTCCACCACCACCACCTCCACC
>OW804094.1:154987965-154997965 GCA_942159475.1 Sthenelais limicola | reverse complement strand
GGGGTTAGCACTGCTGGGGTAGGGGGGAGGAGGAGGAGGGGTATCTGTCAAACAGATGCATGGAGAAGAGGAAAGAAAATTTAAAAACATGAGAAAAAAAGGTTCATTTTGGTACACCGCCACGATTTGTGCACCACTGAAACAAGAATGAAGACAAATCGTAGGTGCCAAATCCCATTTGGGTCTCCCGATGAATCCTATGACTTCATTCCAAATCGTTGGGAAATGAAATCATTCATAGGATTTATCGGGAGACCCGGGAGGCAAATCGGCTGTGTGTGGGCAGGGTTTAACTGAGAGTGCAGCTTTAATATTGACAGTATAGGCAACTACACTGCAGGGGTGTACAATAAAGAGCTGTAATGAGTGCACTGTAGTCTCCATGCACCCTCCCCCAGCCAAGCCCCCCCCCCCCAGCCCCCCCCCCCCCCCTACCATTACCACCTTCTTCCATGGATGACAAATGCTGGAACCTGCTTGTTACCGCTCATGTTCCACAGAGCTTAACTCTTCTGTCATAAACCTCAGCTTGTTCATGCATCTCTTGTGAGAAATAACCACACAATAGTCTCTGGGCCTGTTGCATGAGGTATCGCTAACTGAAATCTGTATCGTTACAACGTCGTTAAGGGTCTACTGTTGCATGGGCGAATATCGTTCCGTTAAGTAGGCCTCTGTATCGCTAAAACCAGGGTATTTAGAGGCGAGGTTCAATGCACCCCATATCGTTAAGTGGAGATAGTACATTTCACATTTCACAAAGGACCGGCCAAGATATTAATCCTAGAGCTTCGTGCATATAAAAATTATTTAGATGATACATTTCATTTCTGTTAAAGAATAATTAGTTTGACAATTGTTTTGTAGGTAATGCCCTAGAAAAAGTGGTTGTGTGTTGATAAATTGCATTTATTTGTATATACAGGTTAAATAACGAGTTGGTTGAAGGAGCGTGAATATGGCACGAGTTGCGTAGCAACAAGTGCAATATTCTAAGAGACTGAAACCAACGAGTTAGTTATCAGATTTATTATACATGCTTTCAATCATGAAAATAGAAAAAAATTGACACATAAATTTGAATTTTACCGGTAATCTTAGCAAAAAAACTGATTGGTTACCATGACAACCCCACGTAAATCACTAGTGAAATACGCACTATGCGTAAATCACTCTAGATATGTTCTTTTCAGAGCAATGCATGCATAATAAATATTGATATTATTAAGATTATAAAAATAATCAAGGTGCACTAGTCTATCAATGACAGAAAGGAAAAGAGCAAAAAGGGAAGAAATCCTCAGTGTCATATCTTGAAAAGGCCAACTGCCATGTGTCATAGCAGCAGATGGCACAGGATATGGGTAATAGGAGAGTCGTCATAGTGAAAAGACTCCTTGTAATGGGTGAAAAGATCTCCATAATGAAGAAATAGTCGGTGCCACAAAACTATTTGTTCCAGGAATAGGAATATCCAGACTGTAATAGGAAAAGGTGTCTTTGTAATGGATTTTGGCTATGCGTAATATGTGCAAAAAAAGAAGAAAAGTCTGTAATATTACACAGGTCGTACAGATGACGACTTTGGGACGCAGCTGAGAGGGAGGCAGTGTATGGTCTTACCCAGGAAATAGAGATAGAGAAGAAGGGAAAGAGAGACAGAGAAAAGATACAGAAAGGTACTTTATGGTCTTACCCAGGAAATAGAGATAGAGAAGAAGGGAGAGAGAGACAGAGAAAAGGGACAGAAAGGCACTTTATGATCATACCCAGGAAATAGAGATAGAGAAGAAGGGAGAGAGAGACAGAGAAAAGGGACAGAAAGGCACCATTTGCTCATACCCAGGACCATATTGTTATTGTGTTTTCAGTAATAAAATAATTTATTTACATATAGATATACTCGAGGAATAACCCCTTTTCCCGCGAGCTACCAAATGGTGCATCTGATGGCTGAGGATGGTACATTGTACCAATCATGTCAAGCATGTTCAAGTGCTGATAAAATCCCCAATTATCGCCTATTGCAAGGTTTAACCCTTCACCGCTGTGCACTGCATTCATACATGAGTCAGATTTTCAGAAAATGTACAATTCAACTTCGCCAATCTTCTCAAATAACCTCAATTCTCGACGAAAATAATGTTCAAAACACAGTTCAACCTAACCAAACAGATTGCTAGAATCAATGCAATGCTGAATATACTCGAATTTACCTTGTATTGGCCAAATTGCAGCCTACTTTAGCAGAATTTACTAAATGTGTAGAGCTGCCAATTGTACATTTTCTGAAAATGTGACCCACATTCATACATGTTCCCATTATCGTTTTCTAATGCCTCATTGCATTCACGTGCGGGTAGGGATAACCCTTTCACTGCTCGTCACCACAAACAATTCTTCTTCTCTTGCTCAAATTTAATTTCCATATCAATCAAAATAAAAATCCGGGCGGCATGTTTTGTGTAGATTCCCTTTAGCAAATAATGATATTTAAAAAACATTTAAAAGTCGCTCTTTTAGTGGTGAAAAGGAGATAAAAACACTTAAAAACTGGGGGAATTTGTCGATAATTACAACTTTTACCTCGCTCTCATCCAATCAATATTCAGTCGCCTATCGCTTCTGCGCATGTCCGAAGCAAAGGCCTGTGGGATTGGATTTAGGCGGTACAAGGTCTGGGAAATTTTGACTTTGATCTATTCTGGTTTTTTCTGCTCTTTGTGGTTCTTCATTTCTATTGGCCTTTTTAGCGTCTCTGTCTGGATTCTGTTGTCATTCGCTGCCCATTTCCACCCTCAATCTGTACCTTTTCCTGGTGAAATCGCCAGAAAATGTACAATCCTCTGTACAATCCTCTGTACAATCCTCTTAAATAACTAAAATTCCAAAATCAAGTTCAAAATCCCTCCTCCTCCCTCCTCCCTCCTCCCCCTCCCTCCTGCTCCTCCCTCCCCCCTTTCCTCTTCACCTGCCTCCTTCATCCACTGCTCCTCCCTTCCTCGGCTCCTCCCTCCTCCTCCTCCTCCTCCCTCCACCTCCTGCTCCTCCTCCTGTTCCTCCTACCCCTCCTCCTCCTCCTAATCCTCCTGCCCCTGCTCCTCCTCCTGTTCCTCCTCCTGTTCCTCCTCCCCCTGCTCCTCCTCCTGCTCCTGCTCCTCCCTCCACCTCCTCCTCCTCCTCCTAATCCTCCTACCCCTGCTCCTCCTCCTGTTCCTCCTCCTGTTCCTCCTACCCCTGCTCCTCCTCCTGCTCCTCCTCCTGTTCCTCCTCCTCCTGCTCCTCCTCCTGTTCCTCCTCCTGTTCCTCCTACCCCTGCTCCTCCTCCTGCTCCTCCTCCTGTTCCTCCTCCCCCTGCTCCTCCTCCTGCTCCTCCTCCTGTTCTTCCTACCCCTGCTCCTCCTCCTGCTCCTCCTCCTGCTCCTCCTCCTGTTCTTCCTACCCCTGCTCCTCCTCCTGTTCCTCCTCCTGTTCCTCCTCCCCCTGCTCCTCCTCCTGTTCCTCCTACCCCTGCTCCTCCTCCTGCTCCTCCTCCTGTTCCTCCTCCCCCTGCTCCTCCTCCTGTTCCTCCTCCCCCTGCTCCTCCTCCTCCTACTCCTCCTGTTCCTCCTCCCCCTCACCACCTCCTCCCCCTGCTCCTCCTCCTCCTCCTCCTCCTGTTCTTCCTACCCCTGCTCCTCCTCCTGTTCCTCCTCCTCCTCCACCACCTCCTCCCCCTGCTCCTCCTCCTCCTCCTCCTGTTCCTCCTCCCCCTGCTCCTCCTCCTGTTCCTCCTCCTGTTCCTCCTCCCCCTGCTCCTCCTCCTCCTCCTCCTCCTGTTCCTCCTACCCCTGCTCCTCCTCCTGTTCCTCCTCCCCCTGCTCCTCCTCCTGTTCCTCCTCCTCCTGTTCCTCCTCCTGTTCCTCCTCCCCCTGCTCCTCCTCCTGTTCCTCCTCCTCCTGCTCCTCCTCCTCCTCCTCCTCCTGTTCCTCCTACCCCTGCTCCTCCTCCTGTTCCTCCTCCTCCTGTTCCTCCTCCTGTTCCTCCTACCCCTGCTCCTCCTCCTGTTCCTCCTGCCCCTGCTCCTCCTCCTCCTCCTCCTGTTCCTCCTACCCCTGCTCCTCCTCCTGCTCCTCCTCCTGTTCCTCCTCCTCCTGTTCCCCCTCCTGCTCCTCCTCCTGTTCCTCCTCCCCCTGCTCCTCCTCCTGTTCCTCCTCCCCCTGCTCCTCCTCCTCCTCCTCCTCCTCCTGTTCCTCCTCCTCCTGCTCCTCCTCCTGCTCCTCCTCCTGTTCCTCCTCCTCCTGTTCCCCCTCCTGCTCCTCCTCCTGTTCCTCCTCCCCCTGCTCCTCCTCCTGTTCCTCCTCCCCCTGCTCCTCCTCCTCCTCCTCCTCCTGTTCCTCCTCCCCCTGCTCCTCCTCCTGCTCCTCCTCCTGTTCCTCCTCCCCCTGCTCCTCCTCCTGTTCCTCCTCCCCCTGCTCCTCCTCCTCCTCCTCCTCCTGTTCCTCCTCCCCCTGCTCCTCCTCCTGTTCCTCCTCCCCCTGCTCCTCCACCTCCTGCTTCTCCTCCTCCTCCTCCTGTTCCTCCCCCTGCTCCTCCTCCTGCTCCTCCTCCTGCTCCTGCTCCTCCTCCTGTTCCTCCTCCCCCTGCTCCTCCCTCCCCCCTTTCCTCGTCACCTGCCCCCCTTCATCCACTGCTCCTCCTCCCTCCACCTCCTCCACCCCCTCCTCTCCCTGTTCTTCCTGCTCCTCCTCCCTCCTGCTCCACCTCCCCCTCCCTCCTGCTCCTCCTCCTCCTCTCTCCTCAATCCTTCTACTCCTGGTTCTCCCTCCTCCTCCTGTTCCTCCTCCTGTTCCACCTCCCTCCTCCTCCTCCTCCTGCTCCTCCACCCCTCTTCTCCCTGTTTATCCTGCTCATCCACCTTTCCTGTCTCTCTCCCCTCCCCTCCCCTCCCCTCCCCTCCCCCCAGCTTTTGTCTCCTGCCCCCCTCCACTCCCCACCCTATCCCACCTTTCAGATGTTTTTATTCAGTCAATTAAATTGCTTTCTTTGAGGAGGGTTTTTTCAGCCATTAGCCTAATTCCTTGCCTTTGTGTGAAGGTGGAAGCCTTAGATGGTTCCCCACAGTAGCTATATCCTCTGTCCCATTTAATTTCCTTTTCTCCTCTCTCTCCCCTCTCGCATACTTAGTCCTATTTGGGTCAGATTTTCAGAAAATGTACAATTTATCTTCGCCAATCTTCTCAAATAACCCAAATTTCAGACGAAAATAAAGTTCAAAATACAGTTCAACCTAACCAAACAGATTGCTAGAATCATTGCAATGCCAAATATACTCGAATTTACCTAGTATTGACCAAATTGCAGCCTAATTTAGCAGAATTTACTTAATGTGTACAGCTGCCAACTGTACATTTTCTGAAAATCTGACCCATTATCTCTTTACTCGCTCCACTTCTGGCGCTTTTTATGCATTTCTGCTCCGTAACGTAGATTATTTTTATTACAAAAATGACAGTAATGTCTGCCTTTAGGACGTCAGTGGGGGAGCTCTTTGCGGTAACATTTTTTCTGTTAAAACCTTTCTTAAAGTTATTTATAAATGCCTTAATATTCAACATCCAACTGGAGTGATGGGTCGGATTTTCAGAAAATGTACAATTCACCTTCAACAATCCTTTCAAATAACCCAAATTTAAGAGAAAAGTGACGTTCAAAATGCAGTTTAACATAATCAAAGAGATATATTTAATCAATCCAATGCCAAATATACTCTACCCATTATTTATAATTTTTCTATGTAGTTTAACAAATTTATCAAATATGTAGACCTGCTGATGGTACATTTTCGGAAAATCTTACCCTGAATAAGATAATTTTCAATTGTGACAGATGTACCAGTATATCTGTCAAAATTGAAAATTATTTCATTTTATCCAAATGAATCATTTGGCACTATCTGCCTCTTGTCATGTGACATTCCATCTGTATGTTTAAACAAACAATAAATGTTGCTAGAAATGATTATATGTGGAACAAACAACGTTAAATGTGATTAAGTGCCCCCCTCCCCCTCTCACTCACTCCCTTCCCCCATCTCTCTCTCTTTATGCATCTCTCCTGCCTCGATGAACAATTTATTTATGAATAATGTCTTCTAATAGAGTCCGCATTGTATGTTATCATAGGAGATTATTGGCGCTTCTTAAGTGCCTCACAAATATTAAACAATAAATATTGAATCATTCAATTAATCAAACTATAGTTAAGACTGGCCACACATAAAGATCTAAGCAGAATTAATACTGGGGAGCTGGAGTGTTGCAGTGGTATTAACTCTTGACAACCACAGCGTAAAACAATAAAAAAGAACTCATTCAATTTCTTATTTATACAAGAAAGGTGTAGAAAAAGGAGACCCACATCTGAAAGTGAATTCCAGGTCTTCCAGCATGTTCCTGACTAGTTGGTACTGAAAGAATAAATTTAGATTTTACATTTGTATGCCACAAATATATTTGAAGGCTATTTTTCTAGATGTCTAAACTAGGACTGGTTGATTAAAGGGAGAAGCAGTTTATAGTAACACAAACAATAAACTTCAGCTTCTGAATTCTACAGACATTAGGGCCCAACAACGCTAGGGCCCAACAATGCTAGGGCTTATTTTCAGACGTTAGGGCCCACCCACCTTCAGACGTTAGGGCCCAAATCTCGGACGCTAGGCCCACTTTATATGTTAGGCCTAGATATAAAGGGAAAACAAGCTGTAAGTCCTGGATGGATATATTTTTCTAAGTTTTTTAAAGTTTTATTTCCCAACTATTTCACGCTTGTGATACATTTCATGTCGAGAAATCCTGCAAATTTCGATTAATACAAGTTCATCATGAAAAATAAAAATAATATAATGTCAACCATGCACGTCTATAGCGTCTATAGCGTGCTGCAGGAATATAAATAACTCATAGTAGTCACTTGCCTTAAGTACGACACAAATACAATTAACTGTAGTGGAGACTAGCCCTAACCCTAGCTTTTAGCCTATATTAGGCAGAAGCTTTTTGCCTGATAGAATCTGTTTATGCTAACGGGTGGTGAGTGGGTAAAGAGCCTCAGTCTTGGCTCCAACATCACACACAGGCTTAGCATGGCGGGAAATAAACTCACATGTCTCTATCTCTCCCTCTCTTATTCTCTTTCCCTCTCCCTTTTTCTCTCCCTCTCTCTCTCTCTCCCTCTCTCTCTCCCTCTCTCTCTCTCTGTCTCTCTCTCCCTCTCTCTCTTCCTCTCCCTCTCTCTCTCTCTCCCTCTCTCTCTCTCCTCTCTCCCTCTCTATCTCTCTCCCTCTCTCCTCTCTCCCTCTCTATCTCTCCCCCTCTCTCTCTCCCTCCCTCTCTCTCTTCCTCCTGTTCCTCCTTTTCCTCCTCCTCCCACTCCTCCTCCTCCCCCTGCGTTCTCGCTCTCCCTCACCTCCTCTCTTCCCTTCTCGCTCTCCTCCTTCTTCCTCTTCTCCCTCTCCCTTCTCAACTCCTCCCCCTCGACTCCTCCCTCCGCACCTCCCCCTCCGCACCTCCCCCTCCGCTCACCCTACTCCCTAGTCCCCCCCTCCCCCTCCTCCCCCAGGCCTATTTTACATTCATCACCTTACGTTGACCCTCAGTAGCCTTTGTTTTCATCAAAGACATTGCCTCTCCCTTTAAGAGTTAATGGTGGTAAGAAGAGAGAATTAATTCACATTTTCTCCAATTTACATCTCTTTTACTACTCAAAATTAATCAAATAACCATCCACACTTCCCAATCAGCACGAATATTGGACAATTGTTCACATTTACAAAATAATCCTGAAAGAATATAAAAACAACTATAACCTGAGCAAGGATCTTGACGCTGAAGGGTTTTGTTTCCTGAGGCCAAAAATACCAAACCGCATGTCAAGCTGATCGACATTTTCTCTAATTATTTTCTAAATTTGCTTTTTCTAAATCCATCCATTCCTCATTCACTTAGCTGGCTTCGTATTACCGACTTAAGAAAAATAAATCAGGACTCATTTTGTTTTTCCAAGAAAAACAAAATTAAACACATTTGTTGCCTCATGTTTTAAATTCATTCTGGTTATTGGCACCGTTCCAAAAATTGATTACCGGTACTTGAAATTTTGTTTATTTTTTTGTGGGTGACTGTCAGGGTGAGAAATCATTACACCATGTCAAAGTAATTGTTCTTTTGTCAGTGTTGTTTGCTGTATTGTACAGAACTGAACCTATACACCATTTAATTTATTAAATGGGTCAGATTTTCAGAAAATGTACAATTGGCAGCTCTACACATTTAGGAAATTCTCGTAAATTAGCCTGGAAAATGAAGAATACTTGAGTATATTTGGTATCACATTGATTTAAAGTAACAGTTCTGTGTTATGGGGGGTTAAACAGCATTTTGAAGCTCATTTCTGTCTTAAATGTGGGTTGTTTGTGAGGATTGGTGAATGCGAATTGTACATTTTCTGAAAATCTGACCCATATGCCAAATCACTGGGTAATAGTGTACAGTATGTTGGTGTCATGCTATATCAGATTTGAGCTATTCTTCCTCCCTTCCACTTCCTCCCCTTCCACTCCTACCCCTTTATTCACTTCCTCTCTCCCTTTCTCTTCCCTCATCTCATTCATAGCACTTGTCCCTCTCCCTCTTCCCCTTCCCTGCTCCTCTTGCCTTCCTTCTCTTCTGTGCCTCCTCCTTCCCTTCCTCCTCCCTCCCTGTCCTCCTCCTTTCTCCTTCCCCTCCCCTTCCTTTCCTTCCTCGACCTCCTCCCTTCCTTTCCTCCTCCCCCCCTTCCCCCTCTCTTCCTCCTCCCCTTCCCTTCCTCCTCTACTTCCCTTCCTCCTCCCCTTCCCTTCCCCCTCTCTTCCTCCTCCCCTTCCCTTCCCCATCTACTTCCCTTCCCTTCCCCCTCTCTTCCTCCTCCCCTTCCCTTCCCCATCTACTTCCCTTCTCTTCCTCCTCCCCTTCCCTTCCCCATCTACTTCCCTTCCCTTCCCCCTCTCTTCCTCCTCCCCTTCCCTTCCCCATCTACTTCCCCTTCCCTTCCCCCTCTCTTCCTTCTCCCCTTCCCTTCCCCATCTACTTCCCTTCCCTTCCCCCTCTCTTCCTCCTCCCCTTCCCTTCCCCATCTACTTCCCTTCCCCCTCTCTTCCTTCTCCCCTTCCCTTCCCCATCTACTTCCCTTCCCTTTCCCCTCTCTTCCTCCTCCCCTTCCCTTCCCCATCTACTTCCCTTCCTCCTCCCCTTCCCTTCCCCATCTACTTCCCTTCCCTTCCCCTTCTCTTCCTCCTCCCCTTCTCTCCCCCTTCTCCTCCTCCACATCCCCATCCTCATCCCCTTCCCTTCCCCCTTCCTTCTGTTAACCCCCCTTCTCCCTCCTCCCCCTCCTCCCATCCCAACCCCCTCCCCCTCCCCCCTCCCCACTATTTGTCCGCGAGCCAACTCCATGTTTTACCTTCCCCCACACCGCCAGGCCCAATATGGCAACCTCACTCACTGCACTCAGACTATTTCACCATTTTGTTTATTTTATTTACTTTTTCATATTTTCCCTCTGTTTTAGCATGGACTAGAGTTATTAATTTATAGAAAGTACCTGCGAGAGTTTGTCCAGGAGGTCTCTAATATAACTAGGCGGAATATTCCATAGGGTTTTTATTATTCTGCTCCTCTGTGAAACGGTTTCAGTGAGCGGTAAATCTATACTAACAGGCCAAAGCGATTATAGTGAAGTTGAATTGAAGCTTTTTTCCCCTTCAATCACTTTTCCTCCCTGTTTATCCATACTTTTTCATTATCAATTTCATACAATTATTATTCTAATTATTATCATATTTATTGTCGGTGTTATAATTAGATTTTCATTTCATAAGGTCAGGTTTCTGAAAGATTCATTAATAAATATTCATAATATTAATAATTGGTTGATCTTTATCAAATATCTTTATAAAAATATTAATGACTTGGCTGAGGCA
>OW804094.1:154555199-154987765 GCA_942159475.1 Sthenelais limicola | reverse complement strand
GTGCAATGTACTGTTGCGTGGACTGTACTGTAGTGTGCAATGTACTGTTGTGTACTGTGCTGTAGTGTGCAATGTACTGTTGCGTGGACTGTACTGTTGTGTGCAATGTACTGTTGTGTACTGTGCTGTAGTGTGCAATGTACTGTTGCGTGCACTGTACTGTAGTGTACAATGTACTGTAGTGTGCAATGTACTGTTGTGTACTGTGCTGTAGTGCGCAATGTACTGAAGTGCGCAATGTACTGTTGTGTACTGTTGTGTGGACTGTGCTGTAGTGCGCAATGTACTGTTGCGTGGACTGTGCTGTAGTGTACAATGTACTGTAGTGTAACACATGTGCTGCACTGTAACACATGTGCTGTATTGTAACACATGTGCTGTACTGTAACACATGTGCTGTACTGTAACACATGTGCTGTATTGTAACACATGTGCTGTACTGTAACACATGTGCTGCACTGTAACACATGTGCTGTACTGTAACACATGTGCTGTACTGTAACACATGTGCTGTATTGTAACACATGTGCTGTACTGTAACACATGTGCTGTACTGTAACACATGTGCTGTACTGTAACACATGTACACACATGTGCTGTACTGTAACACATGTGCTGTACTGTAACACATGTGCTGCACTGTAACACATGTGCTGTACTGTAACACATGTGCTGTACTGTAACACATGTGCTGTACTGTAATACATGTGCTGTACTGTAACACATGTGCTGTACTGTAACACATGTGCTGTACTGTAACACATGGGTTGTACTGTAAAACATGTGCTCTACTGTCACACATGTGCTCTACTGTCACACATGTGCTGTACTGTAACACATGTGCTGTACTGTACCACATGTGCTGTACTGTAACACATGTGCTGCACAGTAACACATGTGCTGTACTGTAACATATGTGCTGTACTGTACCACATGTGCTGTACTGTACCACATGTGTTGCACTGTAACACATGTGCTACACTGTAACACATGTGCTGTATTTTAACACATGTTCTGTACTGTAACACATGTGCTGTACTGTAACACATGTGCACTACTATAACACATGTGTTACACTGTTACACATGTGAGCTACTGTAACACATGTGCTGTACTGTACCACATGTGCTGTGCTGTAACACATGTGCTGCACAGTAACACATGTGCTGTACTGTAACAAATGGGCTGTACTGTACCACATGTGCTGTACTGTACCACATGTGTTGCACTGTAACACATGTGCTGTACTGTAACACATGTGCTGTACTGTACCACATGTGCTGTACTGTACCACATGTGCTGTACTGTACCACATGTGCTGTACTGTAACACAAGTGCTCTACTGTAACACATGTGCTGTACTGTAACACATGTGCTCTACTGTAACACATGTGCTGTACTGTAACACATGTGCTGTACTGTAACACATGTGCTGTACTGTAACACATGTGCTGTACTGTAACACATGTGCTGTACTGTAACACATGTGCTGTACTGTAACACATGTGCTGTACTGTAACACATGTGCTGTACTGTAACACATGTGCTGTACTGTAACACATGTGCTGTACTGTAACACATGTGCTGTACTGTAACACATGTGCTGTACTGTAACACATGTGCTGTACTGTAACACATGTGCTGTACTGTAACACATGTGCTGTAATGTAACACATGTGTTGTACTGTAAAACATGTGCTCTACTGTAACACATGTGCTCTACTGTAACACATGTGCTCTACTGTAACACATGTGCTGTAATGTAACACATGTGCTGTACTGTAACACATGTGCTGTACTGTAACACATGTGCTGTACTGTAACACATGTGCTGTACTGTAACACATGTGCTGTACTGTAACACATGTGCTGTACTGTAACACATGTGCTGTACTGTAACACATGTGCTGTACTGTAACACATGTGCTGTACTGTAACACATGTGCTGTACTGTAACACATGTGCTGTACTGTAACACATGTGCTGTACTGTAACACATGTGCTGTACTGTAACACATGTGCTGTACTGTAACACATGTGCTGTACTGTAACACATGTGCTGTAATGTAACACATGTGTTGTACTGTAAAACATGTGCTCTACTGTAACACATGTGCTCTACTGTAACACATGTGCTCTACTGTAACACATGTGCTGTAATGTAACACATGTGCTGTAATGTAACACATGTGCTGTACTGTAACACATGTGCTGTACTGTAACACATGTGCTGTAATGTAACACATGATTGTGGTGGGGTGCAAATTACATCAGTCAAAAAAAAATTCTAACAATCTGATTTGTCAAATTTTCCAAAATCACAAGAAAATGACCTCAACATTTGTCCCTAAATCAGTTTAGAATATTCGGTAGAAATAGTAGAGACTCTAAATGACTAAAGCAATTACCATCAGTCCCAAGTAGTCGGAATGTAAAAATAGTCTATTTGAGGCACTCCATTAAGCCCATCGCATAGGAATGTGTAGAAGTAGAGAACATCTTGTCTCCGTTACCAACTTTTTTTTATCAACATCACTTGTACTCATCACTGTGTAAGTTGTAAGTAACACCATGCATCTTATCTGTAATCATACAAATTTAAAGAAGTCATAGTTAATAAATAAAAATGCAGCAACATGCAGAACATTAACATGATCACCTTATACTCCATTATTTTTTATTTCATTAAAGGCCAATATCATATTTAATATCAATTTAACTTTTCTTTTAGATGAGAAGAAAAAGATGCCTTTCCCCCACCCAGCTGCTGTCAATGGAGCAAGTTCCTCTGCTGCAGCCATTGAAAGTCCCTCCGGTGATGGCCCGACCTCTCTGGGTAGTTTAGAGGAGAGAATACCCATGCTTCAACCGCCGCCATTTGATGACAATTTTTCAAGCCCGGCCCAACCGGGCGGTGCTATGAGTTTACCACTACGGCCTATTTCCCAACCTCCATCTTATGAAGAAGTCCTGAGAGAGGATGCAAACCTCCCCAGCATCAGTTAGCTAGCACTTACAACCCAGGAAGAACACTTGCATAGGTCCTATTGGGGGGAAATGTGGGATCCCTTTGTCTGACCAGTCATACAACAACCACTGGGCATTGGATATCCTATGTGGGTCACTAGCTTTTTTTTGTGGAGAAAGTGATAGATTTTTAGAAATTGTTTTTAGATTTGTGTTTATTAGTTGTTATATGTAAATGACAATGTTTCCATGGTAGTGTAGTAGTAGTAGCAGTAGTAGTATTTCTATGTAGTACTTAGCTGATGCCTTGACAACATAGTTGACCCATGATGGGATATGCTTGTTTTCCACATTCAACCCTTATGGAACCTATGTAAGTGATCTATCTGGGTAATGAGTGACTCAAATATAGAGAGCAGCTCACTGCTTTACCACTATTGCCATATATTTTGTACTCTGACTAGGTAAGAGTCTGCTCTCTATCTGAGTCAGGACCTCACAATTTGTACAATTAGATTTAAAAAACAAAGGCAAAGCCATCGAAAAAGCAAAAGAAACCATTAATTCTGAATTAGTTTCAAAATTCATTATTCCAATTATAATATTCACACATATTTGAGCTGAATCTAATGAATTGAAATATTGAGAATATTTCACAAATCTCCAAAATTATATGATTGTTCTGATAGTGCATTTCTTGATGTTCTGACTCATCTTTCTCTCAGCTGTCTCTGCTTCAACTATATAAAGCCATGCCATAGATTATATAATGTGGTGCATCATATGGGGAAGAATGGTAGAAGAAGGGGACGATCAAGGGTTACGGGGTCAGATGGGTCATCATTTAATGAGGTCAGCTACAGATAATGAACTAAGAAGGACCACTTCAAAATTGATTCATATTTGCATTTTTTTATAATTAATAAACTTTTAAAGTAAACAAATTTAGGAAAGATGGCAGCAATTTTTTTCCTGGCTGCTTTTGAGGAGGAGATTTTGAAGTGGACCTATCATATTGAATAGGAGGCTTATGTAAGAAATTGACAATGTGAGGAGTGTTACTAATTGACCTAATGTTCTTATAAAATCTTGTATACATACAGTTATTAGGTTTATGCATCATGGATATATGACACAGGACTTGTTCTATGCAGAGCTGTAAATCTCTGAAGGAGAAAGTCACTCCTCTCTGCTAAAAAAGTTAAGTCTGTAAATTGGACAAACAATTTTAGCTTGAAACCTGATAGTTGTTGGCTGAAAGTGTCGTTTAACCTCACCAGCCCAGATATGACACTAGAGTATAAAGCCACATCCACATTGTGCTGGCCGATCATTCGCACAGCAGGTGTTGGATCATAGACACAGTGAATGTTTGGGCCCGAAAAGAAATAGGGTTTTTTTCAGTTTTCCCCCACCCTTGCCTATACAAAATTTTAATCCCACCTAAAAGATGGTGATTCTCTCTTTTCTTTTTGAAAAATAAAAGCAGGAATACAAGATTTCCTAACCAGAAAACCGTTAAAAGGTACATTTCTCTTGCTGTAAACAACTATTGTTACGAAAAAAAATAACTTCAGTCCCTGAAAATATATAACAAAAATTTAGCCCCCTCCCCAATTACCTATTTTTCAGCTACTCTTTACAGAAACAAACGCCTATTCCTTTCGCCTAATTTCATAACTACTTGTGATGTGGTACAGAAAAATGACTCATAGGTCACAAAAATGGCATTTTTCCACAAGAAATCTTTTTCGAAATGTTCTAAATTTTTTTAAACACAAGATCCTTTTTTTCTTAAAACTTATGACTCATTTTTCTCTGACACATCACATATGTGTGTTAACACTACATGTTCCTAACCATACAAGAGATGTTCATCAAGCCGGCTGTCGCAATGTGGATGCACCTTGAAGCTAGTAAATACCTAAACAACTTGGTTCATCATGCCTAACCCTCTTAACTAAACCTGTCTACATGTGCATCAGCAGAAAGGTGTAAATCCAAGCAAAGGTATTCCACATTTCTGGACAAGAAACTTCTTGGACTAGAGAATCCTGGAATGGAGGAATTAATAGATTAGGCATCACACAAAACACACAACACAGAAATGGGGATGAACTTTTCTCCATCCCTGCAGAAGAAGAGATAGAAAAAAAGAAATAATTTTATATTTGTTAGCAAGAAGAAGATGAAGGAGAAAAATAAAGTAATTGGAAAAACAGATCAGTAGAGAAATTAGGCGTTGTCAAAACGCAAGCAATATCTATATATATATATGTACCAATATATGGATGTCTATTTTTATACGGTGCTATGTGAAACTATGATTCTGTCTCCTGTTACTGACTAACAGAGCTTTAGGGAACATATCAAATATATTTTGCCATCCGAGAGACTTAATTTAGGCGATGGGGGGGGGGGGGGGGGGGACATAGTGGTCTGAGGTGCTGGTTTGGGAGACAAGGCATGTGGTGCACTGGGTTTGAACCCTGATGCAACAAAAGTTTGAAATTATATTGCCATTAAAATCAGAGGATGTATGTTTTCTCCATTTACCTTTTAGCAGAATAAATCTAAATTTGAATGATACCCTTGTTCATATGACATGACTCTTCGTTCTCCTGAATGTAGTTGAAATTTTTTGGAATGGTATTGTTTTTTAAATGGCCAATGCCTTTCACAAACAGGAAAAACTGTATTGATACCAAAGTTATAAAATAAGTCTTTAGGGTGGTCATAAATGTATTGATATGTTCCCTAAGATGTAATTAAAGGAGGTATTTCACTTCTTATACAGGCAGAGTTCCTCCTCTCAGGAAAAAGACTTTGTATCCCTCTAACTTAGCCCTGCTCTTCCATACAGTTACTCTAAGTAGACTTGTACTGCCTCCTCCAACTATTATTCCAAAAATCGTAGACTTGCACCAAAGCCTAATTTTTCTGATTATTTTTTTAATAGACTTTTATTTCAAATGTCTTGTCCTATATATGTACGATGGATGTAGGGAATTGATGATCAATACTGATGTTGTTATGCCCCTACCTTCTATCATGGAGTTTGGTCTAGAATTTGCTGAGATATGAAGAAACCGGTCAGTAAAAAATGTGAAATTTATGTTGTGTGCATTATATAAATGAATGTTATAAGACCTACATAATTTGTATGTGTATGAAATGTATGATGCAGTGCAGCGGTAGGACACATACATAAATGAGGAATTTGGTAATCTGTGAATCGTACTTTGATGTGAACAAATAATATTGCCTAAACTAAAGTGATGTTAATGAATGGTAATGCTAGGCAACTTTTATTTTACATTTGATGACACATTTTTACGATGTCTGTGGAACCTCAAAATTGAATTTTCTAAACTGAAATTTTGAATATTTAAGCTCAACTTCAATTGTGTTTATATCAAGGCTATAATATGATACCAATATGGATTTGAACCCCCTTTTCAGTGTGTTGTCATAATTTGGCACATTTGAACTCAAAATACATTTGTGGAATATTCTGAAACCCTGGGTCACATAAATCCTTAAAAAAATGTAAACAGATTTGCTTGTAGGCACTGTGAGATACCCAGCTAACACCTGAACTATATTCACCACGTAGACTTGAACAAGCCCACATCAGTTTTATTGTTACCCCGGGCCATATAGACTTGTCCGAAGTCTTATGTCTTACGTGTATTATTTTTGTTAGACTGTGCAAGAATATGTAGATAAACTGCTGTGGCTGTTGTAAAAACATGTTTCTAGAAGATTCCAGGCCATGTTTTAGTGCAGATGGCCTTCATCCAGGGCAGATGACCTTGATTCAGAGCTGACGATATTTTGTAAATAACAACAGATCTTTCATGTACATCTGACACTCTTGTGAAACCATTTTAATTTGTATAAGGAGAGCATTAATGGAAAGGCTGGGGGATTGTATTCTCTTATAGATTGGAGTTTGTCGAGCCAAAATGATGTCAAAATTCAACATTACAATGAATGTTTTTTGTACTGTTACAATAACATGGGGGAAAACTCATTAGGACTATGTTCTGGGGGTTTCATGTCATACCATGCCTACTGAGCTTTGTACAAAATATCCTTTTATTTTATTTTTCTTATAATTTTGGAAATTGTGTAATGTGCCTCACTGTACACATTTAAGTGTCCTAACCATTATTTTTTGGACAGAATTGTTAATCACGGAACTATTGATATTTTGCTTTAGCTTCTTTTTTTAATCAGAATTCTTGTTCTTGTTGCACTTAGTACTTTAAGATTTGAAGGATCCATGTATTATTGAGGATGAAACTCAAATGTAATAAAAATCCTCTCTGAAATTGTCATAACTTTCCTTTATTACCTTGAAGAAAATCTGAATTCCTGCTACAAAATCTATGCCTTTTAAGTCTCTTTATTTCTCAGTACCTATGATCTCAAATTCAGGTATAGCCTGACTGTTCTCTGAGCAGAGTTATTTTTACTGACTATGAAGAGCTAATTTTCTCCTTGCTTAGTCTTTAATTAAAGGATTCATTCCCTTGGGGAACAACGAAAAAACCCAAACGGAAGTGATCCACTACGCATGTGTGCTTGGAGAGTACTTCCTGTTTTGAGATAATAAGGTCAAAACCACAGAACATGTTAAATTTAGCTCAATTAGTTTATACTTAGCTTGCCGTTAACAACGATGTAAGATTAAACCTACTCTTCCCATGCTGCTTGGCTTGCCATTTGCTTTAGATGACAATTATTTTAATATTTGACTGTCTGCCATAATGTTTTTATGTGTGTATATTTACATTTATATACTCCGAATATCCAGGAGTCTTCAATAAGGGAGAAATCAAAGCTAATTTAGTTTTTAGAAAAAGGTTATGTGCATCAACAACATGGGATGTTTAGAGAAATGTTTTAATTGAATATGTAGACTTATTATGAATTAAATAAGTCAGAACCACTGTAAAACTCCTTCCCTGTAGAATTTCTTAAGCTTGTGAGACTAAAAATATGGCTAGGAAATTCATTGATTTATATACACAATGTAAAAAATATATTTTAAGTGGAGAAGAGGCTTATTCAAATTCACGAAAACCGAAATGGAATGAGTCAAATATTGCGTTGATTTGCCTAATTTGTATATGTAAATAATCACATATATCTCTTAAGTTTGAAATGGTTGCTTGTATGTTTATGTCTATGGTAAATTCCAACCCTCATCCAGTGTGTTAAGTAAATGTAATTTGAGCAAAACTTATAAAATCAGGTCTTTCGGACAATTTAATAATTTGTTTGGCCTTCACGTTTTGGAGTTTTCACAATCAATCGAACAACAGTCCCTTCTGAATAAATTTTCATAATTCAGGGTTTAGTTGATGTTAATGCTAGCTTTGCTTTGCAAAGATCTGAGCATCAATTCTTTCTGTAGATTCTAAGTTTATAATCTGTTTGTTACTAACACTCATTGGTGAGGGGTTGGAAATTAATTAGATGGACAGATGAATAAGTCTCCTTCATGTGTAATATAACACTGTTTTTGTAACAAGTGTTCAATTTGTACTCAGTGTGGATTTGTTAGAAATAAAGTTGCTGCAGGTTGTCCTTATAATGATAAGCATACATACATATGTATCTAGGGTTGCCATGGAAATTATAAGCCACGCCCACCCCTAGCAACATAGCCATAATACATCTGTAACGTACATACATGCTTGTAGAAGATAAAGGAAGGAAAATGCGAATATTTTTGTATAAAAGAAATTGTACGTAAATGATATTCGATATATATCTATATATATAACATTTACTATGATTTGCACGTAGATGTAGTTTCTGGGATATTATAATAGAGAGGAATGAGGGGGATATTTTGAAAATAAAACACAATGAAATTATGATGAAACAATGTTATATGTATATGAATTGTGACCGAGTGATGGTGGATTGATGAATGGGTAAATCATACATGTGCAGGGGGAGAGTTGCAGAAAGTTATTTTTTACCAAGGCTTCAATGTATTTAGCTAAGGAACATTGTAACTGTTAGGTCAGAGATCCACTGTTACTGTGCTACTGCATCTGTATTGCATTAAATGACAATTCTCACCCATTCATATGCAATGGTTTACATTCAGTGATGTAGGAAGCAACTTGAATGTGGGGGTAGAGGCAACTTTGTCCCACAAATGAAAAAAGTAAAATAATGTAGTGTTTATAAAGAGTACAACGAAGAGGTTGGTTGGTATGTAAATATCACCTCCCAACACCAGCTTCCTACATGACTGCTTTAGACAGTGTTACACAATGTCACCAGAGAGATCTCTGCGATACTCCAACCCGACTCCCAATCAACCCAACTCCCAATTCCCAACCACTTTCCCAACGATTTTCTAGTGTTTTCTGATGTCGCAGAATATAAAGTAGCACCACACTTTAGCGATTTTTCGGCACTGGTGTCGATACACCACTGACATCACTTCACATAGCATGGGGTAAATATAAATTATACATCCTGCCCCCCGCCCCCTCCTTAATCTTGAATATGTAATTCAGATGCAGGCACAGCAATGGATCTCTAGCTAAATGCTTACACCAGTGAATGGCTTTGTGGTATACAGTGTGTGATTTGACCTAGGGGTGATCCATTATTATATTTGAGACTGGTCAATTTGTTTACAATTTGTGGAATTTTGTGTTAAGCATCTCATTGGACGTATGGACCTAGCCAACAAGAAATGTTCTCTTGATATTCTACTTCTATATATGCACCTTACTAATCTGGAAACCTCACCATTATGGAGAACAGATGGGGGCCAACCTGATCTCTGAATATTTCCATAATGGGATCAGTGGTACCCCAGAATCAGAATTCTCTACATTTCATAAAACAGCATGAATTCGAAAACAGTATGATTATAACTTAATTATAATAAAAATTTGAAATCATGATGAATCACATAACCATTGTTATCAAAATTCTTGTCACAGACAATTTTCCAAACAATTTAAATAAAACAACCTTCCTTCCTCATATTATTCATAAGGTGCATTTAGAATCCAATTAAACATTTGATGGTGGTCTGGCCCATTGGAGCCCTTAAGCTTACACCATGTACCCATGGGTTACCCCTAGACTACCCATGTATTATATAACATACACTTAGAGACTTGATGTACCGAATTTGTCAACCAGATTACAATGGATGGTGATGATGTTACGCCAGTCTTAACGACGATGCTCAGTTTGTATTATTACTGCCTCTATTATTAAACAAGAACTGGATGAAAAAATTAATGTTAAATAAAAGATTTGTCTTTTAGTTTGATGTGTTGGGAATTTTTTTGTGTATTTGAAAGATGATTACCGTATAACCTCCAATAATAGCCGGGGGCGGCTATTAAGTCAAACCCCCTCTTACCCCGGCGATTATTAGAGCCCCCGGCTGAAATATGAATCAAGACGGAATCAATGGTTATTCATACTAACATGTCATGTTCTTATAGCCCTACAATATTTCACCTTGTTGGTTAGGCTGTTATAACATGGAATTCCCCAGGGTTGTGAAAATGTAATGTAAACCCCGCCTAGCTAATATACCAATAAGTTGCCAGGTGTCCCCGCGGTCATTCAATCTGGTAGAAGGAAGATGAATGGCTCATCAGATAGTTAACAGGTGGTGCCTTGGTATAATACTTAAGTAACAAATACCTAGAAATATCTAGAGAAACCCTATATGGGCTATATATATGGTCTAAATTAAAATATTAACCTGTGCCATTTCTCTGGTTGTGACAAAAACTATATTTTGCTGATATGGTAATTGAAAATAAAAGAAATGTTTAGCGATGTAAAAGCCAAGAAGACAGGAAGAGTCCAATGAAGATGTAACAACAACAAAAAATATAACATGGAATTCTGTTCAGGCCTAGATTTTCTCTATAGGCTACTGGAGACTACAGTAAATATAAAAATTACAAGTAATCAAAAAATGCAGTTCTTAAATTGGTTTGGTTTGGAAATATGTTTTATTCAAAATCAAATGTAGGATAAATCGGTGAATAACATGGCAATGTTTTCCTCTGTAGCCCTTAAATGAAATGAACTGGAGCCCCAACTTTACCTGAATAAAACACACTGAACTTCTAAGGACCGTTAAAATGAATAAAACTGAAAACAATACAGTTGTTGGTCAGAATGGTCAGATGTTTTACACCACAGTTGACACCATGTTTCTGTCACATTAGTCTTCAATGGTAGTGCACCAGGAGATAAGCTTGTCATCACAAGGAGTCAAATGACCATTCCTACCCCGACCCATCCCCATTAGGACTATCACATACACCCAGCTCTTATTAGAATCCCGTGACTATTAACACATATCACTGATACCCCAGCGGAAATTTATCAGATCCCCGACCATCATTGGGCCTTAAAGTTCTTTGGAAACAATATAATATATATGATATCTGATATGTCCCCAATTTGTAATTTAAAGACACATAACATGAAACACATGTGTCTTTGAGGATCATTTATAAAATCAGCAGAATACTAGGCAACAAAATGAGAAACTAAATCAGTGAAGGTATAAATACTGACAGTGGCAGAATGACAATGACAGTGGCAGAACAATATTGATAGTGGCAGAACCACACTGACAGTGGCAGAACTACACTGATAGTGGACAAACCAGTTTGACAGTGGCAGAACAACACTTGACTGTGGCAGAAGAACACCGATACTGGCAGAACCACACTTCCAATATACACTTACCCATACACTAACACACTCATACACTTACATGAACTCATACAGTTACCCATACACACCGGCACATGTACTGCTAGTTAGTGGGAGGGAGGAAGGAGGACATGTGGCATGTCGGCTCTATGCAAATGAGGTGCTGGCCCCATGCAAATGAGCTGCTGTTGAGGTCAGTGGTATGTCCTATGTTCTTCCTTCCCACTTTGTAGGAGAGGGGAATTGGGGATTTGGGGTTGGAAAGGGCGATGTGGGGTAGAATGTGAGATGTGAGAATATGTGAGAATTATTTAGGGAGGTTTTTCGTTTGGTAAAGTTTTGTTGTGAGTGTGGTGGGTAGGGGTCTGTGGGCAGGAAAGGTGTCTTTTGAGGCGGGGGTAAAATGTTGAGTTAAAAAAAAAAAAAAAAAAAAAAAAAAAAGGGGATGTGGGAGATGGTGAGGGTTTTGGGGTTGTTTGGGGTGTAAATGGGGAAAAGCGAGATGGCAGAAAGATGGGGAAGGGTGATGGGGAGGATTTGGTTTGGTGGTATTTTTGTGAAAAACTGATATTGGGGGAAGTGGGGGCGATAGTGTGTTTTTTGAGGGATGGGGTGGGTGATGGGGATGGGGACTAAGGAAATCGGCAAAATAGGTGTAGGGGGCAAGGGGTGGATGTGGGAGTTACGGTGGCCAGAAAAGAGGCGATTCAAACAGTGGGAAGAGGGGTATATTTAGGGGGGGGGAGGGGGAGTTTGGTACCTTTGGTAGCCTAGGATACTGCACAGTTATACCATTGTCTCTTTACAAATGCAAATGACTATTTGTTCCTATTTCTGCCACCACCTCACTTTTATATACCATAATATTTAGATTTGTATTTAAAGGCATATATATGTGATGTGTCACTGGAAAATGCGTCACAACGTGCAAAATTGATACTTTTATCAGTGTTTTATTTGTTGTAATGTTGTCATTAGTAGTAGGCTGATAACCGCTGCTGCTAATGGCATGAATGCATGTACCAGACTTCAAGACTTTGAATATAATATTGTCTTTACATATCTGAGGTCATCCTAAAGATTTAAGTACTTGACTAGTGATTGCACCTTAAGAAACATTGCTTCTTTTTTTCTTGCATTAAAGGGCCCTTCTCAGAAAAGTGGTGCAAATGATGTCTAAAGTTGCTCTTTTACAGGAAAATGGATTTCTAGATACCATCATATTTGAAAGGATGAGATCAAGCCGATTCTAATGATGGTAAACATTCGGACAGCTAATAAGTGTTTCTATAATTATTTTAAGTTTGATCTTTTTTTTTAAAAAAAAAACCTTAATGTTTAGCACCCCGAAAATGGAAAAAGTCCCATAAAGATCTCTTGTGAATAAAACCCATTCAAAACTTGTGACTTGTGACTCATTTCCCTGAAACACATCGCATATAGTGATTGCTTTTCTGTCATTGTACATTAATTCTATGAGTCATGAGCATTTATTTATGTACAGTTTGGTGTAATGTGCAAAGGTCACATCTAGGTAATTTGGGGGTGAGTATGGAAACCCCCTATGAATGGTATGTCCATTGGACGATATTCAATATGTACAGCTATGAAAAGGTATAGAAAAAAAATGGTCAGAAAATGTTAATATCTTTGAAAAATGAATATATGAAAAATACATATGGGCCTAATTATATTAATGTTATAAAACGTCCAGTGTGCGTCATGCAGACAATTCCTTCAATGCCCCAATAATTCTTAATTACATGATGGAAACAAAATGAGAAACCAAATCAGTGAAGGTGATAAATCAAGAGGTGAGTTGCCCCCCCCCCCCCCAATCAATTATTCAACAGGGCTACTTTCAGGTGCCTGTAAGTTGCTGCTGCACTGTGTGCTCCATCTAGGCTCCATCTAGGGTGCATGGTGGCTCCAACTAGGGGAACTGACGGCACTATATAGTGGATGGAACAGCCTAGCTGTCTAGTTGTGTCCCCAAAAGCATTTTTCTGTGTATGATTGTAGGCTGTGAGTAGGGTTAGAGGTTGGGTTGAGGTTGATTTGGGTTGTAATAAATGTTTATGTTTAAGTTCTGTTGTTGTGATTTTGTTGGTAGCGGTGTGTGTTTGTTGTCAGTGAGTGTTTTATGTGGTGGTTGTTGGGGGTATTTACATTTAGATATCTCTCTCTCTCTCTAACACTCTGAACTGGGTGTCTAGGGGAGAGGTTGTTTGGTATTGAAATTCATGGAATGGGGTTATTATTAAGATCAAATACTGGGGATGGGAGGAGTAGGGGAAATGGGAAATGAGGGGGGGGGGGGGTGTAAAAGGGGGTGAAAAACATGTGTGTAATGGTGGATGAGCTGAGTGAGAGTGTGTGTATGTGGTTGGGGAGGGGGAGAGGCGAGTCAAGGAAGGGTGTTGGGTTAATTGAGAAGTGTGTGTGTGTGTGTGGGGGGGGGGGGGGGGGGATGACATGGGACGGGGCTGAGGAGCTATCATCCTAATGGGGAAACTACTCTACTATTTTTTTCACATAAATCGTGGAAGGCAAAGGGGGTAAAAATGGGTGAAGTGGTGTGTTTGTGTGTATCATGTATATATGCATGTATATACATGTATGTATGTATGTATGTATGTATGTATGTATATATGTATGTATGTGTGTATACATGCATACATTATTACATGTCCATGTACATGTCATGTTGTATCCATCTTTATATGTATGCATGCATGCATGTATGTATGCACATGTATATATATACACGCATGTATACACATATGTATATTTTGTATAAGATTTTTATTCAGCCAGACATTATGCAAAGAAGTACACTATTCGCAGAAAAGCTGATTTAAATCTGATAGAAAAATATTATAAAAATATTCATAGAAAATATATCCCAACATAAGCAGGATATTGTAGACACAAAATTATACACATAATAAAATAAAAACCTTTGCAAATATATCAAAAAGGAAAACTTTCACGGTATGACAAACAATACATTTCATGAAGATGAGTAAGGAAATAAACAAGTGTGCTGCCACCTATCAGTAGCAACACTAACCAATAGTAGGGGTCCATAGTCTAAGTCAGAAATCAAAGTAGAAGTGTTGCCACCTAGTGGCTCCTCATTACAATATCCCAATGTAGACAAATTCATATACAATCAATCGTTTGCCATCACAAGACCATCAGGCATAACCCAAATGTCATTGCTCTCATCAAAAAGCTGCTTTAAAAACATGAGTATTCCATAGTTTTCCAATGCAACCAAACAAGCTTTTTCTCTAATACCTAATATAAACCTTATGTGGGTCCCTAAAATTACAATTTACCACAGTACGCTTTTCAAAATTGTGATACAGCCAGAAAATAGTCAGAAATCTCTGTAGCCGCCTATATATGAGAGTGGGAGGATCTTAAACTCTAAATGAATAGCTACATTAGTGTGTCTCTGTAATACACTTCTCCCATATACACTATAACAGAGACTGTTGTTTTGTATAATCTGTAATCTTTTAACATGCTTTTGGTTTGATAACATCATCCAGAAATTTTACCCGCGAGTCTTTTTGGGTGGTGTTACTTACTGATTTTGTGTCTGTTTTGGGGTGTTGGGGTTTGTTATTTTGACGGAAATAGAACCCATCCACCCACCCACCCACCCACCCAGTCTCTACCCCTCCTACCTACAATATCCATTTGATTTAGTGTTAATAAAGCCTAGTCACCACATGCCTCAGTGAGCGTGGGTGTTATGTAATGGTGGCAGTGACCAGTATTGAAGCTATATAAACACAATGCATGTGTACTAGAGGGGAGGAGGTTCGAAAGGGCTAGCTGGGACTCAGAACACTTTTTATATTTAAAATTGCTCTTTCCTGTACCATACTATATACATAAGTCGTCCCCTGAAAAGGCCTCATGAGGAACAAAACTTGCCATTCAGACGATGTAATGGTACCCATTTAGATGGGAAAAGATAAAAAACAGGTCCATGGCTGGGAGTTCTGTATAACTGAGAAGACCAGGGGTATTTGAGCAATGTAAGGAAGTATAAAGGTGGTCTAAATTCGCCCTGTAGTAGGGGGCGGGTCGGTTGCGCAAAGTCTAGCAAAAAACCAACACCATCTGTATAAATAACATACTGTCTGTCTTTTTCGTTTTTTTGTACCCCTAAAGATCTGTAATTTAGTCTTATCTGAATTGATCATTAAAACATTTCTCTTCACCCAACTCTTAAAAAGGTTGAAATCTCGCTGGATAGATATAACACCATGATCAGAGCTAATTCTATGACGCAATACACAATCACCAGCATACATAATAATTTTTCCTGTGAAATCGACTGAAGCAATGTCATTAATATACAAAATGAATAAAATCGGGCCAAGAATACTTCCCTGAGTCATACAATCAGATGTATGTATTTACATGTATTTACATGTATGTATGTATACATGTTTACATGTATGTATCCATGTTTATGCATGTATACAGCAGGGTGAAGGCAGAATATATCATGTCTCTGTCTTGCCTATCCCACTCATTCTTTCCCTGACTCTATATCTACCTCTCTTTCTTCCACTTGCTGTCTCCCCCAATATCCCGCTCTCTCTTTATCTCCCTCCCACCACCTCTCTCCCCCAACTCTCTGCCATGCCACAACATTTTTCTCTATTTCTCTCTCTCTTTCTATCTCTCCCTATGCCGCTCTCTCTTTTATAGCCCTCCCACCACCTCTCTCTCCCACTACCTCTTTTTCTCTCTCTTTCTCTCTCCCTCTCCCTCCAGCTCTCTCCCCTGTCTCTCTCTCTCATCACTCCCTCTCTCTATATATATCTCTCTCTCCCACTCTGTGCCCAATTCCCCTCCCCTCCCTCCCTCCCTTCCTCTATGTCCCATGTCTGCCTTCTGTTTTTGCCACACTGGTTAACACTATGGTTATGCCACACTGTGGTTATGCCACACTGTGGTTATACTACACAATGGATATGCTGCACTATGGATATACCACACTGTGGTTATGCCACACATTGATTATACTACACAATGGATATGCTGCACTATGGATATACCACACTGTGGTTATGCCACACATTGATTATACCACACTGTGGTTATACTACAATGTGGTTATACTACACAATGGATATGCTGCACTATAGATATACCACACTGTGGTTATGCCACACATTTATTATGACACAATGTGGTTATGGGTGGTTATGCCACACCATGGATGAGCCACATTGTTGTTATGTCGCTTATGTGTTGTGCTGTAACACATGTGCTTTGCTGTAACACATGTACTGTACTGTAATTCATGTATTGCCTGTAACAGATGTGTTGGCCTGTAACACATGTGCTCTAACACAACACATGTGCTACACTGTAACACATGTGCTGCACTGTAATACATGTGCTACACTGTAACACCTGTTCTAGACTGTAATACATGTGCTGCACTGTTACACATGTTCTAGACTGTAACACATGTGCTGCACTGTATCACATGTGCTACACTGTAACACATGTGCTACACTGTAACACATGTGCTACACTGTAATACATGTGTTACACTGTAACACATGTTCTGGACTGTAATACATGTGCTGCACTGTTACACATGTTCTAGACTGTAACACATGTGCTACACAGTAACACATGTGCTGCAGTGTAACACATGTGCTGCAGTGTAACACATGTTCTGCACTGTTACACATGAGCTGCAGTGTAACACATGTGCTACACTGTAACACTTCTGCACTGTAACACTACCTGCACTGTATCATTACCTGTGCTGTAACACTACCTGCACTGTATCACTACCTGCACTGTAACATTAATTGCACTGTAACACTACTGCACTGTAACACTACCTGCACTGTATCACTACCTGCACTGTAACATTAATTGCACTGTAACACTACTGCACTGTAACACTACCTGCACTGTATCACTACCTGCACTGTAACATTAATTGCCCTGTAACACTACCTGCACTGTATCACTACCAGCACTGTAACAATAATTGCACTGTAACACTACCTCCACTGTAACAATAATTGCACTGTAACACTCCATACAGTCCATACACTATGGTGACAATCAACATAACCCCCACAGCCAACTTTGTGCAGTGAACAGTCTGTACACTATAGTGACAATCAACATAACCCCCACGTCCAACTTTGTGCAGTGAACAGTGAACACGGCCCCACTGTACTTTTATGTGTACTACTGGACTGTACTGTTGTGTGGACTGTACTGTAGTTAGCAATGTACTGTTGTGTACTGTTGCGTGGACTGTACTGTAGTGTGCACTGTACTGTAGTGTGCAATGTACTTTTTGTGCACTCTACTGTAGTGTGCACTGCACTGAATGTTTGTGTACTGTTGCGTGGACTGTACTGTAGTGTGCACTGAACTGTTGTGTACTGTAGTGTGCACTGAACTGGTGTCTGCAATGTACTGTTGTGTACTGTTGCGTGGGCTGTACTGTTATGTGCACTCTACTGTTGTGTGCACTGTTCTGTAGTGTGGGCTCTATTGTAACACATGTGCTCCACTGTTACACACGTACCTACATTGTAACACATGTACCTACATTGTAACACATGTGCTACACTGTAACACATGTGCTATACTGTAACACATGTGCTGCACTGTAACACATGTGCTGCACTGTTACTCATGTGCTCTACTGTAACACATGTGCTGCACTGTAACACATGTGCTGCACTGTAACACATGTGCTCTACTGTAACACATAAGCTCTATTGTAACACATATGCTGCACTTAACTCATGTGCTGCACTGTAACACATGTGCTCTATTGTAACACATGTGCTGCATTGTATGACATTTACTGCACTGTAACACATGTGCTGCACTGTAACACATGTGCTCTATTGTAACACATGTGCTCTATTGGAACACATGTGCTCCACTGTAACACATGTACTGCAATGTAACACATGTGCTCTACTGAAACACATGTGCTGCACTGTAACACATGTGCTCTATTGTAACACATGTGCTGCACCGAACACATGTGCTTCACTGTAACACATGTGCTGCACTTAACACATGTGCTGCACTTTAACACATGTGCTCTATTGTAACACATGTGCTCCACTGTAACACATGTGCTGCACTGTAACACATGTGCTCTATTGTAACACATGTGCTGCACTGTAACACATGTGCTCTATTGTAACACATGTGCTGCACTGTAACACATGTGCTGCACTTACCACATGTGCTGCACTTTAACACATGTGCTCTATTGTAACACATGTGCTCCACTGTAACACATGTGCTGCACTGTAACACATGTGCTCTATTGTAACACATGTGCTGCACTGTTACTCATGTGCTCTACTGTAACACATGTGCTGCACTGTAACACATGTGCTGCACTGTAACACATGTGCTCTACTGTAACACATAAGCTCTATTGTAACACATATGCTGCACTTAACTCATGTGCTGCACTGTAACACATGTGCTCTATTGTAACACATGTGCTGCATTGTATGACATTTACTGCACTGTAACACATGTGCTGCACTGTAACACATGTGCTCTATTGTAACACATGTGCTGCATTGTATGACATTTACTGCACTGTAACACATGTGCTGCACTGTAACACATGTGCTGTACTGTAACACATGTGCTCTACTGTAACACATGTGCTGTACTGTAACACATGTGCTGTACTGTAACACATGTGCTGTACTGTAACACATGTGTTGTACTGTAGAACATGTGCTCTACTGTAACACATGTGCTCTACTGTAACACATATGCACTACTGTAACACATGTGCTGCACAGTAACACATGTGCTGTTCTGTAACACATGTGCTGTACTGTAACACATGTACTGTACTGTAACACATGTGCTGTACTGTAACACATGTGCTCTATTGTAACACATGTGCTCTATTGGAACACATGTGCTCCACTGTAACACATGTACTGCAATGTAACACATGTGCTCTACTGTAACACATGTGCTGCACTGTAACACATGTGCTCTATTGTAACACATGTGCTGCACCGAACACATGTGCTGCACTGTAAAACATGTGCTGTACTGTAACACATGTGCTGTACTGTAACACATGTGCTGCACTGTAACACATGTGCTGTACTGTAACACATGTGCTGCACTGTAACACATGTGCTGTACTGTAACACATGTGCTGTACTGTAACACATGTGCTGCACAGTAACACATGTGCTGTACTGTAACACATGTGCTGTACAGTAACACATGTGCTGTACTGTAACACATGTGCTGTACTGTAACACATGTGCTGCACAGGAACACATGTGCTGTACTGTAACACATGTGCTGTACTGTAACACATGTGCTGTACTGTAACACATGTGCTGTACTGTAACACATGTGCTGTACTGTAAAACATGTGCTGTTCTGTAACACATGTGCTGTACTGTAACACATGTGCTCTATTGTAACACATGTGCTCTATTGGAACACATGTGCTCCACTGTAACACATGTACTGCAATGTAACACATGTGCTCTACTGTAACACATGTGCTGCACTGTAACACATGTGCTCTATTGTAACACATGTGCTGCACCGAACACATGTGCTGCACTGTAAAACATGTGCTGTACTGTAACACATGTGCTGTACTGTAACACATGTGCTGTACTGTAACACATGTGCTGCACTGTAACACATGTGCTGTACTGTAACACATGTGCTGCACTGTAACACATGTGCTGTACTGTAACACATGTGCTGTACTGTAACACATGTGCTGCACAGTAACACATGTGCTGTACTGTAACACATGTGCTGTGCAGTAACACATGTGCTGTACTGTAACACATGTGCTGTACTGTAACACATGTGCTGCACAGGAACACATGTGCTGTACTGTAACACATGTGCTGCACTGTAACAGATGTGCTGCACTGTAACACATGTGCTGCACAGTAACACATGTGCTGTACTGTAACACATGTGCTGTACTGTAACACATGTGCTCTATTGTAACACATGTGCTCTATTGGAACACATGTGCTCCACTGTAACACATGTACTGCAATGTAACACATGTGCTCTATTGTAACACATGTGCTCTATTGGAACACATGTGCTCCACTGTAACACATGTACTGCAATGTAACACATGTGCTCTACTGTAACACATGTGCCGCACTGTAACACATGTGCTCTATTGTAACACATGTGCTGCACCGAACACATGTGATGCACTGTAAAACATGTGCTGTACTGTAACACATGTGCTGCACTGTAACACATGTGCTGCACTGTAACACATGTGCTGCACTGTAACACATGTGCTTGCACTGTAACACATGTGCTGTACTGTAACACATGTGCTGCACTGTAACACATGTGCTGCTCTGTAACACATGTGCTGTACTGTAACACATGTGCTCTACTGTAACACATGTGCTGCACTGTAACACATGTGCTGCACTGTAACACATGTGCTGCACTGTAACACATGTGCTCTACTGTAACACATGTGCTGCACTGTAACACATGTGCTGCACTGTAACACATGTGCTCTACTGTAACACATGTGCTCTATTGTAACACATGTGCTCTATTGGAACACATGTGCTCCACTGTAACACATGTACTGCAATGTAACACATGTGCTCTATTGTAACACATGTGCTCTATTGGAACACATGTGCTCCACTGTAACACATGTACTGCAATGTAACACATGTGCTCTACTGTAACACATGTGCCGCACTGTAACACATGTGCTCTATTGTAACACATGTGCTGCACCGAACACATGTGATGCACTGTAAAACATGTGCTGTACTGTAACACATGTGCTGCACTGTAACACATGTGCTGCACTGTAACACATGTGCTGTACTGTTACACATGTGCTTGCACTGTAACACATGTGCTTGCACTGTAACACATGTGCTGCACTGTAACACATGTGCTGCACTGTAACACATGTTTTACACTGTCTCTCAGTCTCCCTCTCTCTATCAATTTTTATTCCTCATAATATACAGATACAGGAAGAAGCATAATCTACATAGCAAGTCTTCCTGAGTGTCCTAAACTAAAATGAATTAAATTAAAACATGTAATGTCACTATTTAATTTTTAAATCAAAATCATAGGGGACATTTATATATTTTTTTTTCTTGAGGTGTCAATCTTTTTTGTTGATAGGCCTACCATCAGATTATTGAGGCTAGGGGGAGGGGGCTGTGATGACTCTCATCATCGCAAGCATCTGTTCTGAATCCATCGGTGAAGGTGAAATATGTGTTGTCCTCAGGCATGTCACTGATCTGTGTGTGAGTAGGGAGATTTGATATTGGGAGCAGTCAGTATCAGTTGCTTAGCAACTGTTGTTACCCAACTTCCAGGTACTCATATCTAAGTAGATCATAAAATAGTTGACTTGTACTTCAATAAACCCAATAACTCCTTCAATAAAAACAAATTCTTCAAGGGTGTTTATCAATCTTTATCAACATAAAACGAGTTGTTTCTGTATTTGTTGTATGTTAACAATCCCACGAGGACTATTGGAAGACCTGCTTATAGTAGAAACTGTAAACCTATCTCTAAGGAAATAGAATTATATATCTAATCTTAAATAGTGATGGGCTGTATATATACCTCTGAACATTTTATTATATTATGTATATATTGATATTGTTTAACTTTGAATAAGGGCTTTATAATTTCATGGCCCTGGAACAATGTTTTACCGAGATGAGATTGATATTATTATTCACAGAACTTAGGTTTAGATTTGGGCTTAGGTAGCCTCCTGAGATTGAAGAATCCCATGATGCTGTAGGGCTGCTACTGTTAGCTTGTTACCAATATTATTATTCCATTACATCCTCATTTCAGCCAACAACAACTTGAAGACACTGATCACCATCGGCTATGTGTTGGCTGGAGTGGTCGGCGCAGTTTTCTTCCTGCTCATTCTCATCTGCGTCATCCAGCGTATCGCCAACCACAAGCACAAGCAGCTCTACGATGACCACAACTTGTCGAACGCAGCACGGGAGCGCATGCTCCATCACCGAGAGGTGGAGCGTGAAGAGGCTCCACAGCCGGCTCCTCAGCCCCCGCAGCCCCGTACTGTGCTCCCCGAGCCCATCGTAGAGTACAGACCCCCATCGTATAGTGAGCAGGGTGATGGTTCCATCTCCTTCCAAAGTAAGTATACATTTTAACAGCATTCATTGTCTTAGAGGATTGCATTGGGATTTTTGCTTGGTCATGAGTGCTTATTGGTGTGAGTACTCTCATGATTGTGGTGGGGTGCAAATTACATCAGTCAAAAAAAAATTCTAACAATCTGATTTGTCAAATTTTCCAAAATCACAAGAAAATGACCTCAACATTTGTCCCTAAATCAGTTTAGAATATTCGGTAGAAATAGTAGAGACTCTAAATGACTAAAGCAATTACCATCAGTCCCAAGTAGTCGGAATGTAAAAATAGTCTATTTGAGGCACTCCATTAAGCCCATCGCATAGGAATGTGTAGAAGTAGAGAACATCTTGTCTCCGTTACCAACTTCTCTTTATCAACATCACTTGTACTCATCACTGTGTAAGTTGTAAGTAACACCATGCATCTTATCTGTAATCATACAAATTTAAAGAAGTCATAGTTAATAAATAAAAATGCAGCAACATGCAGAACATTAACATGATCACCTTATACTCCATTATTTTTTATTTCATTAAAGGCCAATATCATATTTAATATCAATTTAACTTTTCTTTTAGATGAGAAGAAAAAGATGCCTTTCCCCCACCCAGCTGCTGTCAATGGAGCAAGTTCCTCTGCTGCAGCCATTGAAAGTCCCTCCGGTGATGGCCCGACCTCTCTGGGTAGTTTAGAGGAGAGAATACCCATGCTTCAACCGCCGCCATTTGATGACAATTTTTCAAGCCCGGCCCAACCGGGCGGTGCTATGAGTTTACCACTACGGCCTATTTCCCAACCTCCATCTTATGAAGAAGTCCTGAGAGAGGATGCAAACCTCCCCAGCATCAGTTAGCTAGCACTTACAACCCAGGAAGAACACTTGCATAGGTCCTATTGGGGGGAAATGTGGGATCCCTTTGTCTGACCAGTCATACAACAACCACTGGGCATTGGATATCCTATGTGGGTCACTAGCTTTTTTTTGTGGAGAAAGTGATAGATTTTTAGAAATTGTTTTTAGATTTGTGTTTATTAGTTGTTATATGTAAATGACAATGTTTCCATGGTAGTGTAGTAGTAGTAGCAGTATTTCTATGTAGTACTTAGCTGATGCCTTGACAACATAGTTGACCCATGATGGGATATGCTTGTTTTCCACATTCAACCCTTATGGAACCTATGTAAGTGATCTATCTGGGTAATGAGTGACTCAAATATAGAGAGCAGCTCACTGCTTTACCACTATTGCCATATATTTTGTACTCTGACTAGGTAAGAGTCTGCTCTCTATCTGAGTCAGGACCTCATAATTTGTACAATTAGATTTAAAAAACAAAGGCAAAGCCATCGAAAAAGCAAAAGAAACCATTAATTCTGAATTAGTTTCAAAATTCATTATTCCAATTATAATATTCACACATATTTGAGCTGAATCTAATGAATTGAAATATTGAGAATATTTCACAAATCTCCAAAATTATATGATTGTTCTGATAGTGCATTTCTTGATGTTCTGACTCATCTTTCTCTCAGCTGTCTCTGCTTCAACTATATAAAGCCATGCCATAGATTATATAATGTGGTGCATCATATGGGGAAGAATGGTAGAAGAAGGGGACGATCAAGGGTTACGGGGTCAGATGGGTCATCATTTAATGAGGTCAGCTAGAGATAATGAACTAAGAAGGACCACTTCAAAATTGATTCATATTTGCATTTTTTTATAATTAATAGACTTTTAAAGTAAACAAATTTAGGAAAGATGGCAGCAATTTTTTTTCCTGGCTGCTTTTGAGGAGGAGATTTTGAAGTGGACCTATCATATTGAATAGGAGGCTTATGTAAGAAATTGACAATGTGAGGAGTGTTACCAATTGACTTAATGTTCTTATAAAATCTTGTATACATACAGTTATTAGGTTTATGCATCATGGATATATGACACAGGACTTGTTCTATGCAGAGCTGTAAATCTCTGAAGGAGAAAGTCACTCCTCTCTGCTAAAAAAGTTAAGTCTGTAAATTGGACAAACAATTTTAGCTTGAAACCTGATAGTTGTTGGCTGAAAGTGTCGTTTAACCTCACCAGCCCAGATATGACACTAGAGTATAAAGCCACATCCACATTGTGCTGGCCGATCATTCGCACAGCAGGTGTTGGATCATAGACACAGTGAATGTTTGGGCCCGAAAAGTAATAGGGTTTTTTTCAGTTTTCCCCCACCCTTGCCTATACAAAATTGTTATCCCACCTAAAAGATGGTGATTCTCTCTTTTCTTTTTGAAAAATAAAAGCAGGAATACAAGATTTCCTAACCAGAAAACCGTTAAAAGGTACATTTCTCTTGCTGTAAACAACTATTGTTACGAAAAAAAAATAACTTCAGTCCCTGAAAATATATAACAAAAATTTAGCCCCCTCCCCAATTACCTATTTTTCAGCTACTCTTTACAGAAACAAACGCCTATTCCTTTCGCCTAATTTCATAACTACTTGTGATGTGGTACAGAAAAATGACTCATAGGTCACAAAAATGGCATTTTTCCACAAGAAATCTTTTTCGAAATGTTCTAAATTTTTTTAAACACAAGATCCTTTTTTTCTTAAAACTTATGACTCATTTTTCTCTGACACATCACATATGTGTGTTAACACTACATGTTCCTAACCATACAAGAGATGTTCATCAAGCCGGCTGTCGCAATGTGGATGCACCTTGAAGCTAGTAAATACCTAAACAACTTGGTTCATCATGCCTAACCCTCTTAACTAAACCTGTCTACATGTGCATCAGCAGAAAGGTGTAAATCCAAGCAAAGGTATTCCACATTTCTGGACAAGAAACTTCTTGGACTAGAGAATCCTGGAATGGAGGAATTAATAGATTAGGCATCACACAAAACACACAACACAGAAATGGGGATGAACTTTTCTCCATCCCTGCAGAAGAAGAGATAGAAAAAAAGAAATAATTTTATATTTGTTAGCAAGAAGAAGATGAAGGAGAAAAATAAAGTAATTGGAAAAACAGATCAGTAGAGAAATTAGGCGTTGTCAAAACGCAAGCAATATCTATATATATATATGTACCAATATATGGATGTCTATTTTTATACGGTGCTATGTGAAACTATGATTCTGTCTCCTGTTACTGACTAACAGAGCTTTAGGGAACATATCAAATATATTTTGCCATCCGAGAGACTTAATTTAGGCGATGGGGGGGGGGGGGGGGACATAGTGGTCTGAGGTGCTGGTTTGGGAGACAAGGCATGTGGTGCACTGGGTTTGAACCCTGATGCAACAAAAGTTTGAAATTATATTGCCATTAAAATCAGAGGATGTATGTTTTCTCCATTTACCTTTTAGCAGAATAAATCTAAATTTGAATGATACCCTTGTTCATATGACATGACTCTTCGTTCTCCTGAATGTAGTTGAAATTTTTTGGAATGGTATTGTTTTTTAAATGGCCAATGCCTTTCACAAACAGGAAAAACAGTATTGATACCAAAGTTATAAAATAAGTCTTTAGGGTGGTCATAAATGTATTGATATGTTCCCTAAGATGTAATTAAAGGAGGTATTTCACTTCTTATACAGGCAGAGTTCCTCCTCTCAGGAAAAAGACTTTGTATCCCTCTAACTTAGCCCTGCTCTTCCATACAGTTACTCTAAGTAGACTTGTACTGCCTCCTCCAACTATTATTCCAAAAATCGTAGACTTGCACCAAAGCCTAATTTTTCTGATTATTTTTTTAATAGACTTTTATTTCAAATGTCTTGTCCTATATATGTACGATGGATGTAGGGAATTGATGATCAATACTGATGTTGTTATGCCCCTACCTTCTATCATGGAGTTTGGTCTAGAATTTGCTGAGATATGAAGAAACCGGTCAGTAAAAAATGTGAAATTTATGTTGTGTGCATTATATAAATGAATGTTATAAGACCTACATAATTTGTATGTGTATGAAATGTATGATGCAGTGCAGCGGTAGGACACATACATAAATGAGGAATTTGGTAATCTGTGAATCGTACTTTGATGTGAACAAATAATATTGCCTAAACTAAAGTGATGTTAATGAATGGTAATGCTAGGCAACTTTTATTTTACATTTGATGACACATTTTTACGATGTCTGTGGAACCTCAAAATTGAATTTTCTAAACTGAAATTTTGAATATTTAAGCTCAACTTCAATTGTGTTTATATCAAGGCTATAATATGATACCAATATGGATTTGAACCCCCTTTTCAGTGTGTTGTCATAATTTGGCACATTTGAACTCAAAATACATTTGTGGAATATTCTGAAACCCTGGGTCACATAAATCCTTAAAAAAATGTAAACAGATTTGCTTGTAGGCACTGTGAGATACCCAGCTAACACCTGAACTATATTCACCACGTAGACTTGAACAAGCCCTCATCAGTTTTATTGTTACCCCGGGCCATATAGACTTGTCCGAAGTCTTATGTCTTACGTGTATTATTTTTGTTAGACTGTGCAAGAATATGTAGATAAACTGCTGTGGCTGTTGTAAAAACATGTTTCTAGAAGATTCCAGACCATGTTTTAGTGCAGATGGCCTTCATCCAGGGCAGATGACCTTGATTCAGAGCTGACGATATTTTGTAAATAACAACAGATCTTTCATGTACATCTGACACTCTTGTGAAACCATTTTAATTTGTATAAGGAGAGCATTAATGGAAAGGCTGGGGGATTGTATTCTCTTATAGATTGGAGTTTGTCGAGCCAAAATGATGTCAAAATTCAACATTACAATGAATGTTTTTTGTACTGTTACAATAACATGGGGGGAAACTCATTAGGACTATGTTCTGGGGGTTTCATGTCATACCATGCCTACTGAGCTTTGTACAAAATATCCTTTTATTTTATTTTTCTTATAATTTTGGAAATTGTGTAATGTGCCTCACTGTACACATTTAAGTGTCCTAACCATTATTTTTTGGACAGAATTGTTAATCACGGAACTATTGATATTTTGCTTTAGCTTCTTTTTTTAATCAGAATTCTTGTTCTTGTTGCACTTAGTACTTTAAGATTTGAAGGATCCATGTATTATTGAGGATGAAACTCAAATGTAATAAAAATCCTCTCTGAAATTGTCATAACTTTCCTTTATTACCTTGAAGAAAATCTGAATTCCTGCTACAAAATCTATGCCTTTTAAGTCTCTTTATTTCTCAGTACCTATGATCTCAAATTCAGGTATAGCCTGACTGTT
This sequence comes from Sthenelais limicola, assembly GCA_942159475.1. Taxonomy (NCBI): domain Eukaryota; kingdom Metazoa; phylum Annelida; class Polychaeta; order Phyllodocida; family Sigalionidae; genus Sthenelais; species Sthenelais limicola. The sequence continues at coordinate 154,959,555 of OW804094.1, read as the reverse complement.
CTCTGAGCAGAGTTATTTTTACTGACTATGAAGAGCTAATTTTCTCCTTGCTTAGTCTTTAATTAAAGGATTCATTCCCTCGGGGAACAACGAAAAAACCCAAACGGAAGTGATCCACTACGCATGTGTGCTTGGAGAGTACTTCCTGTTTTGAGATAATAAGGTCAAAACCACAGAACATGTTAAATTTAGCTCAATTAGTTTATACTTAGCTTGCCGTTAACAACGATGTAAGATTAAACCTACTCTTCCCATGCTGCTTGGCTTGCCATTTGCTTTAGATGACAATTATTTTAATATTTGACTGTCTGCCATAATGTTTTTATGTGTGTATATTTACATTTATATACTCCGAATATCCAGGAGTCTTCAATAAGGGAGAAATCAAAGCTAATTTAGTTTTTAGAAAAAGGTTATGTGCATCAACGACATGGGATGTTTAGAGAAATGTTTTAATTGAATATGTAGACTTATTATGAATTAAATAAGTCAGAACCACTGTAAAACTCCTTCCCTGTAGAATTTCTTAAGCTTGTGAGACTAAAAATATGGCTAGGAAATTCATTGATTTATATACACAATGTAAAAAATATATTTTAAGCGGAGAAGAGGCTTATTCAAATTCACGAAAACCGAAATGGAATGAGTCAAATATTGCGTTGATTTGCCTAATTTGTATATGTAAATAATCACATATATCTCTTAAGTTTGAAATGGTCGCTTGTATGTTTATGTCTATGGTAAATTCCAACCCTCATCCAGTGTGTTAAGTAAATGTAATTTCAGCAAAACTTATAAAATCAGGTCTTTCGGACAATTTAATAATTTGTTTGGCCTTCACGTTTTGGAGTTTTCACAATCAATCAAACAACAGTCCCTTCTGAATAAATTTTCATAATTCAGGGTTTAGTTGATGTTAATGCTAGCTTTGCTTTGCAAAGATCTGAGCATCAATTCTTTCTGTAGATTCTAAGTTTATAATCTGTTTGTTACTAACACTCATTGGTGAGGGGTTGGAAATTAATTAGATGGACAGATGAATAAGTCTCCTTCATGTGTAATATAACACTGTTTTTGTAACAAGTGTTCAATTTGTACTCAGTGTGGATTTGTTAGAAATAAAGTTGCTGCAGGTTGTCCTTATAATGATAAGCATACATACATATGTATCTAGGGTTGCCATGGAAATTATAAGCCACGCCCACCCCTAGCAACATAGCCATAATACATCCGTAACATACATACATGCTTGTAGACGATAAAAGAAGAAAAATGCGAATATTTTTGTATAAAAGAAATTGTACGTAAATGATATTCGATATATATCTATATATATAACATTTACTATGATTTGCACGTAGATGTAGTTTCTGGGATATTATAATAGAGAGGAATGAGGGGGATATTTTGAAAATAAAACACAATGAAATTATGATGAAACAATGTTATATGTATATGAATTGTGACCGAGTGATGGTGGATTGATGAATGGGTAAATCATACATGTGCAGGGGGAGAGTTGCAGAAAGTTATTTTTTACCAAGGCTTCAATGTATTTAGCTAAGGAACATTGTAACTGTTAGGTCAGAGATCCACTGTTACTGTGCTACTGCATCTGTATTGCATTAAATGACAATTCTCACCCATTCATATGCAATGGTTTACATTCAGTGATGTAGGAAGCAACTTGAATGTGGGGGTAGAGGCAACTTTGTCCCACAAATGAAAAAAGTAAAATAATGTAGTGTTTATAAAGAGTACAACGAAGAGGTTGGTTGGTATGTAAATATCACCTCCCAACACCAGCTTCCTACATGACTGCTTTAGACAGTGTTACACAATGTCACCAGAGAGATCTCTGCGATACTCCAACCCGACTCCCAATCAACCCAACTCCCAATTCCCAACCACTTTCCCAACGATTTTCTAGTGTTTTCTGATGTCGCAGAATATAAAGTAGCACCACACTTTAGCGATTTTTCGGCACTGGTGTCGATACACCACTGACATCACTTCACATAGCATGGGGTAAATATAAATTATACATCCTGCCCCCCGCCCCCTCCTTAATCTTGAATATGTAATTCAGATGCAGGCACAGCAATGGATCTCTAGCTAAATGCTTACACCAGTGAATGGCTTTGTGGTATACAGTGTGTGATTTGACCTAGGGGTGATCCATTATTATATTTGAGACTGGTCAATTTGTTTACAATTTGTGGAATTTTGTGTTAAGCATCTCATTGGACGTATGGACCTAGCCAACAAGAAATGTTCTCTTGATATTCTACTTCTATATATGCACCTTACTAATCTGGAAACCTCACCATTATGGAGAACAGATGGGGGCCAACCTGATCTCTGAATATTTCCATAATGGGATCAGTGGTACCCTAGAATCAGAATTCTCTACATTTCATAAAACAGCATGAATTTGAAAACAGTATGATTATAACTTAATTATAATAAAAATTTGAAATCATGATGAATCACATAACCATTGTTATCAAAATTCTTGTCACAGACAATTTTCCAAACAATTTAAATAAAACAACCTTCCTTCCTCATATTATTCATAAGGTGCATTTAGAATCCAATTAAACATTTGATGGTGGTCTGGCCCATTGGAGCCCTTAAGCTTACACCATGTACCCATGGGTTACCCCTAGACTACCCATGTATTATATAACATACACTTAGAGACTTGATGTACCGAATTTGTCAACCAGATTACAATGGATGGTGATGATGTTACGCCAGTCTTAACGACGATGCTCAGTTTGTATTATTACTGCCTCTATTATTAAACAAGAACTGGATGAAAAAATTAATGTTAAATAAAAGATTTGTCTTTTAGTTTGATGTGTTGGGAATTTTTTTGTGTATTTGAAAGATGATTACCGTACAACCTCCAATAATAGCCGGGGGCGGCTATTAAGTCAAACCCCCTCTTACCCCGGCGATTATTAGAGCCCCCGGCTGAAATATGAATCAAGACGGAATCAATGGTTATTCATACTAACATGTCATGTTCTTATAGCCCTACAATATTTCACCTTGTTGGTTAGGCTGTTATAACATGGAATTCCCCAAGGGTTGTGAAAATGTAATGTAAACCCCGCCTAGCTAGTATACCAATAAGTTGCCAGGTGTCCCCGCGGTCATTCAATCTGGTAGAAGGAAGATGAATGGCTCATCAGATAGTTAACAGGTGGTGCCTTGGTATAATACTTAAGTAACAAATACCTAGAAATATCTAGAGAAACCCTATATGGGCTATATATATGGTCTAAATTAAAATATTAACCTGTGCCATTTCTCTGGTTGTGACAAAAACTATATTTTGCTGATATGGTAATTGAAAATAAAAGAAATGTTTAGCGATGTAAAAGCCAAGAAGACAGGAAGAGTCCAATGAAGATGTAACAACAACAAAAAATATAACATGGAATTCTGTTCAGGCCTAGATTTTCTCTATAGGCTACTGGAGACTACAGTAAATATAAAAATTACAAGTAATCAAAAAATGCAGTTCTTAAATTGGTTTGGTTTGGAAATATGTTTTATTCAAAATCAAATGTAGGATAAATCGGTGAATAACATGGCAATGTTTTCCTCTGTAGCCCTTAAATGAAATGAACTGGAGCCCCAACTTTACCTGAATAAAACACACTGAACTTCTAAGGACCGTTAAAATGAATAAAACTGAAAACAATACAGTTGTTGGTCAGAATGGTCAGATGTTTTACACCACAGTTGACACCATGTTTCTGTCACATTAGTCTTCAATGGTAGTGCACCAGTAGATAAGCTTGTCATCACAAGGAGTCAAATGACCATTCCTACCCCGACCCATCCCCATTAGGACTATCACATACACCCAGCTCTTATTAGAATACCGCGACTGTTAACACATATCACTGATACCCCAGCGGAAATTTATCAGATCCCCGACCATCATTGGGCCTTAAAGTTCTTTGGAAACAATATAATATATATGATATCTGATACGTCCCCAATTTGTAATTAAAAGACACATAACATGAAACACATGTGTCTTTGAGGATTATTTATAAAATCAGCAGAATACTAGGCCACAAAATGAGAAACTAAATCAGTGAAGGTATAAATACTGACAGTGGCAGAATGACAATGACAGTGGCAGAACAATACTGATAGTGGCAGAACCACACTGACAGTGGGAGAACCACTTTGACAGTGGCAGAAGAACACTTGAGAGTGGCAGAACAACAGTGACTGTGGCAGAAGAACACCGATACTGGCAGAACCACACTTCCAATATACACTTACCCATACACTAACACACTCATACACTTACATGAACTCATACAGTTACCCATACACACCGGCACACAGAAAATGAGTAAGTGTACAGGAGAACATGGGTAGTGCGTATACTATGTACTGCTAGTTAGTGGGAGGGAGGAAGGAGGACATGTGGCATGTCGGCTCTATGCAAATGAGGTGCTGGCCCCATGCAAATGAGCTGCTGTTGAGGTCAGTGGTATGTCCTATGTTCTTCCTTCCCACTTTGTAGAAGAGGGGAATTGGGGATTTGGGGTTGGAAAGGGCGATGTGGGGTAGAATGTGAGATGTGAGAATATGTGAGAATTATTTAGGGAGGTTTTTCGTTTGGTAAAGTTTTGTTGTGAGTGTGGTGGGTAGGGGTCTGTGGGCAGGAAAGGTGTCTTTTGAGGCGGGGGTAAAATGTTGAGTTAAAAAAAAAAAAAAAAAAAAAAAAAAAAAAGGGGATGTGGGAGATGGTGAGGGTTTTGGGGTTGTTTGTGGTGTAAATGGGGAAAAGCGAGATGGCAGAAAGATGGGGAAGGGTGATGGGGAGGATTTGGTTTGGTGGTATTTTTGTGAAAAACTGATATTGGGGGAAGTGGGGGCGATAGTGTGTTTTTTGAGGGATGGGGTGGGTGATGGGGATAGGGACTAAGGAAAAGGGCAAAATAGGTGTAGGGGGCAAGGGGTGGATGTGGGAGGTACGGTGGCCAGAAAAGAGGCGATTCAAACAGTGGGAAGAGGGGTATATTTAGGGGGGGGAGGGGGAGTTTGGTACCTTTGGTAGCCTAGGATACTGCACAGTTATACCATTGTCTCTTTACAAATGCAAATGACTATTTGTTCCTATTTCTCCCACCACCTCACTTTTATATACCATAATATTTAGATTTGTATTTAAAGGCATATATATGTGATGTGTCACTGGAAAATGCGTCACAACGTGCAAAATTGATACTTTTATCAGTGTTTTATTTGTTGTAATGTTGTCATTAGTAGTAGGCTGATAACCGCTGCTGCTAATGGCATGAATGCATGTACCAGACTTCAAGACTTTGAATATAATATTGTCTTTACATCTGAGGTCTTCCTAACGATTTAAGTACTTGATTAGTGATTGCACCTTAAGAAATATTGCTTTTTTTCTTGCATTAAAGGGCCCTTCTCAGAAAAGTGGTGCAAATGATGTCTAAAGTTGCTCTTTATGGAAGCTGAGTAAAAATATGTGATGTGTTACAGGAAAATGGATTTCTAGATACAATCATATTTGAAAGGATGAGATCAAGCCGATTCTAATGATGGTAAACATTCGGACAGCTAATAAGTGTTTCTATAGTTATTTTAAGTTTGATCTTTTTTTTAAAAAAAAACCCTTAATGTTTAGCACCCCGAAAATGGAAAAAATCCCATAAAGATCTCTTGTGAATAAAACACATTCAAAACTTGTGACTTGTGACTCATTTCCCTGAAACACATCGCATATAGTGATTGCTTTTCTGTCATTATACATTAATTCTATGAGTCATGAGCATTTCTTTATGTACAGTTTGGTGTAATGTGCAAAGGTCACATCTAGGTAATTTGGGGGTGAGTATGGAAACCCCCTATGAATGGTATGTCCATTGGACGATATTCAATATGTACAGCTATAAAAAGGTATAGAAAAAAATGGTCAGAAAATGTTAATATCTTTGAAAAATGAATAATATATGAAAAATACATATGGGCCTAATTATATTAATGTTATAAAACGTCCAGTGTGCGTCATGCAGACAATTCCTTCAATGCCCCAATAATTCTTAATTACATCATGGAAACAAAATGAGAAACCAAATCAGTGAAGGTGATAAATCAAGAGATGAGTTGCCCCCCCCCCCCCTAATCAATTATTCAACAGGGCTACTTTCAGGTGCCTGCAAGTTGCTGCTGCACTGTGTGCTCCATCTAGGCTCCATCTAGGGTGCATGGTGGCTCCAACTAGGGGAACTGACGGCACTATATAGTGGATGGAACAGCCTAGCTGTCTAGTTCTGTCCCCAAAAGCATTTTTCTGTGTATGATTGTGGGCTGTGAGTAGGGTTAGAGGTTGGGTTGAGGTTGATTTGGGTTGTAATAAATGTTTATGTTTAAGTTCTGTTGTTGTGATTTTGTTGGTAGCGGTGTGTGTTTGTTGTCAGTGAGTGTTTTATGTGGTGGTTGTTGGGGGTATTTACATTTAGATATCTCTCTCTCTCTCTAACACTCTGAACTGGGTGTCTAGGGGAGGGGTTGTTTGGTATTGAAATTCATGGAATGGGGTTATTATTAAGATCAAATACTGGGGATGGGAGGAGTAGGGGAAATGGGAAATGAGGGGGGGGGGTGTAAAAGGGGGTGAAAAACATGTGTGTAATGGGGGATGAGCTGAGTGAGAGTGTGTGTATGTGGTTGGGGAGGGGGAGAGGCGAGTCAAGGAAGGGTGTTGGGTTAATTGAGAAGTGTGTGTGTGTGTTGGGGGGGGGGGGATGACATGGGACGGGGCTGAGGAGCTATCATCCTAATGGGGAAACTACTCTACTATTTTTTTCACATGAATCGTGGAAGGCAAAGGGGGTAAAAATGGGTGAAGTGGTGTGTTTGTGTGTATCATGTATATATGCATGTATATACATGTATGTATGTATGTATATATGTATGTATGTGTGTATACATGCATACATTATTACATGTCCATGTACATGTCATGTTGTATCCATCTTTATATGTATGCATGCATGCATGTATGTATGCACATGTATATATATACACGCATGTATACACATATGTATATTTTGTTTAAGATTTTTATTCAGCCAGACATTATGCGAAGAAGTACACTATTCGCAGAAAAGCTGATTTAAATCAGATAGAAAAATATTATAAAAATATTCATAGAAAATATATCCCAACATAAGCAGGATATTGTAGACACAAAATTATACACATATAATAAAATAAAAACCTTTGCAAATATATCAAAAAGGAAAACTTTCACGGTATGACAAACAATACATTTCATGAAGATGAGTAAGGAAATAAACAAGTGTGCTGCCACCTATCAGTAGCAACACTAACCAATAGTAGGGGTCCATAGTCTAAGTCAGAAATCAAAGTAGAAGTGTTGCCACCTAGTGGCTCCTCATTACAATATCCCAATGTAGAAAATTCATATACAATCAATCGTTTGCCATCACAAGACCATCAAGCATAACCCAAATGTCATTGCTCTCATCAAAAAGCTGCTTTAAAAACATGATATTCGTCCAGGGATCTCATTTCTTGGGACCGAGTATTCCATAGTTTTCCAATGCAACCAAACAAGCTTTTTCTCTAATACCTAATATAAACCTTATGTGGGTCCCTAAAATTACAATTTACCACAATAACAATAATTGCACTGTAACACTACCTCCACTGTAACAATACCTGCACTGTAGCACTACCTGCACTGTAGCACTACCTGCACTGTAGCACTACTGCACTGTAGCACTACTGCACTGTAACACTACCTGCACTGTAGCACTACCTGCACTGTAGCACTACCTGCACTGTAGCACTACCTGCACTGTAGCACTACTGCACTGTAGCACTACCAGCACTGTAACACTACCTGCACTGTAGCACTACCTGCACTGTAGCACTACCTGCACTGTAGCACTACTGCACTGTAACACTACCTGCACTGTAATAATAATTGCACTGTAACACTACCTGCACTGTAACACTACCAGCACTGTAACAATAATTGCACTGTAACACTACTGCACTGTAACAATACCTGCACTGTAACACTACCTGCACTGTAACACTACTGCACTGTAACAATACCTGCACTGTAACACTACCTGCACTGTAACACTACCTGCACTGTAACACTACCTGCACTGTAACACTACTGCACTGTAGCACTACCTGCACTGTAGCACTACCTGCACTGTAGCACTACTGCACTGTAACACTACCTCCACTGTAACAATAATTGCACTGTAACACTACCTCCACTGTAACAATACCTGCACTGTAACACTACCTGCACTGTAACACTACTGCACTGTAGCACTACCTGCACTGTAACACTACTGAACTGTAACACTACCTGCACTGTAGCACTACTGCACTGTAGCACTACCTGCACTGTTACACTACCAGCACTGTAACAATAATTGCACTGTAACACTACCTGCACTGTAACACTACCTGCACTGTAGCACTACTGCACTGTAACACTACCAGCACTGTAACAATAATTGCACTGTAACACTACCTGCACTGTAACACTACCTGCACTGTAACACTACTGCACTCTAGCACTACCTGCACTGTAACACTACTGCACTGTAGCACTACTGCACTGTAACACTACCAGCACTGTAACAATAATTGCACTGTAACACTACCTCCACTGTAACAATAATTGCACTGTAACACTACATACAGTCCATACACTATAGTGACAATCAACATAACCCCCACATCCAACTTTGTGCAGTGAACAGTCTGCACTAGTGACAATCAACATAACCCCCACGTCCACCTTTGTGCAGTGAACAGTGAACACGGCCCCACTGTACTTTTATGTGGACTACTGGACTGTACTGTTGCGTGGACTGTACTGTTGCGTGCACTGTACTGTAGTGTGCAATGTACTGTTGCGTGCACTGTACTGTAGTGTGCAATGTACTGTTGCGTGGACTGTACTGTAGTGTGCAATGTACTGTAGTGTGCAATGTACTGTTTTGTGCACTGTACTGTAGTGTGCAATGCACTGTTGCGTGCACTGTACTGTAGTGTGCAATGTACTGTTGCGTGCACTGTACTGTAGTGTGCAATGTACTGTTGTGTTGCACTGTACTGTAGTGTGCAATGTACTGTAGTGTGCAATGTACTGTTGCGTGGACTGTACTGTAGTGTGCAATGTACTGTTGTGTACTGTTGCGTGCACTGTACTGTAGTGTGCAATGTACTGTTGTGTACTGTTGCGTGCACTGTACTGTAGTGTGCAATGTACTGTTGTGTACTGTTGCGTGGACTGTACTGTAGTGTGCAATGTACTGTTGCGTGGACTGTACTGTAGTGTGCAATGTACTGTAGTGTGCAATGTACTGTAGTGTGCAATGTACTGTTGCGTGGACTGTACTGTAGTGTGGATGTACTGTAGTGTGCAATGTACTGTAGTGTGCAATGCACTGTTGCGTGGACTGTACTGTAGTGTGCAATGCACTGTTGCGTGCACTGTACTGTAGTGTGCAATGTACTGTTGCGTGCACTGTACTGTAGTGTGCAATGTACTGTTGCGTGGACTGTACTGTAGTGTGCAATGTACTGTTGCGTGGACTGTACTGTAGTGTGCAATGTACTGTAGTGTGCAATGTACTGTAGTGTGCAATGTACTGTTGCGTGGACTGTACTGTAGTGTGCAATGTACTGTTGTGTACTGTTGCGTGCACTGTACCGTAGTGTGCAATGTACTGTTGCGTGGACTGTACTGTAGTGTGCAATGTACTGTAGTGTGCAATGTACTGTTGCGTGGACTGTACTGTAGTGTGCAATGTACTGTTGTGTACTGTTGCGTGGACTGTACTGTAGTGTGCAATGCACTGTTGCGTGCACTGTACTGTAGTGTGCAATGTACTGTTGCATGCACTGTACTGTAGTGTGCAATGTACTGTTGTGTACTGTTGCGTGGACTGTACTGTAGTGTGCAATGTACTGTTGCGTGGACTGTACTGTAGTGTGCAATGTACTGTAGTGTGCAATGTACTGTAGTGTGCAATGTACTGTTGCGTGGACTGTACTGTAGTGTGGATGTACTGTAGTGTGCAATGTACTGTAGTGTGCAATGCACTGTTGCGTGGACTGTACTGTAGTGTGCAATGCACTGTTGCGTGCACTGTACTGTAGTGTGCAATGTACTGTTGCGTGCACTGTACTGTAGTGTGCAATGTACTGTTGCGTGGACTGTACTGTAGTGTGCAATGTACTGTTGCGTGGACTGTACTGTAGTGTGCAATGTACTGTAGTGTGCAATGTACTGTAGTGTGCAATGTACTGTTGCGTGGACTGTACTGTAGTGTGCAATGTACTGTTGTGTACTGTTGCGTGCACTGTACCGTAGTGTGCAATGTACTGTTGCGTGGACTGTACTGTAGTGTGCAATGTACTGTAGTGTGCAATGTACTGTTGCGTGGACTGTACTGTAGTGTGCAATGTACTGTTGTGTACTGTTGCGTGGACTGTACTGTTGTGTGCAATGTACTGTTGTGTGTACTGTACTGTAGTGTGCAATGTACTGTTGTGTACTGTTGCGTGGACTGTACTGTAGTGTGCAATGCACTGTTGCGTGCACTGTACTGTAGTGTGCAATGTACTGTTGCATGCACTGTACTGTAGTGTGCAATGTACTGTTGCGTGGACTGTACTGTAGTGTGCAATGTACTGTTGCGTGCACTGTACTGTAGTGTGCAATGTACTGTTGTGTTGCACTGTACTGTAGTGTGCAATGTACTGTTGCGTGCACTGTACTGTAGTGTGCAATGTACTGTTGCGTGGACTGTACTGTAGTGTGCAATGTACTGTTGCGTGCACTGTACTGTAGTGTGCAATGTACTGTTGTGTTGCACTGTACTGTAGTGTGCAATGTACTGTTGCGTGCACTGTACTGTAGTGTGCAATGTACTGTTGCGTGCACTGTACTGTAGTGTGCAATGTACTGTTGCGTGGACTGTACTGTAGTGTGCAATGTACTGTTGCGTGCACTGTACTGTAGTGTGCAATGTACTGTTGTGTACTGTTGCGTGGACTGTACTGTAGTGTGCAATGTACTGTTGCGTGCACTGTACTGTAGTGTGCAATGTACTGTTTTGTGCACTCTACTGTAGTGTGCAATGCACTGTTGCGTGCACTGTACTGTAGTGTGCAATGTACTGTTGCGTGCACTCTACTGTAGTGTGCAATGTACTGTAGTGTGCAATGTACTGTAGTGTGCAATGTACTGTTGTGTACTGTTGCGTGGACTGTACTGTAGTGTGCACTGAACTGTTGTGTACTGTAATGTGCACTGAACTGGTGTGTGCAATGTACTGTTGTGTACTGTTGCGTGGGCTGTACTGTTATGTGCACTCTACTGTTGTGTGCACTGTACTGTAGTGTGGGCTCTATTGTAACACATGTGCTCCACTGTTACACATGTGCTGCACTGTAACACATGTGCTGTACTGTAACACATGTGCTGCACTGTAACACATGTGCTGTACTGTAACACATGTGCTGCACTGTAACACATGTGCTACACTGTAACATACATTGTAACACATGTGCTGCACTGTAACACATGTACCTACATTGTAACACATGTGCTGCACTGTAACACATGTGCTCTATTGTAACAAATGTGCTCTATTGAAACCCATGTGGTCCACTGTAGCACATGTACTTCAATGTAACACATGTGCTGTACTGTACCACATGTGCTGCACTGTAACACATGTGCTGTACTGTAAAACATGTGCTGTACTGTAAAACATGTGCTGCACTGTAACACATGTGCTGTACTGTAAAACATGTGCTGTACTGTACCACATGTGCTGCACTGTAACACATGTGCTGTACTGTAAAACATGTGCTATACTGTAAAACATGAGCTGCACTGTAACACCTGTGCTCTACTGTAACACATGTGCTCTACTGTAACACATGTGCTGCACTGTAATACATGTGTTGTACTGTTACTCAGGTGCTGCACTGTCACTCATGTGCTGTACTGTAACACATGTGCTGTACTGTAACACGTGTGCTGCACTGTAACACATGTGTTACACTGTTACACATGTGCTGCACTGTAACACATGTGTTACACTGTTACACATGTGCTGTACTGTAACACATGTGCTGCACTGTAACACATGTGCTGTACTGTAACACATGTACCTACATTGTAACACATGTGCTGCACTGTAACACATGTGCTCTATTGTAACACATGTGCTCTATTGTAACACATGTGCTCTATTGGAACACATGTGCTCCACTGTAACACATGTACGTCAATGTAACACATGTGCTCTACTGTAACACATGTGCTGCACTGTAACACATGTGCTATACTGTAAAACATGTGCTATACTGTAACACATGAGCTGCACTGTAACACATGTGCTCTACTGTAACACATGTGATCTACTGTAACACATGAGCTGCACTGTAACACATGTGTTGTACTGTTACTCAGGTGCTGCACTGTAACACATGTGTTACACTGTTACACATGTGCTGTACTGTAACACATGTGCTGCACTGTAACACATGTGTTACACTGTTACACATGTGCTGCACTGTAACACATGTGCTGTACTGTAACACATGTGCTGCACAGTGACACATGTGCTGTACTGTAACACATGTGCTGTACTGTTACTCATGTGCTGTACTGTAACACTTGTGCTGCACTGTTACTCATGTGCTGAACTGTCACTCTTGTGATGAACTGTAAAACATGTGCTGCACTGTAACACATGTGCTGTACTATAACACATGTGCGCTACTGTAACACATGTGCTGTACTGTAAAACATGTGCTGTACTGTAACACATGTGCTGTACTGTAACACATGTGCTGCACTGTAACACATGTGCTGCACTGTAACACATGTGCTGCACTGTAACACATGTGCTGCACTGTAACACATGTGCTGTACTATAACACATGTGCTGTACTGTAACACATGTGCTGTACTATAACACATGTGCTGTACTGTAACACATGTGCTGTACTATAACACATGTGCTGTACTGTAACTCATGTGCTGTACTATAACACATGTGCTGTACTATAACACATGTGCTGCACAGTAACACATGTGCTGTACTGTAACACATGTGCTCTACTGTAACACATGTGCTGCACAGTAACACATGTGCTGTAATGTAACACATGTGCTACACTGTAATACATGTGCTGTAATGTAACACATGTGCTACACTGTAATACATGTGCTGCACTTTAACACATGTGCTGTACTGTAACACATGTGCGCTACTGTAACACATGTGCTGCACTGTAACACATGTGCTGCACTGTAACACATGTGCTGCACTTAACACATGTGCTGCACTGTAACACATGTGCTGTACTGTAACACATGTGCTGTTCTGTAACACATGTGCTGTACTGTAACACATGTGCTGTACTGTAACACATGTGCTGTACTGTAACACATGTGCTGTACTGTAACACATGTGCTGCACATTCAGGACCTCTGGTTGACCTCAGAGAAATATAGATTATACAAAGAAATCCCATTTACACCTTTCAAAAACACAAAGAAGCCTATTTATAGATGTACTCGGTATATTGCGGACTCTCTGTTTCATCATAGCATGGGTAAACTTATAGGCTGCTCTGTGCCTGGGGAAGGACTTTGCTCAAAGTGACTCTGTACTGATTTTCAAAACTGATGGATTTCTCTAAAGTTTTAACCAATGAAACTTGACATGAAATAATGATTATTGTATCATCTTACAATGTCGTAAAGGCCAGCTGCTGTAATTTGGCCACCATAAGTGAGTGGAAGCTTGTCTGATTTTCCCATTGAAATTGCTTCAAAATGACTTCCTTGAACAAATTTTTTGGGGAAAAAAATACCTAGGTAACCTCACTTGAGATCTAAGTAAGCCATACCAAAAGTAAGAGCTCTGTATATACAGAGGGTAAACAGCCTTTTAACACTTTGCTATGTCATACATGACAATCAATTGGTGTAGATACAGTACTTACTAACACATACACACAAAATAGGGATGGATTTTTGGCGAAAATATTTTACAGTTTCAAGCATCAGTACTGAGTCACCTTACAAGGTGACATTCTCAGATAAAAATGCATTCTTTTACCATAATTACCATTTAATTATTAACATTAAGTGTGAGTCTGTATAGGTTAATGTATATTGGAAGGGGTGCATGGGGTATGTGGGAGAGTGTGTGGGTAGGGAGAGGGTTAGTGTAAGATTAAGAAGGCTTGGGCAGTGTCAGCTACCATTGATTTCCTATAGAAACAAGACTACCCTAGAGCACCAAATGACCTGTACCACCTTCTCCTAATTCTATTGGGGCTCTCTCCCTCTACCTCTCTTCTCCAGCCTCTTCTTACGCATACCTTACCTACAATACTAAACCTGTTCCTCAACCGCATGTTCAGCTTTTCAAACCTATTTTCACCATTCCTTTTCTTCCAGCTTTTTTCTCACCTTCCTTCCATCTAATTTCCTTTTATAGCTACTTTCTTTGTATTTCTTTTGTTAATTTTACCAATTATTCCATGTTTATACTGTGATCAAGATTCCCTATGAACATATTATATAACATTTAGCTTGCCAGATTAGTTGAAATCCCAAATAAGAAAATAGATAAGATATAATAATCCCAATTTCTGGTTGTCCTTTTCTGCTTCTCTCCCAATCCTACCTCCAGATAGATTCCCTTTCACCACTCAATGCAGGTCAGAGAGATAACATTTGACCTTGTGAAGGACACAGGATATAATAGTATTTGGACCTCTTGAAAGCCATGGAAATAAAACATACTATCACTTAATAGACCAAAGAGACAAACGGCTATATGTTCTTATCTAGGTCGGAAATAAATAACATTTCACAATAAAAGGGCCATATACAGATAGCAATTTGACCTTAAGAGGGCCATAAGGACCTAACATGATGACCTTGGATGAATATTCCCTATAGGGGGCACTGTGAGTGATCATATAGCCAGCTCACCCGTGTGGCGGGAAATAAAAATATAAATCTGCTTAGTCATGCCCCTCACTCAATTACCTGATCCAAATGTTGTCTGCTCGGCCTAAGGAACATGGATGTGAAACTGGGGCGAGATAACTGTCAGCCTGGTTATTGTCATATCCATGGTCCAGGGCTCCCTGTACATACAGCCATGCAAGGACTGGGCTGTAGGGCAGCATGTAATAATGTTTAAGAAATAGAGGATGGTTGTAAATGATGCCATGTATCTTAAACACTATCATTCATATATTCTAGCAAATTTTGAAATAATACATGATGTATGCTTTGTGCACCTAACATTTTAATTCCCTATAAAATGTTTAAAACTCAATTTCACTGATATTAGTTGAATTAAAACAGCTATACATATTTGACAACAGTAGTTTCTGTGTTGATACAGTGGTTTGATACCCATTCAGGACCTCAGGTCAACCTCAGAGAAATATAGATTATACAAAGAAATCCCATTTACACCTTTCAAAAACACAAAGAAGTCTTTGAGTTAACTTTCCCTTTCTAACTCAGGGTGCCTGAGTTTAAATGAATGTTATATGGTATTTTCTCTATAGACTTTTATTCCAAGTTATTGTGCAT
The DNA here is from genome assembly GCA_942159475.1 of Sthenelais limicola. Taxonomy (NCBI): domain Eukaryota; kingdom Metazoa; phylum Annelida; class Polychaeta; order Phyllodocida; family Sigalionidae; genus Sthenelais; species Sthenelais limicola. The sequence goes on along the minus strand of OW804094.1, from coordinate 154,943,843 downwards.
ATACATAGTAAGGTAGTGTTGATGGTTGAGTTAGTAGGGATGGCTGTCAGTAGAACTGCACTCTGGTTATTGTCATATCCACCGTCCCCTTGGCCCCTTAGTCCCCCTAGTGGTATCTAAGCACACCACATCCCTCTGGAGTACATTATATTTTTATTATCTTTTATTTTCCTCATAATCAGTTGCTGTTTTTTGAGTTCTTTTCAGTACTCAAAATTTATTTTTTATGATTGAGTTTATCTTGTTATTTCTACCGACTCGTGTTTTACTTGTACTAGACTATTCTACTACCTTCTAAATGTATTTCTATTCTATACACTAGACTTGGCATATTTCACATATATATATATACTAAATGGCAATGTACATAACTTCTGGGGTCAGAAGATATTTACAACCTGGTTTCTTGTCTCCCATAAATCATTGGTCTTTCAGTCTTATTTTTATTCTATTTAGGAACAATATTACAATGTAATTATTTACTATTTTCAACCTGGATCCCACCGTTACATATATAATACTAACCTACCTGATCAGGAGTTATTCTACCATATCTCTAGGAAATAAGGAAAATCAGGAAGACAAAATTTCCTTCTTATCCTGTATTTTATTACATCCAGTTTAACATATTCGCTTGAGTGGTAAAGAAAGACAAGGACCTTATCTCAAGTAAAAATCAAGATTAGTAACCAAAAATAAGTGACAAATGCAGATACCTCCACCAACAACCCCTCGAAGCTTTGTAGGGTTGGCAACATCTTGTACCCGGTTGATAATGGGTTAAATCTTCCATCAGTCCATGTTTGGTATTAAATTGCTGAGTCATAAATCATATCATTCCCTAAATATGACGTCATTTGTGCCAAGAAAGGAGCTGTCGGATCAGATGAAATATGTGATCTGACTTCCGGTTTACATGTGCCCCCCATGAAAAGGGCTAAGCATTCCATCAATCCTAGAATAAATGCTTTCTTCACCATTATTGATTTTGCCTTGGGATTTCATCAATACCAAATATGGTTATTTGGTCCTTGAATTGACCTTGTATGATTATAGGTGGATGTGTAGGTTTGTTTTCTGCATGGTATTGGCTTATAAAGTGGGAATACGTCTTCTGCCATTCCACATGTCAAGAGGGGAGTTGCATGTGTCACTGCGCATGTCTCTTACAGTGCATCCTGGGATGGATTCTGATGAAATCTGACATTTTTATCAAAAATTACAAGAATGTTTTCACCAGTATCTTAACTTTTATAAATGATTTTATGATGATCCTGATATGTAATAAGTGCGCATCAATAATGTTTGTGTAAAGGTAAATTAAATCCTATAATGAACTAGCTGGCCGTCCCAGGAAGACCTACATAGGTAGAGGCTGCGAACCAGATTCTGACTGATGTAACTGTTTATTGATGGAATCAGAATAAAAATACAATATATATATATGAATGGAAACCAAATGCATGATGGGTAAGATGGAGGTTTATGTAATGGAAGCATGTATGACACATGGATATTGACATATATAGATATTGATATTGATAGATATTTGTATGTTTTCTATAGATTTTATGCAGTAGCATGAGTCAGATTATTCAATGTGAATCAAGATTCAAAATGGCGGCTATGCAAATCCCCTATAAGCCATGTCCATGTGTATGTATACATGTATGCCTTTTTCTCCAGTCACTGCTCCCAACTCCTCCCATCCCTTTCCCACTCCTCAAGTACTCCTAGCGCCCCCTGTAGAAACTCTCAGCGTCCCTCATATCACGTGATTGATGAGCTGTAGAGCGTGACCTTGGGGTATGACCTTGAGGGTGGGGAGAAATAGTTCCATCAGTCTCTGTCTGCTTCTGCCATCCCAGCGTGCATTGCGGTTCAGAAAATAAAGTTATTTTACGGCAGATCAATCTGTTTGATCTTACATTGTGATGGATCTCCTGCCCTTGGTGAATCGGCCTCAGAATCGGCCAACAATCTAGCTTGAATTTTAGATTCATTTGTAGCACCGATCGTCCACATATAAGAATAAAAAGTTCCCAGTGAAGAATATAGTCAAGTTAGATACTAGTAATATGAAACACAAAAATAAGTCCTGGAAATAAAGAAAAGGTTATTCTGGCAAAATAAAAAGAATATTAAAAAAAGACTTACTTGTTTCTCACTGTTACAGGAAAGATTAACTTAGTTTACTTCACTGTCCTGTGGTGGATGAGGCAGGACAGCTTAGCTGTTATTTCCATACACAATTGAGCAGTCAGATGGCTCTATGAAGCCACCAGCAAACTGGATTATTTCATCAAATTTACATGAAAGATTATTGTACATTAAGATTACTTCTCATAACCAATATTAAATAATAGAGTTGCCAAAATAGATAAGATAAGATTAGTATATTAATGGGCATAAAGTTCAATTGGACATTTTGAAATTGCATAGTTGATGTACTATAATTAGCACTTATTGTATGAGTTGCAGCAAGGCGCGAAAATAAAGAATAGAATAGAAGAGTCCTGTATTCATAGAGATGAGTAGCCTACTATAAGTTGATTATTATACATGCTTAATTTTGTCATGATGAAAGTTCTTTGATTTTGTAAATAGTAAAGTAGAAGGTATATCTTCCGATCGGGCATGAAATGATCAGTGGATGAAAGGGTAACTTGCGACACTAAACTTGCACCACCAAACTTGTGTCGGCATGACAACGTGCCGGTAATGTACTAGTCTATTACCCCGTTACAAGTAATGAGCGGCTGTCGGGGCCTCAGTAGTGAATGCGTGTATAATAATTATAATTATTTGGCCACAGGTCCAATCAATAAGGTCTCACAATACTAATGCCAGCTGCACCTCTGCTTTCTTATCCAGGTTCGGGGTATGTCAGTGAATGAAGAGTTTGTCTACTGGAAGGATGAGGCGGCCATGAACATGAATACACAGGGTGGACTCTTCCCCAGCGTGCTCCGCTCCAAGTACCCCAAGAAGTACACCAAGGTCTTCTACTGTTACTACACCAAGGCCCCTCGTAAGTTACCCACTCTAAAGCCTTTCTCAAAGCTGCACTCTCAGTTAACAAACTAAATCAGTCTTTTTCAACACATCTAAACTTCATTTGACCATATTTTTGGGCGATTTTGTCTGGTTGTTTTTGGTACAGGGCTGCAGCAGAATATTGATAAATTTAGTCCAATATTAAAGTTATAATATTAATGTGGTAAGATGTTTCTTATAATATCTGAGAGTTCAGCTTTAAACCTGTGTGAATGAGATACATGAAGTCAACCAAACTGATGGATTTCCAATTTGGTTGAAAATGGGTCAGAAATCAGCTCAGTGTGTACCATGTATTGGTTGGTCAGATTTCCTTTGGACTGTTAATCAATTGTGTTATGTATCCCTTCGTTATGGTGCATGATATCAAATCCAATCAACCGCCCTCAACATTTTGCCTGGAAACAGGAATCGGTTTGTTTTTATGTATGTTGAAGGTTTTTGTGTTGAAATTTACTTCAATTTCATGGTGTTTTCTAAAATAAGATTAAGGAATTTATGGTTAATTGTCTTACATTTATAGCAGGATATAAGCCAAGAGGTGATGGAGAGAATGTAACTGAGCCAGAAGGTAGAAATGTATAAATTATGTCTGAATACATGGATAGGGCTATTAGTAGTTTACACACATCTATACATCTCTCCTGCATTGAGCTCACAGATAAGGACATCAGCATGGTTAAGTGTCTCAATGCACTCAAATAATTAAAATCTAAGTAAAATAAATATGAAAATGTGGATTTAGTATGAACTTTGCCTTTGGGGGGTGGTTTTAACATCATTTGTTTATTATTGTGTCCCTGATGAAGCATATATTGAATTTTGGATAGATTTAGATAAACTCACATTAAATCATTAAATAAGTCAAAGATCAACAGCTTGAGTAGTTTTGTCTACATCTTAAATTATTAAATTTATTTACTTCCCTTGTGAAGAGAATTAGGTTGGAAGTATTTTTATACACTGTATGATGCATACCATCGTCCGATCGAAAATTGTTTGGGCAAGCATTTAACGGTTAAACTATTGTTCCATTTCACTGTTTTAGGGCACAGTTTGTGGGTTTGAGGTATTGTTCCAGTTCAACGTTTAGAATTTTTGTGTTTTATTATGATTTCAAGTTGATTTATTTCATTTCTGTGAAATTATTTATTCAATTTCTTTAAAATTTGTTAATTGAAGGATACATATAATTCACGTTCAATGGTTCTTGATTTTGTGTTTGACATCTTATCAAAACTCATTTCTTGTATTTTGTTTGGATTTTTTGTTGTATTTCTTTTATTACATACAGATATAACATTTATATGTATCCCATATGATATGAGATATTCTCCCACTGTCATTATCTTCTCTTATGATACAAATTTATTCCATATTCATCCATTTACAAATCTGATATAATCGTCACCTCTATCCTGCAATACTACTCTCTATGATAAGGCTGTCTAAATGGCTTAGTCCACTAAGCCGAATCTCATGTGATTCTCACATAATTTAGTGAAAAAGAGTCCTCTGCGTCGCAAATATTGCATGGGAATCGGTTTAGCGGACTAGGCCCTTTATATATTGATAAGAAAGTTTCTCATACAACATTTTGACAACCTTGCACCTTCTTATGTGCTATGTGCATTTTTGACTGTTGAAAAGCTCTATTTTTGATGTTTGAGGCTAAAACAATATTTGATCCAAGCATCAAACTACCAACCAGGTTGCATACGGTGTATGATATAATAAGTTCATGCTGAAAGTCGTCACAATACTCTTGCAGATGTACTATCTAAACCCATCTTATTTTACTTGCTATCACAGCCAAGAACACAGAAAATAAAGAACTGAATACAGCACTCGCCCTCCGGGTTTGTGCTGTATTCCTAAGCCTTGGATAGTTCTTTATTTTTACACCACGCTCCAAACATATACCTTAAAGTTTTATGGTTATGCAATCTGTTCATGGTCACTCAAACGGAAATGGAAGACCCCTAGCAACTTGCAAGTATCAATATCAAATTCTGCTTGTTGTAGGTTAAAAGGAACAGGGGATGGGGTGAGTGCTGGAGAAGGAGGAAGAATAGGAGGAGGTGGAGAAAAGGAAGAGGAGGGGGAAGTCGAAGAAGGAGGTGGATCAGGAGAAACAGGAGAAGGAGGGAAAGGGAAACTGAAGATGAGAGGAGTAAAATGATGGAGTGAAGAACAGAACAAAAATATCACGTTTCAAGTCAGGAAGGCCTGGGGTAGTTGTGGTGGTCTGCTACTACTAAGTGTGGATCATAATTCTTGTGCTGACGGCCTTGTTAGTTACACACTTGGCTGCCTACCCTCTCAACCATGGCACAGCACGGGCGGTGGTGGGGATGTGTGGTGGTCACGGTGGGCGGGGCAGGGGGGGGGGGGGGAGGCAGAGTGGTGCTGGGGGCATGGCAGATGGGGGTGGATGGTCATAGTGTTAAGGTGCGATTCCACTGGATTGCTTGTATCTTTGCTCATGGCTCGTTCTTGCGCTTGTTTAGAGGGCGCTTGTCATTTGCTCTTCATCTGCTAATATTTTTAGCAGAAGACAAGCGCAGAGTGATTCTACTGGTCCGCTTGTTTCCTTTTGAAACCAATAGCAAATGCATTGATGCACTCTCGCTGTGCTTTTGGTCCGCTAGTTTAACAGGCACAAAATAGCAGCGCAAATAGCAGTTTTTAAGAGCGTATAGAAACATAGTTACCGATTCTAGGCGCTCTTGGAAAATAAAAGAGCGAATGAAGAGCAGCCCAAAAGAGCGAGCCAGTGGAATCGTACCTTTAGTGAGTAGGGGGCAATCCAGGATTATCAAAAGTGAGGGGTGCATGACCCAGGGTAAAAACTGTTCAACAAAATATATTTCATCTTTTACCTTTGCATTTTCTCAGACTCTGCCTCTACTTCCTGGTCTTGCACTCACCCTGCCTATACACCCACCTTCCACCATCTAGATATGCACCCCCTTCCATCATAATAGCCTAGAGAACCCCCCCTTCCATCCTGCTCCACCCTCTTGCCTCTAACTCAACCTCACTACATAAACTTCCCTTCCCCAACAACATTTAGTTTGTGTGGAGCCCATGAGGTGGCGTGGTGAGTAGTTAGTTCCGGTGTGATTGCGCTTGGCGGGAATTTATTGTTGCCCTCCATTATAGACAGTACTCGACCACAAGTGGTAAAGTCTCACAAACCATTACCACTCAGGCCTTACAATTTAAACTTTGTTAGTCTCACTTTCTGCCTTTATGGAAGATGCATGGGAAGCTATAATGCACTGGCAGATTACACAAATGACTTTATAATGCACAGATGCAAGTGCTGTTAATAGATATCCATGACCTAGATGGATTTATTAAGCGTTAGCTTTAAAAATCAAAATTTTGGGGAAAAACATATCCATAGGGAGAAAGGTGCTCCCCGTCCCTTTACCCTACTTTATCTCCAGCCTTTCTCGAAATCTGTCCTTCATGTCTCAGTGCTTGCCATAGTGAAAAGTTTCCCCTGGTTTTATATTTGATCCACGATTTTCCATTTGATTTTGGAATGTCCCCTATTTCTGTCTAAATGCGAATGGGTGACATCAAAGGAGTCAGATTAGATTAATTAGATTAATAATCACCTTCTACTAAGAAGCTTATCAGATGTAGAGGGCCAGCCCCAAGTCCAGACAGGGCTTATCAGATATAGAGGGCCAGCCCCAAGCCCAGGCTGGTGACTGACTGGAGTGGGACCAGTGTACTGATAAAAGTAATAAAGGTAATTGATATATGACAGGTGTCCATATGGGTGTAGTTGTTCTATCAACATTTTTAGTTGAAGGATGTATTAAAATAATTCTGATACAGAAGTATTCTACTGATCATAACAATAATTTTCGTCTTGGTTTCATAACTCTGTGATGCTTAGAACTGAAAATACAGTTTTATAGTTTTTAATGTGATGAACCCAGAACTTCACATCCTCCTCCTCACCACCACCACCATAAACTGCCACCCTCTCAGGTCTCCCGCCCCTGATATAACCATCTCAAATGTGTTGATAACCAACTTTTATTCAACCAACTTTTTTTTTGCGACCCAACTTTTTTTTGGACCCAACTTTTTTTGGACAAACATTTTTCTGACACTTTTCGGACAAACTTTTTTTCGACAACTTTTTTTCCCCGACAAACTTTATTTTGGACCCAAATTTTTTCGAACCAAATTTTTTTTTTGACCAACTTTTTTTCGACCCAACTTTTTTAAAAGGAAAAGAGGGAGAGAGGGGAGAGTGTGGGGAGAGAGGGTGACCGTCCAGAGGACGGGTACTTTGCTAGTGTGATATATGATTATATTTCGTTATTTGATCAAGTAGGTGAATCCTGATAAGTGAAACAAAACTAATGTTCTTCTGTGAGGTTTATTCGCAAAAAATCAAGAAATAAATCCTTTGCATTTCAGCCCATATCAACCCTTCTTCAGGGGTGCTTATCAATCTTTATCAACATGAAACGAGTTGTTTCTGTATTTGTTGTATGTTAATAATCCCACAAGGACTGTTGGAAGACCTGGTTATAGTTGAAACTGTAACCTATTTCTAAGGAAATAGAATTATATATATAATCTTGAATAGTGATGGGCCTCCGAACATTTTATTACATTATGTATATATTGATATTGTGAAATCATTGTTTAACTTTGAATAAGGGCTCTATAATTCTATGGCCCTGGAACAGTGTTTTACTGAGATGAGATTAATATTATTATTCACAGAACTTACGTTTAGATTTGGGCTTAGGTAGCCTCCTGAGATTGAAGAATCCCATGATGTTGTAGGGCTGCTACTGTTAGCCTGTTACCAATATTATTATTCCATTATATCCTCATTTCAGCCAACAACAACTTGAAGACACTGATCACCATCGGCTATGTGTTGGCTGGAGTGGTCGGCGCAGTTTTCTTCCTGCTCATTCTCATCTGCGTCATCCAGCGTATCGCCAACCACAAGCACAAGCAGCTCTACGATGACCACAACTTGTCGAACGCAGCACGGGAGCGCATGCTCCATCACCGAGAGGTGGAGCGTGAAGAGGCTCCACAGCCGGCTCCTCAGCCCCCGCAGCCCCGTACTGTGCTCCCCGAGCCCATCGTAGAGTACAGACCCCCATCGTATAGTGAGCAGGGTGATGGTTCCATCTCCTTCCAAAGTAAGTATACATTTTAACAGCATTCATTGTCTTAGAGGATTGCATTGGGATTTTTGCTTGGTCATGAGTGCTTATTGGTGTGAGTACTCTCATGATTGTGGTGGGGTGCAAATTACATCAGTCAAAAAAAAATTCTAACAATCTGATTTGTCAAATTTTCCAAAATCACAAGAAAATGACCTCAACATTTGTCCCTAAATCAGTTTAGAATATTCGGTAGAAATAGTAGAGACTCTAAATGACTAAAGCAATTACCATCAGTCCCAAGTAGTCGGAATGTAAAAATAGTCTATTTGAGGCACTCCATTAAGCCCATCGCATAGGAATGTGTAGAAGTAGAGAACATCTTGTCTCCGTTACCAACTTCTCTTTATCAACATCACTTGTACTCATCACTGTGTAAGTTGTAAGTAACACCATGCATCTTATCTGTAATCATACAAATTTAAAGAAGTCATACTTAATAAATAAAAATGCAGCAACATGCAGAACATTAACATGATCACCTTATACTCCATTATTTTTTATTTCATTAAAGGCCAATATCATATTTAATATCAATTTAACTTTTCTTTTAGATGAGAAGAAAAAGATGCCTTTCCCCCACCCAGCTGCTGTCAATGGAGCAAGTTCCTCTGCTGCAGCCATTGAAAGTCCCTCCGGTGATGGCCCGACCTCTCTGGGTAGTTTAGAGGAGAGAATACCTATGCTTCAACCGCCGCCATTTGATGACAATTTTTCAAGCCCGGCCCAACCGGGCGGTGCTATGAGTTTACCACTACGGCCTATTTCCCAACCTCCATCTTATGAAGAAGTCCTGAGAGAGGATGCAAACCTCCCCAGCATCAGTTAGCTAGCACTTACAACCCAGGAAGAACACTTGCATAGGTCCTATTGGGGGGAAATGTGGGATCCCTTTGTCTGACCAGTCATACAACAACCACTGGGCATTGGATATCCTATGTGGGTCACTAGCTTTTTTTTGTGGAGAAAGTGATAGATTTTTAGAAATTGTTTTTAGATTTGTGTTTATTAGTTGTTATATGTAAATGACAATGTTTCCATGGTAGTGTAGTAGTAGTAGTAGTAGTAGTATTTCTATGTAGTACTTAGCTGATGCCTTGACAACATAGTTGACCCATGATGGGATATGCTTGTTTTCCACATTCAACCCTTATGGAACCTATGTAAGTGATCTATCTGGGTAATGAGTGACTCAAATATAGAGAGCAGCTCACTGCTTTACCACTATTGCCATATATTTTGTACTCTGACTAGGTAAGAGTCTGCTCTCTATCTGAGTCAGGACCTCACAATGTGTACAATTAGATTTAAAAAACAAAGGCAAAGCCATCGAAAAAGCAAAAGAAACCATTAATTCTGAATTAGTTTCAAAATTCATTATTCCAATTATAATATTCACACATATTTGAGCTGAATCTAATGAATTGAAATATTGAGAATATTTCACAAATCTCCAAAATTATATGATTGTTCTGATAGTGCATTTCTTGATGTTCTGACTCATCTTTCTCTCAGCTGTCTCTGCTTCAACTATATAAAGCCATGCCATAGATTATATAATGTGGTGCATCATATGGGGAAGAATGGTAGAAGAAGGGGACGATCAAGGGTTACGGGGTCAGATGGGTCATCATTTAATGAGGTCAGCTACAGATAATGAACTAAGAAGGACCACTTCAAAATTGATTCATATTTGCATTTTTTTATAATTAATAAACTTTTAAAGTAAACAAATTTAGGAAAGATGGCAGCAATTTTTTTCCTGGCTGCTTTTGAGGAGGAGATTTTGAAGTGGACCTATCATATTGAATAGGAGGCTTATGTAAGAAATTGACAATGTGAGGAGTGTTACTAATTGACTTAATGTTCTTATAAAATCTTGTATACATACAGTTATTAGGTTTATGCATCATGGATATATGACACAGGACTTGTTCTATGCAGAGCTGTAAATCTCTGAAGGAGAAAGTCACTCCTCTCTGCTAAAAAAGTTAAGTCTGTAAATTGGACAAACAATTTTAGCTTGAAACCTGATAGTTGTTGGCTGAAAGTGTCGTTTAACCTCACCAGCCCAGATATGACACTAGAGTATAAAGCCACATCCACATTGTGCTGGCCGATCATTCGCACAGCAGGTGTTGGATCATAGACACAGTGAATGTTTGGGCCCGAAAAGAAATAGGGTTTTTTTCAGTTTTCCCCCACCCTTGCCTATACAAAATTTTTATCCCACCTAAAAGATGGTGATTCTCTCTTTTCTTTATGAAAAATAAAAGCAGGAATACAAGATTTCCTAACCAGAAAACCGTTAAAAGGTACATTTCTCTTGCTATAAACAACTATTGTTACGAAAAAAAAATAACTTCAGTCCCTGAAAATATATAACAAAAATTTAGCCCCCTCCCCAATTACCTATTTTTCAGCTACTCTTTACAGAAACAAACGCCTATTCCTTTCGCCTAATTTCATAACTACTTGTGATGTGGTACAGAAAAATGACTCATAGGTCACAAAAATGGCATTTTTCCACAAGAAATCTTTTTCGAAATGTTCTAAATTTTTTTAAACACAAGATCCTTTTTTTCTTAAAACTTATGACTCATTTTTCTCTGACACATCACATATGTGTGTTAACACTACATGTTCCTAACCATACAAGAGATGTTCATCAAGCTGGCTGTCGCAATGTGGATGCACCTTGAAGCTAGTAAATACCTAAACAACTTGGTTCATCATGCCTAACCCTCTTAACTAAACCTGTCTACATGTGCATCAGCAGAAAGGTGTAAATCCAAGCAAAGGTATTTCACATTTCTGGACAAGAAACTTCTTGGACTAGAGAATCCTGGAATGGAGGAATTAATAGATTAGGCATCACACAAAACACACAACACAGAAATGGGGATGAACTTTTCTCCATCCCTGCAGAAGAAGAGATAGAAAAAAAGAAATAATTTTATATTTGTTAGCAAGAAGAAGATGAAGGAGAAAAATAAAGTAATTGGAAAAACAGATCAGTAGAGAAATTAGGCGTTGTCAAAACGCAAGCAATATCTATATATATATATATGTACCAATATATGGATGTCTATTTTTATACGGTGCTATGTGAAACTATGATTCTGTCTCCTGTTACTGACTAACAGAGCTTTAGGGAACATATCAAATATATTTTGCCATCCGAGAGACTTAATTTAGGCGATGGGGGGGGGGGGGGGGGGGGGGGACATAGTGGTCTTAGGTGCTGGTTTGGGAGACAAGGCATGTGGTGCACTGGGTTTGAACCCTGATGCAACAAAAGTTTGAAATTATATTGCCATTAAAATCAGAGGATGTATGTTTTCTCCATTTATCTTTTAGCAGAATAAATCTAAATTTGAATGATACCCTTGTTCATATGACATGACTCTTCCTTCTCCTGAATGTAGTTGAAATTTTTTGGAATGGTATTGTTTTTTAAATGGCCAATGCCTTTCACAAACAGGAAAAACAGTATAGATACCAAAGTTATAAAATAAGTCTTTAGGGTGGTCATAAATGTATTGATATGTTCCCTAAGATGTAATTAAAGGAGGTATTTCACTTCTTATACAGGCAGAGTTCCTCCTCTCAGGAAAAAGACTTTGTATCCCTCTAACTTAGCCCTGCTCTTCCATACAGTTACTCTAAGTAGACTTGTACTGCCTCCTCCAACTATTATTCCAAAAATCGTAGACTTGCACCAAAGCCTAATTTTTCTGATTATTTTTTTAATAGACTTTTATTTCAAATGTCTTGTCCTATATATGTACGATGGATGTAGGGAATTGATGATCAATACTGATGTTGTTATGCCCCTACCTTCTATCATGGAGTTTGGTCTAGAATTTGCTGAGATATGAAGAAACCGGTCAGTAAAAAATGTGAAATTTATGTTGTGTGCATTATATAAATGAATGTTATAAGACCTACATAATTTGTATGTGTATGAAATGTATGATGCAGTGCAGCGGTAGGACACATACATAAATGAGGAATTTGGTAATCTGTGAATCGTACTTTGATGTGAACAAATAATATTGCCTAAACTAAAGTGATGTTAATGAATGGTAATGCTAGGCAACTTTTATTTTACATTTGATGACACATTTTTACGATGTCTGTGGAACCTCAAAATTGAATTTTCTAAACTGAAATTTTGAATATTTAAGCTCAACTTCAATTGTGTTTATATCAAGGCTATAATATGATACCAATATGGATTTGAACCCCCTTTTCAGTGTGTTGTCATAATTTGGCACATTTGAACTCAAAATACATTTGTGGAATATTCTGAAACCCTGGGTCACATAAATCCTTAAAAAAATGTAAACAGATTTGCTTGTAGGCACTGTGAGATACCCAGCTAACACCTGAACTATATTCACCACGTAGACTTGAACAAGCCCTCATCAGTTTTATTGTTACCCCGGGCCATATAGACTTGTCCGAAGTCTTATGTCTTACGTGTATTATTTTTGTTAGACTGTGCAAGAATATGTAGATAAACTGCTGTGGCTGTTGTAAAAACATGTTTCTAGAAGATTCCAGGCCATGTTTTAGTGCAGATGGCCTTCATCCAGGGCAGATGACCTTGATTCAGAGCTGACGATATTTTGTAAATAACAACAGATCTTTCATGTACATCTGACACTCTTGTGAAACCATATTAATTTGTATAAGGAGAGCATTAATGGAAAGGCTGGGGGATTGTATTCTCTTATAGATTGGAGTTTGTCGAGCCAAAATGATGTCAAAATTCAACATTACAATGAATGTTTTTTGTACTGTTACAATAACATGGGGGAAAACTCATTAGGACTATGTTCTGGGGGTTTCATGTCATACCATGCCTACTGAGCTTTGTACAAAATATCCTTTTATTTTATTTTTCTTATAATTTTGGAAATTGTGTAATGTGCCTCACTGTACACATTTAAGTGTCCTAACCATTATTTTTTGGACAGAATTGTTAATCACGGAACTATTGATATTTTGCTTTAGCTTCTTTTTTTAATCAGAATTCTTGTTCTTGTTGCACTTAGTACTTTAAGATTTGAAGGATCCATGTATTATTGAGGATGAAACTCAAATGTAATAAAAATCCTCTCTGAAATTGTCATAACTTTCCTTTATTACCTTGAAGAAAATCTGAATTCCTGCTACAAAATCTATGCCTTTTAAGTCTCTTTATTTCTCAGTACCTATGATCTCAAATTCAGGTATAGCCTGACTGTTCTCTGAGCAGAGTTATTTTTACTGACTATGAAGAGCTAATTTTCTCCTTGCTTAGTCTTTAATTAAAGGATTCATTCCCTCGGGGAACAACGAAAAAACCCAAACGGAAGTGATCCACTACGCATGTGTGCTTGGAGAGTACTTCCTGTTTTGAGATAATAAGGTCAAAACCACAGAACATGTTAAATTTAGCTCAATTAGTTTATACTTAGCTTGCCGTTAACAATGATGTAAGATTAAACCTACTCTTCCCATGCTGCTTGGCTTGCCATTTGCTTTAGATGACAATTATTTTAATATTTGACTGTCTGCCATAATGTTTTTATGTGTGTATATTTACATTTATATACTCCGAATATCCAGGAGTCTTCAATAAGGGAGAAATCAAAGCTAATTTAGTTTTTAGAAAAAGGTTATGTGCATCAACAACATGGGATGTTTAGAGAAATGTTTTAATTGAATATGTAGACTTATTATGAATTAAATAAGTCAGAACCACTGTAAAACTCCTTCCCTGTAGAATTTCTTAAGCTTGTGAGACTAAAAATATGGCTAGGAAATTCATTGATTTATATACACAATGTAAAAAATATATTTTAAGCGGAGAAGAGGCTTATTCAAATTCACGAAAACCGAAATGGAATGAGTCAAATATTTCGTTGATTTGCCTAATTTGTATATGTAAATAATCACATATATCTCTTAAGTTTGAAATGGTTGCTTGTATGTTTATGTCTATGGTAAATTCCAACCCTCATCCAGTGTGTTAAGTAAATGTAATTTCAGCAAAACTTATAAAATCAGGTCTTTCGGACAATTTAATAATTTGTTTGGCCTTCACGTTTTGGAGTTTTCACAATCAATCAAACAACAGTCCCTTCTGAATAAATTTTCATAATTCAGGGTTTAGTTGATGTTAATGCTAGCTTTGCTTTGCAAAGATCTGAGCATCAATTCTTTCTGTAGATTCTAAGTTTATAATCTGTTTGTTACTAACACTCATTGGTGAGGGGTTGGAAATTAATTAGATGGACAGATGAATAAGTCTCCTTCATGTGTAATATAACACTGTTTTTGTAACAAGTGTTCAATTTGTACTCAGTGTGGATTTGTTAGAAATAAAGTTGCTGCAGGTTGTCCTTATAATGATAAGCATACATACATATGTATCTAGGGTTGCCATGGAAATTATAAGCCACGCCCACCCCTAGCAACATAGCCATAATACATCCGTAACGTACATACATGCTTGTAGAAGATAAAGGAAGGAAAATGCGAATATTTTTGTATAAAAGAAATTGTACGTAAATGATATTCGATATATATCTATATATATAACATTTACTATGATTTGCACGTAGATGTAGTTTCTGGGATATTATAATAGAGAGGAATGAGGGGGATATTTTGAAAATAAAACACAATGAAATTATGATGAAACAATGTTATATGTATATGAATTGTGACCGAGTGATGGTGGATTGATGAATGGGTAAATCATACATGTGCAGGGGGCAGAGTTGTGCAGAGTTGCAGAAAGTTATTTTTTACCAAGGCTTCAATGTATTTAGCTAAGGAACATTGTAACTGTTAGGTCAGAGATCCACTGTTACTGTGCTACTGCATCTGTATTGCATTAAATGACAATTCTCACCCATTCATATGCAATGGTTTACATTCAGTGATGTAGGAAGCAACTTGAATGTGGGGGTAGAGGCAACTTTGTCCCACAAATGAAAAAAGTAAAATAATGTAGTGTTTATAAAGAGTACAACGAAGAGGTTGGTTGGTATGTAAATATCACCTCCCAACACCAGCTTCCTACATGACTGCTTTAGACAGTGTTACACAATGTCACCAGAGAGATCTCTGCGATACTCCAACCCGACTCCCAATCAACCCAACTCCCAATTCCCAACCACTTTCCCAACGATTTTCTAGTGTTTTCTGATGTCGCAGAATATAAAGTAGCACCACACTTACACTGGTGTCGATACACCACTGACATCACTTCACATAGCATGGGGTAAATATAAATTATACATCCTGCCCCCCGCCCCCTCCTTAATCTTGAATATGTAATTCAGATGCAGGCACAGCAATGGATCTCTAGCTAAATGCTTACACCAGTGAATGGCTTTGTGGTATACAGTGTGTGATTTGACCTAGGGGTGATCCATTATTATATTTGAGACTGGTCAATTTGTTTACAACTTGTGAAATTTTGTGTTAAGCATCTCATTGGACGTATGGACCTAGCCAACAAGAAATGTTCTCTTGATATTCTACTTCTATATATGCACCTTACTAATCTGGAAACCTCACCATTATGGAGAACAGATGGGGGCCAACCTGATCTCTGAATATTTCCATAATGGGATCAGTGGTACCCTAGAATCAGAATTCTCTACATTTCATAAAACAGCATGAATTTGAAAACAGTATGATTATAACTTAATTATAATAAAAATTTGAAATCATGATGAATCACATAACCATTGTTATCAAAATTCTTGTCACAGACAATTTTCCAAACAATTTAAATAAAACAACCTTCCTTCCTCATATTATTCATAAGGTGCATTTAGAATCCAATTAAACATTTGATGGTGGTCTGGCCCATTGGAGCCCTTAAGCTTACACCATGTACCCATGGGTTACCCCTAGACTACCCATGTATTATATAACATACACTTAGAGACTTGATGTACCGAATTTGTCAACCAGATTACAATGGATGGTGATGATGTTACGCCAGTCTTAACGACGATGCTCAGTTTGTATTATTACTGCCTCTATTATTAAACAAGAACTGGATGAAAAAATTAATGTTAAATAAAAGATTTGTCTTTTAGTTTGATGTGTTGGGAATTTTTTTGTGTATTTGAAAGATGATTACCGTATAACCTCCAATAATAGCCGGGGGCGGCTATTAAGTCAAACCCCCTCTTACCCCGGCGATTATTAGAGCCCCCGGCTGAATGAATATGAATCAAGACGGAATCAATGGTTATTGATACTAACATGTCATGTTCTTATAGCCCTACAATATTTCACCTTGTTGGTTAGGCTGTTATAACATGGAATTCCCCAGGGTTGTGAAAATGTAATGTAAACCCCGCCTAGCTAGTATACCAATAAGTTGCCAGGTGTCCCCGCGGTCATTCAATCTGGTAGAAGGAAGATGAATGGCTCATCAGATAGTTAACAGGTGGTGCCTTGGTATAATACTTAAGTAACAAATACCTAGAAATATCTAGAGAAACCCTATATGGGCTATATATATGGTCTAAATTAAAATATTAACCTGTGCCATTTCTCTGGTTGTGACAAAAACTATATTTTGCTGATATGGTAATTGAAAATAAAAGAAATGTTTAGCGATGTAAAAGCCAAGAAGACAGGAAGAGTCCAATGAAGATGTAACAACAACAAAAAATATAACATGGAATTCTGTTCAGGCCTAGATTTTCTATATACTGGAGACTACAGTAAATATAAAAATTACAAGTAATCAAAAAATGCAGTTCTTAAATTGGTTTGGTTTTATTCAAAATCAAATGTAGGATACATCGGTGAATAACATGGCCATGTTTCCCTCTGTAGCCCTTAAATGAAATGAACAGGAGCCCCAACTTTACCTGAATAAAACACAATGAACTTCTAAGGACCGTTAAAATGAATAAAACTGAAAACAATACAGTTGTTGGTCAGGATGGTCAGATGTTTTACACCACAGTTGACACCATGTTTCTGTCACATTAGTCTTCAATGGTAGTGCACCAGGAGATAAGCTTGTCATCACAAGGAGTCAAATGACCATTCCCACTTCCAACCATCCCCATTAGGACTATCACATACACCCAGCTCTTATTAGAATCCCGCGACTATTAACACATATCACTGATACCCCAGCGGAAATTTATCAGATCCCCGACCACCATTGGGCCTTAAAGTTCTTTGGAAACAATATAATATATATGATATCTGATACGTCCCCAATTTGTAATTTAAAGACACATAACATGAAACACATGTGTCTTTGAGGATTATTTATAAAATCAGCAGAATACTAGGCAACAAAATGAGAAACTAAATCAGTGAAGGTATAAATACTGACAGTGGCAGAATGACAATGACAGTGGCAGAACAATACTGATAGTGGCAGAACCACACTGACAGTGGGAGAACTACACTGATAGTGGACGAACCACTTTGACAGTGGCAGAAGAACACTTGAGAGTGGCAGAACAACAGTGACTGTGGCAGAAGAACACAGATACTGGCAGAACCACACTTCCAATATACACTTACCCATACACTAACACACTCATACACTTACATGAACTCATACAGTTACCCATACACACCGGCACACAGAAAATGAGTAAGTGTACAGGAGAACATGGGTAGTGCGTATACTATGTACTGCTAGTTAGTGGGAGGGAGGAAGGAGGACATGTGGCATGTTGGCTCTATGCAAATGAGGTGCTGGCCCCATGCAAATGAGCTGCTGTTGAGGTCAGTGGTATGTCCTATGTTCTTCCTTCCCACTTTGTAGGAGAGGGGAATTGGGGATTTGGGGTTGGAAAGGGCGATGTGGGGTAGAATGTGAGATGTGAGAATATGTGAGAATTATTTAGGGAGGTTTTTCGTTTGGTAAAGTTTTGTTGTGAGTGTGGTGGGTAGGGGGCTGTGGGCGGGAAAGGTGTCTTTTGAGGCGGGGGTAGAATGTTGAGTTAAAAAAAAAAAAAAAAAAAAAAAAAAAGGGGGGATGTGGGAGATGGTGAGGGTTTTGGGGTTGTTTGGGGTGTAAATGGGGAAAAGCGAGATGGCAGAAAGATGGGGAAGGGTGATGGGGAGGATTTGGTTTGGTGGTATTTTTGTGAAAAACTGATATTGGGGGAAGTGGGGGCGATAGTGTGTTTTTTGAGAGATGGGGTGGGTGATGGGGATGGGGACTAAGGAAAAGGGCAAAATAGGTGTAGGGGGCAAGGGGTGGATGTGGGAGTTACGGTGGCCAGAAAAGAGGCGATTCAAACAGTGGGAAGAGGGGTATATTTAGGGGGGGAGGGGGAGTTTGGTACCTTTGGTAGCCTAGGATACTGCACAGTTATACCATTGTCTCTTTACAAATGCAAATGACTATTTGTTCCTATTTCTGCCACCACCTCACTTTTATATACCATAATATTTAGATTTGTATTTAAAGGCATATATGTGATGTGTCACTGGAAAATGTGTCACAAGGTGCAAAATTGATACTTTTATCAGTGTTTTATTTGTTGTAATGTTGTCATTAGTAGTAGGCTGATAACCGCTGCTGCTAATGGCATGAATGCATGTACCAGACTTCAAGACTTTGAATATAATATTGTCTTTACATATCTGAGGTCATCCTAAAGATTTAAGTACTTGACTAGTGATTGCACCTTAAGAAATATTGCTTCTTTTTTTCTTGCATTAAAGGGCCCTTCTCAGAAAAGTGGTGCAAATGATGTCTAAAGTTGCTCTTTTACAGGAAAATGGATTTCTAGATACCATCATATTTGAAAGGATGAGATCAAGCCGATTCTAATGATGGTAAACATTCGGACAGCTAATAAGTGTTTCTATAATTATTTTAAGTTTGATCTTTTTTTTTTAAAAAAAAACCTTAATGTTTAGCACCCCGAAAATGGAAAAAGTCCCATAAAGATCTCTTGTGAATAAAACACATTCAAAACTTGTGACTTGTGACTCATTTCCCTGAAACACATCGCATATAGTGATTGCTTTTCTGTCATTATACATTAATTCTATGAGTCATGAGCATTTCTTTATGTACAGTTTGGTGTAATGTGCAAAGGTCACATCTAGGTGATTTGGGGGTGAGTATGGAAACCCCCTATGAATGGTATGTCCATTGGACGATATTCAATATGTACAGCTATAAAAAGGTATAGAAAAAAAATGGTCAGAAAATGTTAATATCTTTGAAAAATGAATATATGAAAAATACATATGGGCCTAATTATATTAATGTTAGAAAACGTCCAGTGTGCGTCATGCAGACAATTCCTTCAATGCCCCAATAATTCTTAATTACATGATGGAAACAAAATGAGAAACCAAATCAGTGAAGGTGATAAATCAAGAGGTGAGTTGCCCCCCCCCCAATCAATTATTCAACAGGGCTACTTTCAGGTGCCTGCAAGTTGCTGCTGCACTGTGTGCTCCATCTAGGCTCCATCTAGGGTGGGTGGTGGCTCCAACTAGGGGAACTGACGGCACTATATAGTGGATGGAACAGCCTAGCTGTCTAGTTCTGTCCCCAAAAGCATTTTTCTGTGTATGATTGTGGGCTGTGAGTAGGGTTAGAGGTTGGGTTGAGGTTGATTTGGGTTGTAATAAATGTTTATGTTTAAGTTCTGTTGTTGTGATTTTGTTGGTAGCGGTGTGTGTTTGTTGTCAGTGAGTGTTTTATGTGGTGGTTGTTGGGGGTATTTACATTTAGTTATCTCTCTCTCTCTCTAACACTCTGAACTGGGTGTCTAGGGGAGAGGTTGTTTGGTATTGAAATTCATGGAATGGGGTTATTATTAAGATCAAATACTGGGGATGGGAGGAGTAGGGGAAATGGGAAATGAGGGGGGGGGGGGGGTTGTAAAAGGGGGTGAAAAACATGTGTGTAATGGGGGATGAACTGAGTGAGAGTGTGTGTATGTGGTTGGGGAGGGGGAGAGGCGAGTCAAGTAAGGGTGTACTGTAACAATAATTGCACTGTAACACTACCTCCACTGTAACAATAATTGCACTGTAACACTACATACAGTCCATACAATCCATACACTATAGTAACAATCAACATAGCCCCATGTTATGCCACACATTGATTATACCACACTGTGGTTATACTACACTGTGCTTATGCTGCACGATGGATATGCTGCACTATAGATATACCACACTGTGGTTATGCCACACATTTATTATGACACAATGTGTTTATGGGTGGTTATGCCACACCATGGATGAGCCACATTGTTGTTATGTCGCTTATGTGTTGTGCTGTAACACATGTGCTTTGCTGTAACACATGTACTGTACTGTAATTCATGTATTGCCTGTAACAGATGTGTTGGCCTGTAACACATGTGCTGTAACACAACACATGTGCTACACTGTAACACATGTGCTACACTGTAATACATGTGTTACACTGTAATACATGTGTTACACTGTAACACATGTTCTACACTGTAACACATGTGCTGCACTGTTACACATGTTCTAGACTGTAACACATGTGCTGCACTGTATCCCATGTGCTACACTGTAACACATGTGGTACACTGTAACACATGTGCTGCAGTGTAACACATGTGCTGCAGTGTAACACATGTGCTACACTGTAACACATGTGCTGCAGTGTAACACATGTTCTGCACTGTTACAAATGAGCTGCAGTGTAACACATGTGCTACACTGTATCACATGTGCTGCAGTGTAACACATGTGCTACACTGTATCACATGTGCTGCAGTGTAACACTACCTGCACTGTAACACTTCAGCACTGTAACACTACCTGCACTGTATCATTACCTGCGCTGTAACACTACCTGCACTGTATCACTACCTGCACTGTAACATTAATTGCACTGTAACACTACTGCACTGTAGCACTACTTCACTGTAGCACTACCTGCACTGTAACACTACCTGCACTGTAGCACTACCTGCACTGTAGCACTACCTGCACTGTAACAATACCTGCACTGTAACACTACCTGCACTGTAACACTACTGCACTGTAGCACTACCTGCACTGTAACAATACCTGCACTGTAACACTACCTGCACTGTAACACTAGGCCTAGAAATTGATAGCGGCCTAACATTCAACCCCCACCTTACCTCAAAAATCAAACAAGGAATACAGAGACTCAGAGCCACTGCCAAAATCAACCAAGCCCTCTCCAGTAAAAACACAATCCTAATCTATAAGACCATGGTGCGCCCCGTGTTTGACTTTTGTGATATGTTCTATGCCCCGGCACAGAAAAAACACATAGACAGGCTTCAATCCATACAAAACTCATTTCTTAGGTTAGCATACAACAAGAAAAAGACCGATAGCGTCAAGGAAATCCACTCAGAGATAAAGATGGAATTTCTGAATGAAAGAAGAGACTCACACCTTCTCCACTTAGCATATGAGATGAGTTGTGACAAAAGATACCTTGACAACAGAAAAATCAATCTGCGAAGTCTGGCAAAGAGTAAGGTCCTAAAAATACCAAACACAAAAACAGAGAGGATCAGAAAATCTTTTATTGTACAAGCCCCAACCCTTTTCAATAAAATTTCACCAGCTGGGAGAAACTGCCCAACATTGGTTGAATTCAAAACATACCTTGAAGAAAACTTCTACTCCCATACGGGATAGTGGAGAGACCCCAATATCGATCTGTTTGGGGCAGGCCAAAGTATTATTAAAAACTAGTCACAATGTATATACAAATGTAAAGGGAGCAGATGTGATGTAGGGCCAGTGTTCGCCAGAATGTTACCCAGCATACATCTAAACCCTCTAGTCCTCAAAACGACGCAAGGATATATATATAAACAGCGGTCAACGCAGTGTTCGCAAGAATGCCAGGACCTAGCTGGATGTAAAAATGGGATAGACTACCTATACAGCAGAAGACCAAATTCCTCCCATCTTTAGTATCAACAAAAATTAACCCAAAATAAACATGGGCGATGTCCACAAAAAACACATACACAAGGAAACCCCATACAATGGGCCCCACCTTGATATAGTATAGCTAGTGCATCCCATTGCAGTAGAATAGGTAAATAGTCATTTAGTGCGTCGCTATCTCATAAACTGTAAAATTAAAAGTCTAGTCTAAGGGACCCTCTGGAAGAGCTATGGCTGCCATAGAAGAGGACAAACCCATTTCCAGTGTAATTTATCTTATGTACTGTTTTCTGGAAATAAACAATATACATACATACAACACTACTGCACTGTAGCACTACTGCACTGTAACACTACCTCCACTGTAACATTAATTGCACTGTAACACTACTGCACTGTAACACTACCTGCACTGTAACACTACTGCACTGTAACACTACCTGCACTGTAACACTACTGCACTGTAGCACTACTGCACTGTAGCACTACTGCACTGTAACAATAATTGCACTGTAACACTACCTGCACTGTAACACTACCTGCACTGTAACACTACCTGCACTGTAGCACTACTGCACTGTAACACTACTGCACTGTAACAATACCTGAACTGTAACACTACCTGCACTGTAACACTACTGCACTGTAACACTACCTGCACTGTAACACTACCTGCACTGTAACACTACCTGCACTGTAACACTACCTGCACTGTAGCACTACTGCACTGTAACACTACTGCACTGTAACACTACCTGCACTGTAACACTACCTGCACTGTAACACTACTGCACTGTAACAATACCTGCACTGTAACACTACCTGCACTGTAACACTACCTGCACTGTAACACTACCTGCACTGTATCATTACCTGCGCTGTAACACTACCTGCACTGTAGCACTACCTGCACTGTAACACTACTGCACTGTAGCACTACTGCACTGTAACACTACCAGCACTGTAACAATAATTGTACTGTAACACTACCTCCACTGTAACAATAATTGCACTGTAACACTACATACAGTCCATACACTATAGTGACAATCAACATAACCCCCATATCCAACTTTGTGCAGTGAACAGTCTGCACTAGTAACAATCAACATAGCCCCACGTCCAACTTTGTGCAGTGAACAGTCTGCACAGTATAGTGACAATCAACATAGCCCCACGTCCAACTTTGTGCAGTGAACAGTCTGCACAGTATAGTGACAATCAACATAGCCCCACATCCAACTTTGTGCAGTGAACAGTCTGTACACTATAGTGACAATCAACATAACCCCCACGTCCAACTTTGTGCAGTGAACAGTCTGCACTAGTGACAATCAACATAACCCCCACGTCCAACTTTGTGCAGTGAACAGTGAACACGGCCCCACTGTACTTTTATGTGGACTACTGGACTGTACTGTTGCGTGCACTGTACTGTAGTGCGCAATGTACTGTAGTGTGCAATGTACTGCAGTGTGCAATGTACTGTTGTGTGCACTGTACTGTAGTGTGCACTGTACTGTTGTGTGTACTGTACTGTAGTGTGCAATGTACTGTTGTGTACTGTTGTGTGTACTGTACTGTAGTGTGCACTGTACTGTTGTGTACTGTTGTGTACACTGTACTGTAGTGTGCAATGTACTGTTGTGTGTACTGTACTGTAGTGTGCAATGTACTGTTGTGTACTGTTGTGTGCACTGTACTGTTGTGTGTACTGTACTGTAGTGTGCAATGTACTGTTGTGTACTGTTGTGTGTACTGTACTGTAGTGTGCAATGTACTGTTGTGTACTGTTGTGTACACTGTACTGTAGTGTGCAATGTACTGTTGTGTGTACTGTACTGTAGTGTGCAATGTACTGTTGTGTACTGTTGTGTGCACTGTACTGTAGTGTGCAATGTACTGTTGCGTGGACTGTACTGTTGTGTGCAATGTACTGTTGTGTACTGTTGTGTGTACTGTACTGTAGTGTACAATGTACTGTTGTGTACTGTTGTGTGCACTGTACTGTAGTGTGCACTGTACTGTTGTGTACTGTACTGTAGTGTGCAATGTACTGTTGTGTACTGTTGCGTGGACTGTGCTGTAGTGTGCAATGTACTGTTGTGTACTGTGCTGCTGTGTTGCACTGTACTGTTGTGTGCAATGTACTGTTGTGTGCACTCTACTGTAGTGTGCAATGTACTGTTGCGTGGACTGTACTGTAGTGTACTATTGTGTGTACTGTACTGTAGTGTACAATGTACTGTTGTGTACTGTTGTGTACACTGTACTGTAGTGTGCACTGTACTGTTGTGTACTGTACTGTTGCGTGGACTGTACTGTAGTGTACTATTGTGTGTACTGTACTGTAGTGTACAATGTACTGTTGTGTACTGTTGTGTACACTGTACTGTAGTGTGCACTGTACTGTTGTGTGTACTGTACTGTTGCGTGGACTGTGCTGTAGTGTGCAATGTACTGTAGTGTGTACTGTACTGTAGTGTGCAATGTACTGTTGTGTACTGTTGTGTGTACTGTGCTGTAGTGTGCAATGTACTGTTGTGTGCACTGTACTGTAGTGTGCACTGTACTGTTGTGTGCACTGTACTGTTGTGTGCACTGTACTGTTGTGTGCACTGTACTGTTGTGTGCACTGTACTGTTGTGTGCACTGTACTGTTGTGTGCACTCTACTGTAGTGTGCACTGTACTGTTGTGTGCACTGTACTGTTGTGTGCACGGTACTGTTGTGTGTACTGTACTGTAGTGTGCAATGTACTGTTGTGTACTGTTGTGTGCACTGTACTGTTGTGTGCACTGTACTGTTGTGTGCACTCTACTGTATTGTGCAATGTACTGTTGTGTGCACTGTACTGTAGTGTGCACTGTACTGTTGTGTGTACTGTACTGTAGTGTGCAATGTACTGTTGTGTACTGTTGTGTGTACTGTGCTGTAGTGTGCAATGTACTGTTGTGTACTGTTGTGTGCACTGTACTGTAGTGTGCACTGTACTGTTGTGTGCAATGTACTGTTGTGTGCACTGTACTGTTGTGTGCACTGTACTGTTGTGTGCACTGTACTGTTGTGTGTACTGTACTGTAGTGTGCAATGTACTGTTGTGTACTGTTGTGTGTACTGTGCTGTAGTGTACAATGTACTGTTGTGTACTGTTGTGTGGACTGTACTGTAGTGTGCAATGTACTGTTGTGTGAACTGTACTGTAGTGTGCAATGTACTGTTGTGTGCACTGTACTGTAGTGTGCAATGTACTGTTGTGTGTACTGTACTGTAGTGTGCAATGTACTGTTGTGTACTGTAGTGTGCACTGTACTGTAGTGTGCAATGTACTGTAGTGTGCAATGTACTGTAGTGTGCAATGTACTGTAGTGTGCAATGTACTGTTGTGTACTGTTGCGTGCACTGTACTGTAGTGTGCACTGTACTGTAGTGCGCAATGTACTGTTGTGTGGACTGTGCTGTAGTGTACAATGTACTGTAGTGTGCAATGTACTGTTGTGTGCACTGTGCTGTAGTGTGCACTGTACTGTTGCGTGGACTGTTCTGTAGTGTGCAATGTACTGTTGTGTACTGTTGTGTGGACTGTGCTGTAGTGCGCAATGTACTGTAGTGCGCAATGTACTGTTGTGTGCACTGTACTGTAGTGTACAATGTACTGTAGTGTGCAATGTACTGTTGTGTACTGTGCTGTAGTGTGCAATGTACTGTTGCGTGGACTGTACTGTAGTGTGCAATGTACTGTTGTGTACTGTGCTGTAGTGTGCAATGTACTGTTGCGTGGACTGTACTGTTGTGTGCAATGTACTGTTGTGTACTGTGCTGTAGTGTGCAATGTACTGTTGCGTGCACTGTACTGTAGTGTACAATGTACTGTAGTGTGCAATGTACTGTTGTGTACTGTGCTGTAGTGCGCAATGTACTGAAGTGCGCAATGTACTGTTGTGTACTGTTGTGTGGACTGTGCTGTAGTGCGCAATGTACTGTTGCGTGGACTGTGCTGTAGTGTACAATGTACTGTAGTGTAACACATGTGCTGCACTGTAACACATGTGCTGTATTGTAACACATGTGCTGTACTGTAACACATGTGCTGTACTGTAACACATGTGCTGTATTGTAACACATGTGCTGTACTGTAACACATGTGCTGCACTGTAACACATGTGCTGTACTGTAACACATGTGCTGTACTGTAACACATGTGCTGTATTGTAACACATGTGCTGTACTGTAACACATGTGCTGTACTGTAACACATGTGCTGTACTGTAACACATGTACACACATGTGCTGTACTGTAACACATGTGCTGTACTGTAACACATGTGCTGCACTGTAACACATGTGCTGTACTGTAACACATGTGCTGTACTGTAACACATGTGCTGTACTGTAATACATGTGCTGTACTGTAACACATGTGCTGTACTGTAACACATGTGCTGTACTGTAACACATGGGTTGTACTGTAAAACATGTGCTCTACTGTCACACATGTGCTCTACTGTCACACATGTGCTGTACTGTAACACATGTGCTGTACTGTACCACATGTGCTGTACTGTAACACATGTGCTGCACAGTAACACATGTGCTGTACTGTAACATATGTGCTGTACTGTACCACATGTGCTGTACTGTACCACATGTGTTGCACTGTAACACATGTGCTACACTGTAACACATGTGCTGTATTTTAACACATGTTCTGTACTGTAACACATGTGCTGTACTGTAACACATGTGCACTACTATAACACATGTGTTACACTGTTACACATGTGAGCTACTGTAACACATGTGCTGTACTGTACCACATGTGCTGTACTGTAACACATGTGCTGCACAGTAACACATGTGCTGTACTGTAACAAATGGGCTGTACTGTACCACATGTGCTGTACTGTACCACATGTGTTGCACTGTAACACATGTGCTGTACTGTAACACATGTGCTGTACTGTACCACATGTGCTGTACTGTACCACATGTGCTGTACTGTACCACATGTGCTGTACTGTAACACAAGTGCTCTACTGTAACACATGTGCTGTACTGTAACACATGTGCTCTACTGTAACACATGTGCTGTACTGTAACACATGTGCTGTACTGTAACACATGTGCTGTACTGTAACACATGTGCTGTACTGTAACACATGTGCTGTACTGTAACACATGTGCTGTACTGTAACACATGTGCTGTACTGTAACACATGTGCTGTAATGTAACACATGATTGTGGTGGGGTGCAAATTACATCAGTCAAAAAAAAATTCTAACAATCTGATTTGTCAAATTTTCCAAAATCACAAGAAAATGACCTCAACATTTGTCCCTAAATCAGTTTAGAATATTCGGTAGACATAGTAGAGACTCTAAATGACTAAAGCAATTACCATCAGTCCCAAGTAGTCGGAATGTAAAAATAGTCTATTTGAGGCACTCCATTAAGCCCATCGCATAGGAATGTGTAGAAGTAGAGAACATCTTGTCTCCGTTACCAACTTTTTTTTATCAACATCACTTGTACTCATCACTGTGTAAGTTGTAAGTAACACCATGCATCTTATCTGTAATCATACAAATTTAAAGAAGTCATAGTTAATAAATAAAAATGCAGCAACATGCAGAACATTAACATGATCACCTTATACTCCATTATTTTTTATTTCATTAAAGGCCAATATCATATTTAATATCAATTTAACTTTTCTTTTAGATGAGAAGAAAAAGATGCCTTTCCCCCACCCAGCTGCTGTCAATGGAGCAAGTTCCTCTGCTGCAGCCATTGAAAGTCCCTCCGGTGATGGCCCGACCTCTCTGGGTAGTTTAGAGGAGAGAATACCCATGCTTCAACCGCCGCCATTTGATGACAATTTTTCAAGCCCGGCCCAACCGGGCGGTGCTATGAGTTTACCACTACGGCCTATTTCCCAACCTCCATCTTATGAAGAAGTCCTGAGAGAGGATGCAAACCTCCCCAGCATCAGTTAGCTAGCACTTACAACCCAGGAAGAACACTTGCATAGGTCCTATTGGGGGGAAATGTGGGATCCCTTTGTCTGACCAGTCATACAACAACCACTGGGCATTGGATATCCTATGTGGGTCACTAGCTTTTTTTTGTGGAGAAAGTGATAGATTTTTAGAAATTGTTTTTAGATTTGTGTTTATTAGTTGTTATATGTAAATGACAATGTTTCCATGGTAGTGTAGTAGTAGTAGCAGTAGTAGTATTTCTATGTAGTACTTAGCTGATGCCTTGACAACATAGTTGACCCATGATGGGATATGCTTGTTTTCCACATTCAACCCTTATGGAACCTATGTAAGTGATCTATCTGGGTAATGAGTGACTCAAATATAGAGAGCAGCTCACTGCTTTACCACTATTGCCATATATTTTGTACTCTGACTAGGTAAGAGTCTGCTCTCTATCTGAGTCAGGACCTCACAATTTGTACAATTAGATTTAAAAAACAAAGGCAAAGCCATCGAAAAAGCAAAAGAAACCATTAATTCTGAATTAGTTTCAAAATTCATTATTCCAATTATAATATTCACACATATTTGAGCTGAATCTAATGAATTGAAATATTGAGAATATTTCACAAATCTCCAAAATTATATGATTGTTCTGATAGTGCATTTCTTGATGTTCTGACTCATCTTTCTCTCAGCTGTCTCTGCTTCAACTATATAAAGCCATGCCATAGATTATATAATGTGGTGCATCATATGGGGAAGAATGGTAGAAGAAGGGGACGATCAAGGGTTACGGGGTCAGATGGGTCATCATTTAATGAGGTCAGCTACAGATAATGAACTAAGAAGGACCACTTCAAAATTGATTCATATTTGCATTTTTTTATAATTAATAAACTTTTAAAGTAAACAAATTTAGGAAAGATGGCAGCAATTTTTTTCCTGGCTGCTTTTGAGGAGGAGATTTTGAAGTGGACCTATCATATTGAATAGGAGGCTTATGTAAGAAATTGACAATGTGAGGAGTGTTACTAATTGACCTAATGTTCTTATAAAATCTTGTATACATACAGTTATTAGGTTTATGCATCATGGATATATGACACAGGACTTGTTCTATGCAGAGCTGTAAATCTCTGAAGGAGAAAGTCACTCCTCTCTGCTAAAAAAGTTAAGTCTGTAAATTGGACAAACAATTTTAGCTTGAAACCTGATAGTTGTTGGCTGAAAGTGTCGTTTAACCTCACCAGCCCAGATATGACACTAGAGTATAAAGCCACATCCACATTGTGCTGGCCGATCATTCGCACAGCAGGTGTTGGATCATAGACACAGTGAATGTTTGGGCCCGAAAAGAAATAGGGTTTTTTTCAGTTTTCCCCCACCCTTGCCTATACAAATCTTTTATCCCACCTAAAAGATGGTGATTCTCTCTTTTCTTTTTGAAAAATAAAAGCAGGAATACAAGATTTCCTAACCAGAAAACCGTTAAAAGGTACATTTCTCTTGCTGTAAACAACTATTGTTACGGAAAAAAAATAACTTCAGTCCCTGAAAATATATAACAAAAATTTAGCCCCCTCCCCAATTACCTATTTTTCAGCTACTCTTTACAGAAACAAACGCCTATTCCTTTCGCCTAATTTCATAACTACTTGTGATGTGGTACAGAAAAATGACTCATAGGTCACAAAAATGGCATTTTTCCACAAGAAATCTTTTTCGAAATGTTCTAAATTTTTTTGAACACAAGATCCTTTTTTTCTTAAAACTTATGACTCATTTTTCTCTGACACATCACATATGTGTGTTAACACTACATGTTCCTAACCATACAAGAGATGTTCATCAAGCCGGCGGTCGCAATGTGGATGCACCTTGAAGCTAGTAAATACCTAAACAACTTGGTTCATCATGCCTAACCCTCTTAACTAAACCTGTCTACATGTGCATCAGCAGAAAGGTGTAAATCCAAGCAAAGGTATTCCACATTTCTGGACAAGAAACTTCTTGGACTAGAGAATCCTGGAATGGAGGAATTAATAGATTAGGCATCACACAAAACACACAACACAGAAATGGGGAAGAACTTTTCTCCATCCCTGCAGAAGAAGAGATAGAAAAAAAGAAATAATTTTATATTTGTTAGCAAGAAGAAGATGAAGGAGAAAATTAAAGTAATTGGAAAAACAGATCAGTAGAGAAATTAGGCGTTGTCAAAACGCAAGCAATATCTATATATATATATGTACCAATATATGGATGTCTATTTTTATACGGTGCTATGTGAAACTATGATTCTGTCTCCTGTTACTGACTAACAGAGCTTTAGGGAACATATCAAATATATTTTGCCATCCGAGAGACTTAATTTAGGCGATGGGGGGGGGGGACATAGTGGTCTGAGGTGCTGGTTTGGGAGACAAGGCATGTGGTGCACTGGGTTTGAACCCTGATGCAACAAAAGTTTGAAATTATATTGCCATTAAAATCAGAGGATGTATGTTTTCTCCATTTACCTTTTAGCAGAATAAATCTAAATTTGAATGATACCCTTGTTCATATGACATGACTCTTCGTTCTCCTGAATGTAGTTGAATTTTTTTGGAATGGTATTGTTTTTTAAATGGCCAATGCCTTTCACAAACAGGAAAAACAGTATTGATACCAAAGTTATAAAATAAGTCTTTAGGGTGGTCATAAATGTATTGATATGTTCCCTAAGATGTAATTAAAGGAGGTATTTCACTTCTTATACAGGCAGAGTTCCTCCTCTCAGGAAAAAGACTTTGTATCCCTCTAACTTAGCCCTGCTCTTCCATACAGTTACTCTAAGTAGACTTGTACTGCCTCCTCCAACTATTATTCCAAAAATTGTAGACTTGCACCAAAGCCTAATTTTTCTGATTATTTTTTTAATAGACTTTTATTTCAAATGTCTTGTCCTATATATGTACGATGGATGTAGGGAATTGATGATCAATACTGATGTTGTTATGCCCCTACCTTCTATCATGGAGTTTGGTCTAGAATTTGCTGAGATATGAAGAAACCGGTCAGTAAAAAATGTGAAATTTATGTTGTGTGCATTATATAAATGAATGTTATAAGACCTACATAATTTGTATGTGTATGAAATGTATGATGCAGTGCAGCGGTAGGACACATACATAAATGAGGAATTTGGTAATATGTGAATCGTACTTTGATGTGAACAAATAATATTGCCTAAACTAAAGTGATGTTAATGAATGGTAATGCTAGGCAACTTTTATTTTACATTTGATGACACATTTTTACGATGTCTGTGGAACCTCAAAATTGAATTTTCTAAACTGAAATTTTGAATATTTAAGCTCAACTTCAATTGTGTTTATATCAAGGCTATAATATGATACCAATATGGATTTGAACCCCCTTTTCAGTGTGTTGTCATAATTTGGCACATTTGAACTCAAAATACATTTGTGGAATATTCTGAAACCCTGGGTCACATAAATCCTTAAAAAAATGTAAACAGATTTGCTTGTAGGCACTGTGAGATACCCAGCTAACACCTGAACTATATTCACCACGTAGACTTGAACAAGCCCACATCAGTTTTATTGTTACCCCGGGCCATATAGACTTGTCCGAAGTCTTATGTCTTACGTGTATTATTTTTGTTAGACTGTGCAAGAATATGTAGATAAACTGCTGTGGCTGTTGTAAAAACATGTTTCTAGAAGATTCCAGGCCATGTTTTAGTGCAGATGGCCTTCATCCAGGGCAGATGACCTTGATTCAGAGCTGACGATATTTTGTAAATAACAACAGATCTTTCATGTACATCTGACACTCTTGTGAAACCATTTTAATTTGTATAAGGAGAGCATTAATGGAAAGGCTGGGGGATTGTATTCTCTTATAGATTGGAGTTTGTCGAGCCAAAATGATGTCAAAATTCAACATTACAATGAATGTTTTTTGTACTGTTACAATAACATGGGGGAAAACTCATTAGGACTATGTTCTGGGGGTTTCATGTCATACCATGCCTACTGAGCTTTGTACAAAATATCCTTTTATTTTATTTTTCTTATAATTTTGGAAATTGTGTAATGTGCCTCACTGTACACATTTAAGTGTCCTAACCATTATTTTTTGGACAGAATTGTTAATCACGGAACTATTGATATTTTGCTTTAGCTTCTTTTTTTAATCAGAATTCTTGTTCTTGTTGCACTTAGTACTTTAAGATTTGAAGGATCCATGTATTATTGAGGATGAAACTCAAATGTAATAAAAATCCTCTCTGAAATTGTCATAACTTTCCTTTATTACCTTGAAGAAAATCTGAATTCCTGCTACAAAATCTATGCCTTTTAAGTCTCTTTATTTCTCAGTACCTATGATCTCAAATTCAGGTATAGCCTGACTGTTCTCTGAGCAGAGTTATTTTTACTGACTATGAAGAGCTAATTTTCTCCTTGCTTAGTCTTTAATTAAAGGATTCATTCCCTCGGGGAACAACGAAAAAACCCAAACGGAAGTGATCCACTACGCATGTGTGCTTGGAGAGTACTTCCTGTTTTGAGATAATAAGGTCAAAACCACAGAACATGTTAAATTTAGCTCAATTAGTTTATACTTAGCTTGCCGTTAACAACGATGTAAGATTAAACCTACTCTTCCCATGCTGCTTGGCTTGCCATTTGCTTTAGATGACAATTATTTTAATATTTGACTGTCTGCCATAATGTTTTTATGTGTGTATATTTACATTTATATACTCCGAATATCCAGGAGTCTTCAATAAGGGAGAAATCAAAGCTAATTTAGTTTTTAGAAAAAGGTTATGTGCATCAACAACATGGGATGTTTAGAGAAATGTCTTAATTGAATATGTAGACTTATTATGAATTAAATAAGTCAGAACCACTGTAAAACTCCTTCCCTGTAGAATTTCTTAAGCTTGTGAGACTAAAAATATGGCTAGGAAATTCATTGATTTATATACACAATGTAAAAAATATATTTTAAGCGGAGAAGAGGCTTATTCAAATTCACGAAAACCGAAATGGAATGAGTCAAATATTGCGTTGATTTGCCTAATTTGTATATGTAAATAATCACATATATCTCTTAAGTTTGAAATGGTTGCTTGTATGTTTATGTCTATGGTAAATTCCAACCCTCATCCAGTGTGTTAAGTAAATGTAATTTCAGCAAAACTTATAAAATCAGGTCTTTCGGACAATTTAATAATTTGTTTGGCCTTCACGTTTTGGAGTTTTCACAATCAATCAAACAACAGTCCCTTCTGAATAAATTTTCATAATTCAGGGTTTAGTTGATGTTAATGCTAGCTTTGCTTTGCAAAGATCTGAGCATCAATTCTTTCTGTAGATTCTAAGTTTATAATCTGTTTGTTACTAACACTCATTGGTGAGGGGTTGGAAATTAATTAGATGGACAGATGAATAAGTCTCCTTCATGTGTAATATAACACTGTTTTTGTAACAAGTGTTCAATTTGTACTCAGTGTGGATTTGTTAGAAATAAAGTTGCTGCAGGTTGTCCTTATAATGATAAGCATACATACATATGTATCTAGGGTTGCCATGGAAATTATAAGCCACGCCCACCCCTAGCAACATAGCCATAATACATCCGTAACGTACATACATGCTTGTAGAAGATAAAGGAAGGAAAATGCGAATATTTTTGTATAAAAGAAATTGTACGTAAATGATATTCGATATATATCTATATATATAACATTTACTATGATTTGCACGTAGATGTAGTTTCTGGGATATTATAATAGAGAGGAATGAGGGGGATATTTTGAAAATAAAACACAATGAAATTATGATGAAACAATGTTATATGTATATGAATTGTGACCGAGTGATGGTGGATTGATGAATGGGTAAATCATACATGTGCAGGGGGAGAGTTGCAGAAAGTTATTTTTTACCAAGGCTTCAATGTATTTAGCTAAGGAACATTGTAACTGTTAGGTCAGAGATCCACTGTTACTGTGCTACTGCATCTGTATTGCATTAAATGACGATTCTCACCCATTCATATGCAATGGTTTACATTCAGTGATGTAGGAAGCAACTTGAATGTGGGGGTAGAGGCAACTTTGTCCCACAAATGAAAAAAGTAAAATAATGTAGTGTTTATAAAGAGTACAACGAAGAGGTTGGTTGGTATGTAAATATCACCTCCCAACACCAGCTTCCTACATGACTGCTTTAGACAGTGTTACACAATGTCACCAGAGAGATCTCTGCGATACTCCAACCCGACTCCCAATCAACCCAACTCCCAATTCCCAACCACTTTCCCAACGATTTTCTAGTGTTTTCTGATGTCGCAGAATATAAAGTAGCACCACACTTTAGCGATTTTTCGGCACTGGTGTCGATACACCACTGACATCACTTCACATAGCATGGGGTAAATATAAATTATACATCCTGCCCCCCGCCCCCTCCTTAATCTTGAATATGTAATTCAGATGCAGGCACAGCAATGGATCTCTAGCTAAATGCTTACACCAGTGAATGGCTTTGTGGTATACAGTGTGTGATTTGACCTAGGGGTGATCCATTATTATATTTGAGACTGGTCAATTTGTTTACAATTTGTGGAATTTTGTGTTAAGCATCTCATTGGACGTATGGACCTAGCCAACAAGAAATGTTCTCTTGATATTCTACTTCTATATATGCACCTTACTAATCTGGAAACCTCACCATTATGGAGAACAGATGGGGGGCCAACCTGATCTCTGAATATTTCCATAATGGGATCAGTGGTACCCTAGAATCAGAATTCTCTACATTTCATAAAACAGCATGATTTGAAAACAGTATGATTATAACTTAATTATAATAAAAATTTGAAATCATGATGAATCACATAACCATTGTTATCAAAATTCTTGTCACAGACAATTTTCCAAACAATTGAAATAAAACAA
The DNA here is from genome assembly GCA_942159475.1 of Sthenelais limicola. Lineage (NCBI taxonomy): Eukaryota > Metazoa > Annelida > Polychaeta > Phyllodocida > Sigalionidae > Sthenelais > Sthenelais limicola. The sequence goes on along the minus strand of OW804094.1, from coordinate 154,908,659 downwards.
CCTTCCTTCCTCATATTATTCATAAGGTGCATTTAGAATCCAATTAAACATTTGATGGTGGTCTGGCCCATTGGAGCCCTTAAGCTTACACCATGTACCCATGGGTTACCCCTAGACTACCCATGTATTATATAACATACACTTAGAGACTTGATGTACCGAATTTGTCAACCAGATTACAATGGATGGTGATGATGTTACGCCAGTCTTAACGACGATGCTCAGTTTGTATTATTACTGCCTCTATTATTAAACAAGAACTGGATGAAAAAATTAATGTTAAATAAAAGATTTGTCTTTTAGTTTGATGTGTTGGGAATTTTTTTGTGTATTTGAAAGATGATTACCGTATAACCTCCAATAATAGCCGGGGGCGGCTATTAAGTCAAACACCCTCTTACCCCGGCGATTATTAGAGTCCCCGGCTGAAATATGAATCAAGACGGAATCAATGGTTATTCATACTAACATGTCATGTTCTTATAGCCCTACAATATTTCACCTTGTTGGTGTAAGGTAAACCCCGCCTCGATGAAGATTAGCTAGTATACCAATAAGTTGCCAGGTGTCCCCGCAGTCATTCAATCTGGTAGAAGGAAGATGAATGGCCCATCAAATAGTTAACAGGTGGTGCCTTGGTATAATACTTAAGTAACAAATACCTAGAAATAGAGAAACCCTATATGGGCTATATATATGGTCTAAATTAAAATATTAACCTGTGCCATTTCTCTGGTTGTGACAAAAATTATATTTTTCTGATATGGTAATTGAAAATATAAGAAATATTTAGCGATGTAAAAGCCAAGACGACAGGAAAAGTCCAATGAAGATGTAAAAACAAAAAAAAATATAACATGGAATTCTGTTCAGGCCTAGAGTTTCTCTATACTGGAGACTACAGTAAATATAAAAATTACAAGTAATCAAAAAATGCAGTTCTTAAATTGGTTTGGTTTTATTCAAAATCAAATGTAGGATACATCAGCGAATAACATGGCCATGTTTTCCTCTGTAGCCCTTAAATGAAATGAACTGGAGCCCCAACTTTACCTGAATAAAACACACTGAACTTCTAAGGACCGTTAAAATGAATAAAACTGAAAACAATATAGTTGTTGGTCAGAATGGTCAGATGTTTTACACCACAGTTGACACCATGTTTCTGTCACATTAGTCTTCAATGGTAGTGCACCAGTAGATAAGCTTGTCATCACAAGGAGTCAAATGACCATTCCCACTTCCAACCATCCCCATAAGAACGACCACATACACCCAGCTCTTATTAGAATCCCGCGACTGTTAACACATATCACTGATACCCCAGCGGAAATTTATCAGATCCCCGACCATCATTGGGCCTTAAAGTTCTTTGGAAACAATATAATATATATGATATCTGATATGTCCCCAATTTGTAATTTAAAGACACATAACATGAAACACATGTGTCTTTGAGGATTATTTATAGAATCAGCAGAATACTAGGCAACAAAATGAGAAACTAAATCAGTGAAGGTATAAATACTGACAGTGGCAGAATGACAATGACAGTGGCAGAACAATACTGATAGTGGCAGAACCACACTGACAGTGGGAGAACTACACTGATAGTGGACGAACCACTTTGACAGTGGCAGAAGAACACTTGAGAGTGGCAGAACAACAGTGACTGTGGCAGAAGAACACCGATACTGGCAGAACCACACTTCCAATATACACTTACCCATACACTAACACACTCATACAGTTACCCATACACACCGGCACACAGAAAATGAGTAAGTGTACAGGAGAACATGGGTAGTGCGTATACTATGTACTGCTAGTTAGTGGGAGGGAGGAAGGAGGACATGTGGCATGTCGGCTCTATGCAAATGAGGTGCTGGCCCCATGCAAATGAGCTGCTGTTGAGGTCAGTGGTATGTCCTATGTTCTTCCTTCCCACTTTGTAGAAGAGGGGAATTGGGGATTTGGGGTTGGAAAGGGCAATGTGGGGTAGAATGTGAGATGTGAGAATATGTGAGAATTATTTAGGGAGGTTTTTGGTTTGGTAAAGTTTTGTTGTGAGTGTGGTGGGTAGGGGGCTGTGGGCGGGAAAGGTGTCTTTTGAGGCGGGGGTAGAATGTTGAGTTAAAAAAAAAAAAAAAAAAAAAAAAAAAAAAAAAGGGGATGTGGGAGATGGTGAGGGTTTTGGGGTTGTTTGGGGTGTAAATGGGGAAAAGCGAGATGGCAGAAAGATGGGGAAGGGTGATGGGGAGGATTGGGTTTGGTGGTATTTTTGTGAAAAACTGATATTGGGGGAAGTGGGGGCGATAGTGTGTTTTTTGAGGGATGGGGTGGGTGATGGGGATGGGGACTAAGGAAAAGGGCAAAAAAGGTGTAGGGGGCAAGGGGTGGATGTAGGAGTTACGGTGGCCAGAAAAGAGGCGATTCAAACAGTGGGAAGAGGGGTATATTTAGGGGGGGGAGGGGGAGTTTGGTACCTTTGGTAGCCTACGATACTGCACAGTTATACCATTGTCTCTTTACAAATGCAAATGACTATTTGTTCCTATTTCTGCCACCACCTCACTTTTATATACCATAATATTTAGATTTGTATTTAAAGGCATATATGTGATGTGTCACTGGAAAATGTGTCACAAGGTGCAAAATTGATACTTTTATCAGTGTTTTATTTGTTGTAATGTTGTCATTAGTAGTAGGCTGATAACCGCTGCTGCTAATGGCATGAATGCATGTACCAGACTTCAAGACTTTGAATATAATATTGTCTTTACATCTGAGGCCATCCTAAAGATTTAAGTACTTGACTAGTGATTGCACCTTAAGAAACATTGCTTCTTTTTTTCTTGCGATAACACTAAAGAATTACACTATTTTGTAACACATCATTCCTTTGCACATTACCAAATGTACCAAATTATAATTGTATTATCATTATCATTTTCAAAGGGGCATCTCGGAAGATCTCCATTGGAGAACGAGCTCTGTCCTTTTCCTGACGTATATTGCACAATGTATATGTTTCCTGAATAAAAGTTCCATAATAATAATAAAGGGCCCTTCTCAGAAAAGTGGTGCAAATGATGTCTAAAGTTGCTCTTTTACAGGAAAATGGATTTCTAGATACCATCATATTTGAAAGGATGAGATCAAACCGATTCTAATGATGGTAAACATTCGGACAGCTAATAAGTGTTTCTATAGTTATTTTAAGTTTGATCTTTTTTTAAAAAAAAACCCTTAATGTTTAGCACCCCGAAAATGGAAAAAATCCCATAAAGATCTCTTGTGAATAAAACCCATTCAAAACTTGTGACTTGTGACTCATTTCCCTGAAACACATCGCATATAGTGATTGCTTTTCTGTCATTGTACATTAATTCTATGAGTCATGAGCATTTCTTTATGTACAGTTTGGTGTAATGTGCAAAGGTCACATCTAGGTAATTTGGGGGTGAGTATGGAAACCCCCTATGAATGGTATGTCCATTGGACGATATTCAATATGTACAGCTATAAAAAGGTATAGAAAAAAATGGTCAGAAAATGTTAATATCTTTGAAAAATGAATAATATATGAAAAATACATATGGGCCTAATTATATTAATGTTATAAAACGTCCAGTGTGCGTCATGCAGACAATTCCTTCAATGCCCCAATAATTCTTAATTACATGATGGAAACAAAATGAGAAACCAAATCAGTGAAGGTGATAAATCAAGAGGTGAGTTGCCCCCCCCCCCAATCAATTATTCAACAGGGCTACTTTCAGGTGCCTGCAAGTTGCTGCTGCACTGTGTGCTCCATCTAGGCTACATCTAGGGTGCATGGTGGCTCCAACTAGGGGAACTGACGGCACTATATAGTGGATGGAACAGCCTAGCTGTCTAGTTCTGTCCCCAAAAGCATTTTTCTGTGTATGATTGTGGGCTGTGAGTAGGGTTAGAGGTTGGGTTGAGGTTGATTTGGGTTGTAATAAATGTTTATGTTTAAGTTCTGTTGTTGTGATTTTGTTGGTAGCGGTGTGTGTTTGTTGTCAGTGAGTGTTTTATGTGGTGGTTGTTGGGGGTATTTACATTTAGTTATCTCTCTCTCTCTCTAACACTCTGAACTGGGTGTCTAGGGGAGAGGTTGTTTGGTATTGAAATTCATGGAATGGGGTTATTATTAAGATCAAATACTGGGGATGGGAGGAGTAGGGGAAATGGGAAATGAGGGGGGGGGGGGGGGGGTTGTAAAAGGGGGTGAAAAACATGTGTGTAATGGGGGATGAACTGAGTGAGAGTGTGTGTATGTGGTTGGGGAGGGGGAGAGGCGAGTCAAGTAAGGGTGTACTGTAACAATAATTGCACTGTAACACTACCTCCACTGTAACAATAATTGCACTGTAACACTACATACAGTCCATACAATCCATACACTATAGTAACAATCAACATAGCCCCATGTTATGCCACACATTGATTATACCACACTGTGGTTATACTACACTGTGCTTATGCTGCACGATGGATATGCTGCACTATAGATATACCACACTGTGGTTATGCCACACATTTATTATGACACAATGTGTTTATGGGTGGTTATGCCACACCATGGATGAGCCACATTGTTGTTATGTCGCTTATGTGTTGTGCTGTAACACATGTGCTTTGCTGTAACACATGTACTGTACTGTAATTCATGTATTGCCTGTAACAGATGTGTTGGCCTGTAACACATGTGCTGTAACACAACACATGTGCTACACTGTAACACATGTGCTACACTGTAATACATGTGTTACACTGTAATACATGTGTTACACTGTAACACATGTTCTACACTGTAACACATGTGCTGCACTGTTACACATGTTCTAGACTGTAACACATGTGCTGCACTGTATCCCATGTGCTACACTGTAACACATGTGGTACACTGTAACACATGTGCTGCAGTGTAACACATGTGCTGCAGTGTAACACATGTGCTACACTGTAACACATGTGCTGCAGTGTAACACATGTTCTGCACTGTTACAAATGAGCTGCAGTGTAACACATGTGCTACACTGTATCACATGTGCTGCAGTGTAACACATGTGCTACACTGTATCACATGTGCTGCAGTGTAACACTACCTGCACTGTAACACTTCAGCACTGTAACACTACCTGCACTGTATCATTACCTGCGCTGTAACACTACCTGCACTGTATCACTACCTGCACTGTAACATTAATTGCACTGTAACACTACTGCACTGTAGCACTACTTCACTGTAGCACTACCTGCACTGTAACACTACCTGCACTGTAGCACTACCTGCACTGTAGCACTACCTGCACTGTAACAATACCTGCACTGTAACACTACCTGCACTGTAACACTACTGCACTGTAGCACTACCTGCACTGTAACAATACCTGCACTGTAACACTACCTGCACTGTAACACTAGGCCTAGAAATTGATAGCGGCCTAACATTCAACCCCCACCTTACCTCAAAAATCAAACAAGGAATACAGAGACTCAGAGCCACTGCCAAAATCAACCAAGCCCTCTCCAGTAAAAACACAATCCTAATCTATAAGACCATGGTGCGCCCCGTGTTTGACTTTTGTGATATGTTCTATGCCCCGGCACAGAAAAAACACATAGACAGGCTTCAATCCATACAAAACTCATTTCTTAGGTTAGCATACAACAAGAAAAAGACCGATAGCGTCAAGGAAATCCACTCAGAGATAAAGATGGAATTTCTGAATGAAAGAAGAGACTCACACCTTCTCCACTTAGCATATGAGATGAGTTGTGACAAAAGATACCTTGACAACAGAAAAATCAATCTGCGAAGTCTGGCAAAGAGTAAGGTCCTAAAAATACCAAACACAAAAACAGAGAGGATCAGAAAATCTTTTATTGTACAAGCCCCAACCCTTTTCAATAAAATTTCACCAGCTGGGAGAAACTGCCCAACATTGGTTGAATTCAAAACATACCTTGAAGAAAACTTCTACTCCCATACGGGATAGTGGAGAGACCCCAATATCGATCTGTTTGGGGCAGGCCAAAGTATTATTAAAAACTAGTCACAATGTATATACAAATGTAAAGGGAGCAGATGTGATGTAGGGCCAGTGTTCGCCAGAATGTTACCCAGCATACATCTAAACCCTCTAGTCCTCAAAACGACGCAAGGATATATATATAAACAGCGGTCAACGCAGTGTTCGCAAGAATGCCAGGACCTAGCTGGATGTAAAAATGGGATAGACTACCTATACAGCAGAAGACCAAATTCCTCCCATCTTTAGTATCAACAAAAATTAACCCAAAATAAACATGGGCGATGTCCACAAAAAACACATACACAAGGAAACCCCATACAATGGGCCCCACCTTGATATAGTATAGCTAGTGCATCCCATTGCAGTAGAATAGGTAAATAGTCATTTAGTGCGTCGCTATCTCATAAACTGTAAAATTAAAAGTCTAGTCTAAGGGACCCTCTGGAAGAGCTATGGCTGCCATAGAAGAGGACAAACCCATTTCCAGTGTAATTTATCTTATGTACTGTTTTCTGGAAATAAACAATATACATACATACAACACTACTGCACTGTAGCACTACTGCACTGTAACACTACCTCCACTGTAACATTAATTGCACTGTAACACTACTGCACTGTAACACTACCTGCACTGTAACACTACTGCACTGTAACACTACCTGCACTGTAACACTACTGCACTGTAGCACTACTGCACTGTAGCACTACTGCACTGTAACAATAATTGCACTGTAACACTACCTGCACTGTAACACTACCTGCACTGTAACACTACCTGCACTGTAGCACTACTGCACTGTAACACTACTGCACTGTAACAATACCTGAACTGTAACACTACCTGCACTGTAACACTACTGCACTGTAACACTACCTGCACTGTAACACTACCTGCACTGTAACACTACCTGCACTGTAACACTACCTGCACTGTAGCACTACTGCACTGTAACACTACTGCACTGTAACACTACCTGCACTGTAACACTACCTGCACTGTAACACTACTGCACTGTAACAATACCTGCACTGTAACACTACCTGCACTGTAACACTACCTGCACTGTAACACTACCTGCACTGTATCATTACCTGCGCTGTAACACTACCTGCACTGTAGCACTACCTGCACTGTAACACTACTGCACTGTAGCACTACTGCACTGTAACACTACCAGCACTGTAACAATAATTGTACTGTAACACTACCTCCACTGTAACAATAATTGCACTGTAACACTACATACAGTCCATACACTATAGTGACAATCAACATAACCCCCATATCCAACTTTGTGCAGTGAACAGTCTGCACTAGTAACAATCAACATAGCCCCACGTCCAACTTTGTGCAGTGAACAGTCTGCACAGTATAGTGACAATCAACATAGCCCCACGTCCAACTTTGTGCAGTGAACAGTCTGCACAGTATAGTGACAATCAACATAGCCCCACATCCAACTTTGTGCAGTGAACAGTCTGTACACTATAGTGACAATCAACATAACCCCCACGTCCAACTTTGTGCAGTGAACAGTCTGCACTAGTGACAATCAACATAACCCCCACGTCCAACTTTGTGCAGTGAACAGTGAACACGGCCCCACTGTACTTTTATGTGGACTACTGGACTGTACTGTTGCGTGCACTGTACTGTAGTGCGCAATGTACTGTAGTGTGCAATGTACTGCAGTGTGCAATGTACTGTTGTGTGCACTGTACTGTAGTGTGCACTGTACTGTTGTGTGTACTGTACTGTAGTGTGCAATGTACTGTTGTGTACTGTTGTGTGTACTGTACTGTAGTGTGCACTGTACTGTTGTGTACTGTTGTGTACACTGTACTGTAGTGTGCAATGTACTGTTGTGTGTACTGTACTGTAGTGTGCAATGTACTGTTGTGTACTGTTGTGTGCACTGTACTGTTGTGTGTACTGTACTGTAGTGTGCAATGTACTGTTGTGTACTGTTGTGTGTACTGTACTGTAGTGTGCAATGTACTGTTGTGTACTGTTGTGTACACTGTACTGTAGTGTGCAATGTACTGTTGTGTGTACTGTACTGTAGTGTGCAATGTACTGTTGTGTACTGTTGTGTGCACTGTACTGTAGTGTGCAATGTACTGTTGCGTGGACTGTACTGTTGTGTGCAATGTACTGTTGTGTACTGTTGTGTGTACTGTACTGTAGTGTACAATGTACTGTTGTGTACTGTTGTGTGCACTGTACTGTAGTGTGCACTGTACTGTTGTGTACTGTACTGTAGTGTGCAATGTACTGTTGTGTACTGTTGCGTGGACTGTGCTGTAGTGTGCAATGTACTGTTGTGTACTGTGCTGCTGTGTTGCACTGTACTGTTGTGTGCAATGTACTGTTGTGTGCACTCTACTGTAGTGTGCAATGTACTGTTGCGTGGACTGTACTGTAGTGTACTATTGTGTGTACTGTACTGTAGTGTACAATGTACTGTTGTGTACTGTTGTGTACACTGTACTGTAGTGTGCACTGTACTGTTGTGTACTGTACTGTTGCGTGGACTGTACTGTAGTGTACTATTGTGTGTACTGTACTGTAGTGTACAATGTACTGTTGTGTACTGTTGTGTACACTGTACTGTAGTGTGCACTGTACTGTTGTGTGTACTGTACTGTTGCGTGGACTGTGCTGTAGTGTGCAATGTACTGTAGTGTGTACTGTACTGTAGTGTGCAATGTACTGTTGTGTACTGTTGTGTGTACTGTGCTGTAGTGTGCAATGTACTGTTGTGTGCACTGTACTGTAGTGTGCACTGTACTGTTGTGTGCACTGTACTGTTGTGTGCACTGTACTGTTGTGTGCACTGTACTGTTGTGTGCACTGTACTGTTGTGTGCACTGTACTGTTGTGTGCACTCTACTGTAGTGTGCACTGTACTGTTGTGTGCACTGTACTGTTGTGTGCACGGTACTGTTGTGTGTACTGTACTGTAGTGTGCAATGTACTGTTGTGTACTGTTGTGTGCACTGTACTGTTGTGTGCACTGTACTGTTGTGTGCACTCTACTGTATTGTGCAATGTACTGTTGTGTGCACTGTACTGTAGTGTGCACTGTACTGTTGTGTGTACTGTACTGTAGTGTGCAATGTACTGTTGTGTACTGTTGTGTGTACTGTGCTGTAGTGTGCAATGTACTGTTGTGTACTGTTGTGTGCACTGTACTGTAGTGTGCACTGTACTGTTGTGTGCAATGTACTGTTGTGTGCACTGTACTGTTGTGTGCACTGTACTGTTGTGTGCACTGTACTGTTGTGTGTACTGTACTGTAGTGTGCAATGTACTGTTGTGTACTGTTGTGTGTACTGTGCTGTAGTGTACAATGTACTGTTGTGTACTGTTGTGTGGACTGTACTGTAGTGTGCAATGTACTGTTGTGTGAACTGTACTGTAGTGTGCAATGTACTGTTGTGTGCACTGTACTGTAGTGTGCAATGTACTGTTGTGTGTACTGTACTGTAGTGTGCAATGTACTGTTGTGTACTGTAGTGTGCACTGTACTGTAGTGTGCAATGTACTGTAGTGTGCAATGTACTGTAGTGTGCAATGTACTGTAGTGTGCAATGTACTGTTGTGTACTGTTGCGTGCACTGTACTGTAGTGTGCACTGTACTGTAGTGCGCAATGTACTGTTGTGTGGACTGTGCTGTAGTGTACAATGTACTGTAGTGTGCAATGTACTGTTGTGTGCACTGTGCTGTAGTGTGCACTGTACTGTTGCGTGGACTGTTCTGTAGTGTGCAATGTACTGTTGTGTACTGTTGTGTGGACTGTGCTGTAGTGCGCAATGTACTGTAGTGCGCAATGTACTGTTGTGTGCACTGTACTGTAGTGTACAATGTACTGTAGTGTGCAATGTACTGTTGTGTACTGTGCTGTAGTGTGCAATGTACTGTTGCGTGGACTGTACTGTAGTGTGCAATGTACTGTTGTGTACTGTGCTGTAGTGTGCAATGTACTGTTGCGTGGACTGTACTGTTGTGTGCAATGTACTGTTGTGTACTGTGCTGTAGTGTGCAATGTACTGTTGCGTGCACTGTACTGTAGTGTACAATGTACTGTAGTGTGCAATGTACTGTTGTGTACTGTGCTGTAGTGCGCAATGTACTGAAGTGCGCAATGTACTGTTGTGTACTGTTGTGTGGACTGTGCTGTAGTGCGCAATGTACTGTTGCGTGGACTGTGCTGTAGTGTACAATGTACTGTAGTGTAACACATGTGCTGCACTGTAACACATGTGCTGTATTGTAACACATGTGCTGTACTGTAACACATGTGCTGTACTGTAACACATGTGCTGTATTGTAACACATGTGCTGTACTGTAACACATGTGCTGCACTGTAACACATGTGCTGTACTGTAACACATGTGCTGTACTGTAACACATGTGCTGTATTGTAACACATGTGCTGTACTGTAACACATGTGCTGTACTGTAACACATGTGCTGTACTGTAACACATGTACACACATGTGCTGTACTGTAACACATGTGCTGTACTGTAACACATGTGCTGCACTGTAACACATGTGCTGTACTGTAACACATGTGCTGTACTGTAACACATGTGCTGTACTGTAATACATGTGCTGTACTGTAACACATGTGCTGTACTGTAACACATGTGCTGTACTGTAACACATGGGTTGTACTGTAAAACATGTGCTCTACTGTCACACATGTGCTCTACTGTCACACATGTGCTGTACTGTAACACATGTGCTGTACTGTACCACATGTGCTGTACTGTAACACATGTGCTGCACAGTAACACATGTGCTGTACTGTAACATATGTGCTGTACTGTACCACATGTGCTGTACTGTACCACATGTGTTGCACTGTAACACATGTGCTACACTGTAACACATGTGCTGTATTTTAACACATGTTCTGTACTGTAACACATGTGCTGTACTGTAACACATGTGCACTACTATAACACATGTGTTACACTGTTACACATGTGAGCTACTGTAACACATGTGCTGTACTGTACCACATGTGCTGTACTGTAACACATGTGCTGCACAGTAACACATGTGCTGTACTGTAACAAATGGGCTGTACTGTACCACATGTGCTGTACTGTACCACATGTGTTGCACTGTAACACATGTGCTGTACTGTAACACATGTGCTGTACTGTACCACATGTGCTGTACTGTACCACATGTGCTGTACTGTACCACATGTGCTGTACTGTAACACAAGTGCTCTACTGTAACACATGTGCTGTACTGTAACACATGTGCTCTACTGTAACACATGTGCTGTACTGTAACACATGTGCTGTACTGTAACACATGTGCTGTACTGTAACACATGTGCTGTACTGTAACACATGTGCTGTACTGTAACACATGTGCTGTACTGTAACACATGTGCTGTACTGTAACACATGTGCTGTAATGTAACACATGATTGTGGTGGGGTGCAAATTACATCAGTCAAAAAAAAATTCTAACAATCTGATTTGTCAAATTTTCCAAAATCACAAGAAAATGACCTCAACATTTGTCCCTAAATCAGTTTAGAATATTCGGTAGACATAGTAGAGACTCTAAATGACTAAAGCAATTACCATCAGTCCCAAGTAGTCGGAATGTAAAAATAGTCTATTTGAGGCACTCCATTAAGCCCATCGCATAGGAATGTGTAGAAGTAGAGAACATCTTGTCTCCGTTACCAACTTTTTTTTATCAACATCACTTGTACTCATCACTGTGTAAGTTGTAAGTAACACCATGCATCTTATCTGTAATCATACAAATTTAAAGAAGTCATAGTTAATAAATAAAAATGCAGCAACATGCAGAACATTAACATGATCACCTTATACTCCATTATTTTTTATTTCATTAAAGGCCAATATCATATTTAATATCAATTTAACTTTTCTTTTAGATGAGAAGAAAAAGATGCCTTTCCCCCACCCAGCTGCTGTCAATGGAGCAAGTTCCTCTGCTGCAGCCATTGAAAGTCCCTCCGGTGATGGCCCGACCTCTCTGGGTAGTTTAGAGGAGAGAATACCCATGCTTCAACCGCCGCCATTTGATGACAATTTTTCAAGCCCGGCCCAACCGGGCGGTGCTATGAGTTTACCACTACGGCCTATTTCCCAACCTCCATCTTATGAAGAAGTCCTGAGAGAGGATGCAAACCTCCCCAGCATCAGTTAGCTAGCACTTACAACCCAGGAAGAACACTTGCATAGGTCCTATTGGGGGGAAATGTGGGATCCCTTTGTCTGACCAGTCATACAACAACCACTGGGCATTGGATATCCTATGTGGGTCACTAGCTTTTTTTTGTGGAGAAAGTGATAGATTTTTAGAAATTGTTTTTAGATTTGTGTTTATTAGTTGTTATATGTAAATGACAATGTTTCCATGGTAGTGTAGTAGTAGTAGCAGTAGTAGTATTTCTATGTAGTACTTAGCTGATGCCTTGACAACATAGTTGACCCATGATGGGATATGCTTGTTTTCCACATTCAACCCTTATGGAACCTATGTAAGTGATCTATCTGGGTAATGAGTGACTCAAATATAGAGAGCAGCTCACTGCTTTACCACTATTGCCATATATTTTGTACTCTGACTAGGTAAGAGTCTGCTCTCTATCTGAGTCAGGACCTCACAATTTGTACAATTAGATTTAAAAAACAAAGGCAAAGCCATCGAAAAAGCAAAAGAAACCATTAATTCTGAATTAGTTTCAAAATTCATTATTCCAATTATAATATTCACACATATTTGAGCTGAATCTAATGAATTGAAATATTGAGAATATTTCACAAATCTCCAAAATTATATGATTGTTCTGATAGTGCATTTCTTGATGTTCTGACTCATCTTTCTCTCAGCTGTCTCTGCTTCAACTATATAAAGCCATGCCATAGATTATATAATGTGGTGCATCATATGGGGAAGAATGGTAGAAGAAGGGGACGATCAAGGGTTACGGGGTCAGATGGGTCATCATTTAATGAGGTCAGCTACAGATAATGAACTAAGAAGGACCACTTCAAAATTGATTCATATTTGCATTTTTTTATAATTAATAAACTTTTAAAGTAAACAAATTTAGGAAAGATGGCAGCAATTTTTTTCCTGGCTGCTTTTGAGGAGGAGATTTTGAAGTGGACCTATCATATTGAATAGGAGGCTTATGTAAGAAATTGACAATGTGAGGAGTGTTACTAATTGACCTAATGTTCTTATAAAATCTTGTATACATACAGTTATTAGGTTTATGCATCATGGATATATGACACAGGACTTGTTCTATGCAGAGCTGTAAATCTCTGAAGGAGAAAGTCACTCCTCTCTGCTAAAAAAGTTAAGTCTGTAAATTGGACAAACAATTTTAGCTTGAAACCTGATAGTTGTTGGCTGAAAGTGTCGTTTAACCTCACCAGCCCAGATATGACACTAGAGTATAAAGCCACATCCACATTGTGCTGGCCGATCATTCGCACAGCAGGTGTTGGATCATAGACACAGTGAATGTTTGGGCCCGAAAAGAAATAGGGTTTTTTTCAGTTTTCCCCCACCCTTGCCTATACAAATCTTTTATCCCACCTAAAAGATGGTGATTCTCTCTTTTCTTTTTGAAAAATAAAAGCAGGAATACAAGATTTCCTAACCAGAAAACCGTTAAAAGGTACATTTCTCTTGCTGTAAACAACTATTGTTACGGAAAAAAAATAACTTCAGTCCCTGAAAATATATAACAAAAATTTAGCCCCCTCCCCAATTACCTATTTTTCAGCTACTCTTTACAGAAACAAACGCCTATTCCTTTCGCCTAATTTCATAACTACTTGTGATGTGGTACAGAAAAATGACTCATAGGTCACAAAAATGGCATTTTTCCACAAGAAATCTTTTTCGAAATGTTCTAAATTTTTTTGAACACAAGATCCTTTTTTTCTTAAAACTTATGACTCATTTTTCTCTGACACATCACATATGTGTGTTAACACTACATGTTCCTAACCATACAAGAGATGTTCATCAAGCCGGCGGTCGCAATGTGGATGCACCTTGAAGCTAGTAAATACCTAAACAACTTGGTTCATCATGCCTAACCCTCTTAACTAAACCTGTCTACATGTGCATCAGCAGAAAGGTGTAAATCCAAGCAAAGGTATTCCACATTTCTGGACAAGAAACTTCTTGGACTAGAGAATCCTGGAATGGAGGAATTAATAGATTAGGCATCACACAAAACACACAACACAGAAATGGGGAAGAACTTTTCTCCATCCCTGCAGAAGAAGAGATAGAAAAAAAGAAATAATTTTATATTTGTTAGCAAGAAGAAGATGAAGGAGAAAATTAAAGTAATTGGAAAAACAGATCAGTAGAGAAATTAGGCGTTGTCAAAACGCAAGCAATATCTATATATATATATGTACCAATATATGGATGTCTATTTTTATACGGTGCTATGTGAAACTATGATTCTGTCTCCTGTTACTGACTAACAGAGCTTTAGGGAACATATCAAATATATTTTGCCATCCGAGAGACTTAATTTAGGCGATGGGGGGGGGGGACATAGTGGTCTGAGGTGCTGGTTTGGGAGACAAGGCATGTGGTGCACTGGGTTTGAACCCTGATGCAACAAAAGTTTGAAATTATATTGCCATTAAAATCAGAGGATGTATGTTTTCTCCATTTACCTTTTAGCAGAATAAATCTAAATTTGAATGATACCCTTGTTCATATGACATGACTCTTCGTTCTCCTGAATGTAGTTGAATTTTTTTGGAATGGTATTGTTTTTTAAATGGCCAATGCCTTTCACAAACAGGAAAAACAGTATTGATACCAAAGTTATAAAATAAGTCTTTAGGGTGGTCATAAATGTATTGATATGTTCCCTAAGATGTAATTAAAGGAGGTATTTCACTTCTTATACAGGCAGAGTTCCTCCTCTCAGGAAAAAGACTTTGTATCCCTCTAACTTAGCCCTGCTCTTCCATACAGTTACTCTAAGTAGACTTGTACTGCCTCCTCCAACTATTATTCCAAAAATTGTAGACTTGCACCAAAGCCTAATTTTTCTGATTATTTTTTTAATAGACTTTTATTTCAAATGTCTTGTCCTATATATGTACGATGGATGTAGGGAATTGATGATCAATACTGATGTTGTTATGCCCCTACCTTCTATCATGGAGTTTGGTCTAGAATTTGCTGAGATATGAAGAAACCGGTCAGTAAAAAATGTGAAATTTATGTTGTGTGCATTATATAAATGAATGTTATAAGACCTACATAATTTGTATGTGTATGAAATGTATGATGCAGTGCAGCGGTAGGACACATACATAAATGAGGAATTTGGTAATATGTGAATCGTACTTTGATGTGAACAAATAATATTGCCTAAACTAAAGTGATGTTAATGAATGGTAATGCTAGGCAACTTTTATTTTACATTTGATGACACATTTTTACGATGTCTGTGGAACCTCAAAATTGAATTTTCTAAACTGAAATTTTGAATATTTAAGCTCAACTTCAATTGTGTTTATATCAAGGCTATAATATGATACCAATATGGATTTGAACCCCCTTTTCAGTGTGTTGTCATAATTTGGCACATTTGAACTCAAAATACATTTGTGGAATATTCTGAAACCCTGGGTCACATAAATCCTTAAAAAAATGTAAACAGATTTGCTTGTAGGCACTGTGAGATACCCAGCTAACACCTGAACTATATTCACCACGTAGACTTGAACAAGCCCACATCAGTTTTATTGTTACCCCGGGCCATATAGACTTGTCCGAAGTCTTATGTCTTACGTGTATTATTTTTGTTAGACTGTGCAAGAATATGTAGATAAACTGCTGTGGCTGTTGTAAAAACATGTTTCTAGAAGATTCCAGGCCATGTTTTAGTGCAGATGGCCTTCATCCAGGGCAGATGACCTTGATTCAGAGCTGACGATATTTTGTAAATAACAACAGATCTTTCATGTACATCTGACACTCTTGTGAAACCATTTTAATTTGTATAAGGAGAGCATTAATGGAAAGGCTGGGGGATTGTATTCTCTTATAGATTGGAGTTTGTCGAGCCAAAATGATGTCAAAATTCAACATTACAATGAATGTTTTTTGTACTGTTACAATAACATGGGGGAAAACTCATTAGGACTATGTTCTGGGGGTTTCATGTCATACCATGCCTACTGAGCTTTGTACAAAATATCCTTTTATTTTATTTTTCTTATAATTTTGGAAATTGTGTAATGTGCCTCACTGTACACATTTAAGTGTCCTAACCATTATTTTTTGGACAGAATTGTTAATCACGGAACTATTGATATTTTGCTTTAGCTTCTTTTTTTAATCAGAATTCTTGTTCTTGTTGCACTTAGTACTTTAAGATTTGAAGGATCCATGTATTATTGAGGATGAAACTCAAATGTAATAAAAATCCTCTCTGAAATTGTCATAACTTTCCTTTATTACCTTGAAGAAAATCTGAATTCCTGCTACAAAATCTATGCCTTTTAAGTCTCTTTATTTCTCAGTACCTATGATCTCAAATTCAGGTATAGCCTGACTGTTCTCTGAGCAGAGTTATTTTTACTGACTATGAAGAGCTAATTTTCTCCTTGCTTAGTCTTTAATTAAAGGATTCATTCCCTCGGGGAACAACGAAAAAACCCAAACGGAAGTGATCCACTACGCATGTGTGCTTGGAGAGTACTTCCTGTTTTGAGATAATAAGGTCAAAACCACAGAACATGTTAAATTTAGCTCAATTAGTTTATACTTAGCTTGCCGTTAACAACGATGTAAGATTAAACCTACTCTTCCCATGCTGCTTGGCTTGCCATTTGCTTTAGATGACAATTATTTTAATATTTGACTGTCTGCCATAATGTTTTTATGTGTGTATATTTACATTTATATACTCCGAATATCCAGGAGTCTTCAATAAGGGAGAAATCAAAGCTAATTTAGTTTTTAGAAAAAGGTTATGTGCATCAACAACATGGGATGTTTAGAGAAATGTCTTAATTGAATATGTAGACTTATTATGAATTAAATAAGTCAGAACCACTGTAAAACTCCTTCCCTGTAGAATTTCTTAAGCTTGTGAGACTAAAAATATGGCTAGGAAATTCATTGATTTATATACACAATGTAAAAAATATATTTTAAGCGGAGAAGAGGCTTATTCAAATTCACGAAAACCGAAATGGAATGAGTCAAATATTGCGTTGATTTGCCTAATTTGTATATGTAAATAATCACATATATCTCTTAAGTTTGAAATGGTTGCTTGTATGTTTATGTCTATGGTAAATTCCAACCCTCATCCAGTGTGTTAAGTAAATGTAATTTCAGCAAAACTTATAAAATCAGGTCTTTCGGACAATTTAATAATTTGTTTGGCCTTCACGTTTTGGAGTTTTCACAATCAATCAAACAACAGTCCCTTCTGAATAAATTTTCATAATTCAGGGTTTAGTTGATGTTAATGCTAGCTTTGCTTTGCAAAGATCTGAGCATCAATTCTTTCTGTAGATTCTAAGTTTATAATCTGTTTGTTACTAACACTCATTGGTGAGGGGTTGGAAATTAATTAGATGGACAGATGAATAAGTCTCCTTCATGTGTAATATAACACTGTTTTTGTAACAAGTGTTCAATTTGTACTCAGTGTGGATTTGTTAGAAATAAAGTTGCTGCAGGTTGTCCTTATAATGATAAGCATACATACATATGTATCTAGGGTTGCCATGGAAATTATAAGCCACGCCCACCCCTAGCAACATAGCCATAATACATCCGTAACGTACATACATGCTTGTAGAAGATAAAGGAAGGAAAATGCGAATATTTTTGTATAAAAGAAATTGTACGTAAATGATATTCGATATATATCTATATATATAACATTTACTATGATTTGCACGTAGATGTAGTTTCTGGGATATTATAATAGAGAGGAATGAGGGGGATATTTTGAAAATAAAACACAATGAAATTATGATGAAACAATGTTATATGTATATGAATTGTGACCGAGTGATGGTGGATTGATGAATGGGTAAATCATACATGTGCAGGGGGAGAGTTGCAGAAAGTTATTTTTTACCAAGGCTTCAATGTATTTAGCTAAGGAACATTGTAACTGTTAGGTCAGAGATCCACTGTTACTGTGCTACTGCATCTGTATTGCATTAAATGACGATTCTCACCCATTCATATGCAATGGTTTACATTCAGTGATGTAGGAAGCAACTTGAATGTGGGGGTAGAGGCAACTTTGTCCCACAAATGAAAAAAGTAAAATAATGTAGTGTTTATAAAGAGTACAACGAAGAGGTTGGTTGGTATGTAAATATCACCTCCCAACACCAGCTTCCTACATGACTGCTTTAGACAGTGTTACACAATGTCACCAGAGAGATCTCTGCGATACTCCAACCCGACTCCCAATCAACCCAACTCCCAATTCCCAACCACTTTCCCAACGATTTTCTAGTGTTTTCTGATGTCGCAGAATATAAAGTAGCACCACACTTTAGCGATTTTTCGGCACTGGTGTCGATACACCACTGACATCACTTCACATAGCATGGGGTAAATATAAATTATACATCCTGCCCCCCGCCCCCTCCTTAATCTTGAATATGTAATTCAGATGCAGGCACAGCAATGGATCTCTAGCTAAATGCTTACACCAGTGAATGGCTTTGTGGTATACAGTGTGTGATTTGACCTAGGGGTGATCCATTATTATATTTGAGACTGGTCAATTTGTTTACAATTTGTGGAATTTTGTGTTAAGCATCTCATTGGACGTATGGACCTAGCCAACAAGAAATGTTCTCTTGATATTCTACTTCTATATATGCACCTTACTAATCTGGAAACCTCACCATTATGGAGAACAGATGGGGGGCCAACCTGATCTCTGAATATTTCCATAATGGGATCAGTGGTACCCTAGAATCAGAATTCTCTACATTTCATAAAACAGCATGATTTGAAAACAGTATGATTATAACTTAATTATAATAAAAATTTGAAATCATGATGAATCACATAACCATTGTTATCAAAATTCTTGTCACAGACAATTTTCCAAACAATTGAAATAAAACAACCTTCCTTCCTCATATTATTCATAAGGTGCATTTAGAATCCAATTAAACATTTGATGGTGGTCTGGCCCATTGGAGCCCTTAAGCTTACACCATGTACCCATGGGTTACCCCTAGACTACCCATGTATTATATAACATACACTTAGAGACTTGATGTACCGAATTTGTCAACCAGATTACAATGGATGGTGATGATGTTACGCCAGTCTTAACGACGATGCTCAGTTTGTATTATTACTGCCTCTATTATTAAACAAGAACTGGATGAAAAAATTAATGTTAAATAAAAGATTTGTCTTTTAGTTTGATGTGTTGGGAATTTTTTTGTGTATTTGAAAGATGATTACCGTATAACCTCCAATAATAGCCGGGGGCGGCTATTAAGTCAAACACCCTCTTACCCCGGCGATTATTAGAGTCCCCGGCTGAAATATGAATCAAGACGGAATCAATGGTTATTCATACTAACATGTCATGTTCTTATAGCCCTACAATATTTCACCTTGTTGGTGTAAGGTAAACCCCGCCTCGATGAAGATTAGCTAGTATACCAATAAGTTGCCAGGTGTCCCCGCAGTCATTCAATCTGGTAGAAGGAAGATGAATGGCCCATCAAA
Source organism: Sthenelais limicola (assembly GCA_942159475.1). Lineage (NCBI taxonomy): Eukaryota > Metazoa > Annelida > Polychaeta > Phyllodocida > Sigalionidae > Sthenelais > Sthenelais limicola. The sequence continues at coordinate 154,888,791 of OW804094.1, read as the reverse complement.
TAGTTAACAGGTGGTGCCTTGGTATAATACTTAAGTAACAAATACCTAGAAATAGAGAAACCCTATATGGGCTATATATATGGTCTAAATTAAAATATTAACCTGTGCCATTTCTCTGGTTGTGACAAAAATTATATTTTTCTGATATGGTAATTGAAAATATAAGAAATATTTAGCGATGTAAAAGCCAAGACGACAGGAAAAGTCCAATGAAGATGTAAAAACAAAAAAAAATATAACATGGAATTCTGTTCAGGCCTAGAGTTTCTCTATACTGGAGACTACAGTAAATATAAAAATTACAAGTAATCAAAAAATGCAGTTCTTAAATTGGTTTGGTTTTATTCAAAATCAAATGTAGGATACATCAGCGAATAACATGGCCATGTTTTCCTCTGTAGCCCTTAAATGAAATGAACTGGAGCCCCAACTTTACCTGAATAAAACACACTGAACTTCTAAGGACCGTTAAAATGAATAAAACTGAAAACAATATAGTTGTTGGTCAGAATGGTCAGATGTTTTACACCACAGTTGACACCATGTTTCTGTCACATTAGTCTTCAATGGTAGTGCACCAGTAGATAAGCTTGTCATCACAAGGAGTCAAATGACCATTCCCACTTCCAACCATCCCCATAAGAACGACCACATACACCCAGCTCTTATTAGAATCCCGCGACTGTTAACACATATCACTGATACCCCAGCGGAAATTTATCAGATCCCCGACCATCATTGGGCCTTAAAGTTCTTTGGAAACAATATAATATATATGATATCTGATATGTCCCCAATTTGTAATTTAAAGACACATAACATGAAACACATGTGTCTTTGAGGATTATTTATAGAATCAGCAGAATACTAGGCAACAAAATGAGAAACTAAATCAGTGAAGGTATAAATACTGACAGTGGCAGAATGACAATGACAGTGGCAGAACAATACTGATAGTGGCAGAACCACACTGACAGTGGGAGAACTACACTGATAGTGGACGAACCACTTTGACAGTGGCAGAAGAACACTTGAGAGTGGCAGAACAACAGTGACTGTGGCAGAAGAACACCGATACTGGCAGAACCACACTTCCAATATACACTTACCCATACACTAACACACTCATACAGTTACCCATACACACCGGCACACAGAAAATGAGTAAGTGTACAGGAGAACATGGGTAGTGCGTATACTATGTACTGCTAGTTAGTGGGAGGGAGGAAGGAGGACATGTGGCATGTCGGCTCTATGCAAATGAGGTGCTGGCCCCATGCAAATGAGCTGCTGTTGAGGTCAGTGGTATGTCCTATGTTCTTCCTTCCCACTTTGTAGAAGAGGGGAATTGGGGATTTGGGGTTGGAAAGGGCAATGTGGGGTAGAATGTGAGATGTGAGAATATGTGAGAATTATTTAGGGAGGTTTTTGGTTTGGTAAAGTTTTGTTGTGAGTGTGGTGGGTAGGGGGCTGTGGGCGGGAAAGGTGTCTTTTGAGGCGGGGGTAGAATGTTGAGTTAAAAAAAAAAAAAAAAAAAAAAAAAAAAAAAAAGGGGATGTGGGAGATGGTGAGGGTTTTGGGGTTGTTTGGGGTGTAAATGGGGAAAAGCGAGATGGCAGAAAGATGGGGAAGGGTGATGGGGAGGATTGGGTTTGGTGGTATTTTTGTGAAAAACTGATATTGGGGGAAGTGGGGGCGATAGTGTGTTTTTTGAGGGATGGGGTGGGTGATGGGGATGGGGACTAAGGAAAAGGGCAAAAAAGGTGTAGGGGGCAAGGGGTGGATGTAGGAGTTACGGTGGCCAGAAAAGAGGCGATTCAAACAGTGGGAAGAGGGGTATATTTAGGGGGGGGAGGGGGAGTTTGGTACCTTTGGTAGCCTACGATACTGCACAGTTATACCATTGTCTCTTTACAAATGCAAATGACTATTTGTTCCTATTTCTGCCACCACCTCACTTTTATATACCATAATATTTAGATTTGTATTTAAAGGCATATATGTGATGTGTCACTGGAAAATGTGTCACAAGGTGCAAAATTGATACTTTTATCAGTGTTTTATTTGTTGTAATGTTGTCATTAGTAGTAGGCTGATAACCGCTGCTGCTAATGGCATGAATGCATGTACCAGACTTCAAGACTTTGAATATAATATTGTCTTTACATCTGAGGCCATCCTAAAGATTTAAGTACTTGACTAGTGATTGCACCTTAAGAAACATTGCTTCTTTTTTTCTTGCGATAACACTAAAGAATTACACTATTTTGTAACACATCATTCCTTTGCACATTACCAAATGTACCAAATTATAATTGTATTATCATTATCATTTTCAAAGGGGCATCTCGGAAGATCTCCATTGGAGAACGAGCTCTGTCCTTTTCCTGACGTATATTGCACAATGTATATGTTTCCTGAATAAAAGTTCCATAATAATAATAAAGGGCCCTTCTCAGAAAAGTGGTGCAAATGATGTCTAAAGTTGCTCTTTTACAGGAAAATGGATTTCTAGATACCATCATATTTGAAAGGATGAGATCAAACCGATTCTAATGATGGTAAACATTCGGACAGCTAATAAGTGTTTCTATAGTTATTTTAAGTTTGATCTTTTTTTAAAAAAAAACCCTTAATGTTTAGCACCCCGAAAATGGAAAAAATCCCATAAAGATCTCTTGTGAATAAAACCCATTCAAAACTTGTGACTTGTGACTCATTTCCCTGAAACACATCGCATATAGTGATTGCTTTTCTGTCATTGTACATTAATTCTATGAGTCATGAGCATTTCTTTATGTACAGTTTGGTGTAATGTGCAAAGGTCACATCTAGGTAATTTGGGGGTGAGTATGGAAACCCCCTATGAATGGTATGTCCATTGGACGATATTCAATATGTACAGCTATAAAAAGGTATAGAAAAAAATGGTCAGAAAATGTTAATATCTTTGAAAAATGAATAATATATGAAAAATACATATGGGCCTAATTATATTAATGTTATAAAACGTCCAGTGTGCGTCATGCAGACAATTCCTTCAATGCCCCAATAATTCTTAATTACATGATGGAAACAAAATGAGAAACCAAATCAGTGAAGGTGATAAATCAAGAGGTGAGTTGCCCCCCCCCCCAATCAATTATTCAACAGGGCTACTTTCAGGTGCCTGCAAGTTGCTGCTGCACTGTGTGCTCCATCTAGGCTACATCTAGGGTGCATGGTGGCTCCAACTAGGGGAACTGACGGCACTATATAGTGGATGGAACAGCCTAGCTGTCTAGTTCTGTCCCCAAAAGCATTTTTCTGTGTATGATTGTGGGCTGTGAGTAGGGTTAGAGGTTGGGTTGAGGTTGATTTGGGTTGTAATAAATGTTTATGTTTAAGTTCTGTTGTTGTGATTTTGTTGGTAGCGGTGTGTGTTTGTTGTCAGTGAGTGTTTTATGTGGTGGTTGTTGGGGGTATTTACATTTAGTTATCTCTCTCTCTCTCTAACACTCTGAACTGGGTGTCTAGGGGAGAGGTTGTTTGGTATTGAAATTCATGGAATGGGGTTATTATTAAGATCAAATACTGGGGATGGGAGGAGTAGGGGAAATGGGAAATGAGGGGGGGGGGGGGGGGGTTGTAAAAGGGGGTGAAAAACATGTGTGTAATGGGGGATGAACTGAGTGAGAGTGTGTGTATGTGGTTGGGGAGGGGGAGAGGCGAGTCAAGTAAGGGTGTACTGTAACAATAATTGCACTGTAACACTACCTCCACTGTAACAATAATTGCACTGTAACACTACATACAGTCCATACAATCCATACACTATAGTAACAATCAACATAGCCCCATGTTATGCCACACATTGATTATACCACACTGTGGTTATACTACACTGTGCTTATGCTGCACGATGGATATGCTGCACTATAGATATACCACACTGTGGTTATGCCACACATTTATTATGACACAATGTGTTTATGGGTGGTTATGCCACACCATGGATGAGCCACATTGTTGTTATGTCGCTTATGTGTTGTGCTGTAACACATGTGCTTTGCTGTAACACATGTACTGTACTGTAATTCATGTATTGCCTGTAACAGATGTGTTGGCCTGTAACACATGTGCTGTAACACAACACATGTGCTACACTGTAACACATGTGCTACACTGTAATACATGTGTTACACTGTAATACATGTGTTACACTGTAACACATGTTCTACACTGTAACACATGTGCTGCACTGTTACACATGTTCTAGACTGTAACACATGTGCTGCACTGTATCCCATGTGCTACACTGTAACACATGTGGTACACTGTAACACATGTGCTGCAGTGTAACACATGTGCTGCAGTGTAACACATGTGCTACACTGTAACACATGTGCTGCAGTGTAACACATGTTCTGCACTGTTACAAATGAGCTGCAGTGTAACACATGTGCTACACTGTATCACATGTGCTGCAGTGTAACACATGTGCTACACTGTATCACATGTGCTGCAGTGTAACACTACCTGCACTGTAACACTTCAGCACTGTAACACTACCTGCACTGTATCATTACCTGCGCTGTAACACTACCTGCACTGTATCACTACCTGCACTGTAACATTAATTGCACTGTAACACTACTGCACTGTAGCACTACTTCACTGTAGCACTACCTGCACTGTAACACTACCTGCACTGTAGCACTACCTGCACTGTAGCACTACCTGCACTGTAACAATACCTGCACTGTAACACTACCTGCACTGTAACACTACTGCACTGTAGCACTACCTGCACTGTAACAATACCTGCACTGTAACACTACCTGCACTGTAACACTAGGCCTAGAAATTGATAGCGGCCTAACATTCAACCCCCACCTTACCTCAAAAATCAAACAAGGAATACAGAGACTCAGAGCCACTGCCAAAATCAACCAAGCCCTCTCCAGTAAAAACACAATCCTAATCTATAAGACCATGGTGCGCCCCGTGTTTGACTTTTGTGATATGTTCTATGCCCCGGCACAGAAAAAACACATAGACAGGCTTCAATCCATACAAAACTCATTTCTTAGGTTAGCATACAACAAGAAAAAGACCGATAGCGTCAAGGAAATCCACTCAGAGATAAAGATGGAATTTCTGAATGAAAGAAGAGACTCACACCTTCTCCACTTAGCATATGAGATGAGTTGTGACAAAAGATACCTTGACAACAGAAAAATCAATCTGCGAAGTCTGGCAAAGAGTAAGGTCCTAAAAATACCAAACACAAAAACAGAGAGGATCAGAAAATCTTTTATTGTACAAGCCCCAACCCTTTTCAATAAAATTTCACCAGCTGGGAGAAACTGCCCAACATTGGTTGAATTCAAAACATACCTTGAAGAAAACTTCTACTCCCATACGGGATAGTGGAGAGACCCCAATATCGATCTGTTTGGGGCAGGCCAAAGTATTATTAAAAACTAGTCACAATGTATATACAAATGTAAAGGGAGCAGATGTGATGTAGGGCCAGTGTTCGCCAGAATGTTACCCAGCATACATCTAAACCCTCTAGTCCTCAAAACGACGCAAGGATATATATATAAACAGCGGTCAACGCAGTGTTCGCAAGAATGCCAGGACCTAGCTGGATGTAAAAATGGGATAGACTACCTATACAGCAGAAGACCAAATTCCTCCCATCTTTAGTATCAACAAAAATTAACCCAAAATAAACATGGGCGATGTCCACAAAAAACACATACACAAGGAAACCCCATACAATGGGCCCCACCTTGATATAGTATAGCTAGTGCATCCCATTGCAGTAGAATAGGTAAATAGTCATTTAGTGCGTCGCTATCTCATAAACTGTAAAATTAAAAGTCTAGTCTAAGGGACCCTCTGGAAGAGCTATGGCTGCCATAGAAGAGGACAAACCCATTTCCAGTGTAATTTATCTTATGTACTGTTTTCTGGAAATAAACAATATACATACATACAACACTACTGCACTGTAGCACTACTGCACTGTAACACTACCTCCACTGTAACATTAATTGCACTGTAACACTACTGCACTGTAACACTACCTGCACTGTAACACTACTGCACTGTAACACTACCTGCACTGTAACACTACTGCACTGTAGCACTACTGCACTGTAGCACTACTGCACTGTAACAATAATTGCACTGTAACACTACCTGCACTGTAACACTACCTGCACTGTAACACTACCTGCACTGTAGCACTACTGCACTGTAACACTACTGCACTGTAACAATACCTGAACTGTAACACTACCTGCACTGTAACACTACTGCACTGTAACACTACCTGCACTGTAACACTACCTGCACTGTAACACTACCTGCACTGTAACACTACCTGCACTGTAGCACTACTGCACTGTAACACTACTGCACTGTAACACTACCTGCACTGTAACACTACCTGCACTGTAACACTACTGCACTGTAACAATACCTGCACTGTAACACTACCTGCACTGTAACACTACCTGCACTGTAACACTACCTGCACTGTATCATTACCTGCGCTGTAACACTACCTGCACTGTAGCACTACCTGCACTGTAACACTACTGCACTGTAGCACTACTGCACTGTAACACTACCAGCACTGTAACAATAATTGTACTGTAACACTACCTCCACTGTAACAATAATTGCACTGTAACACTACATACAGTCCATACACTATAGTGACAATCAACATAACCCCCACATCCAACTTTGTGCAGTGAACAGTCTGCACTAGTAACAATCAACATAGCCCCACGTCCAACTTTGTGCAGTGAACAGTCTGCACAGTATAGTGACAATCAACATAGCCCCACGTCCAACTTTGTGCAGTGAACAGTCTGCACAGTATAGTGACAATCAACATAGCCCCACATCCAACTTTGTGCAGTGAACAGTCTGTACACTATAGTGACAATCAACATAACCCCCACGTCCAACTTTGTGCAGTGAACAGTCTGCACTAGTGACAATCAACATAACCCCCACGTCCAACTTTGTGCAGTGAACAGTCTGTACACTATAGTGACAATCAACATAACCCCCACGTCCAACTTTGTGCAGTGAACAGTCTGTACTAGTGACAATCAACATAACCCCCACGTCCAACTTTGTGCAGTGAACAGTGAACACGGCCCCACTGTACTTTTATGTGGACTACTGGACTGTACTGTTGCGTGCACTGTACTGTAGTGCGCAATGTACTGTAGTGTGCAATGTACTGCAGTGTGCAATGTACTGTTGTGTGCACTGTACTGTAGTGTGCACTGTACTGTTGTGTGTACTGTACTGTAGTGTGCAATGTACTGTTGTGTACTGTTGTGTGTACTGTACTGTAGTGTGCACTGTACTGTTGCGTGGACTGTACTGTTGTGTGCAATGTACTGTTGTGTACTGTTGTGTGTACTGTACTGTAGTGTACAATGTACTGTTGTGTACTGTTGTGTGCACTGTACTGTAGTGTGCACTGTACTGTTGTGTACTGTACTGTAGTGTGCAATGTACTGTTGTGTACTGTTGCGTGGACTGTGCTGTAGTGTGCAATGTACTGTTGTGTACTGTTGTGTACACTGTACTGTAGTGTGCAATGTACTGTTGTGTGTACTGTACTGTAGTGTGCAATGTACTGTTGTGTACTGTTGTGTGCACTGTACTGTAGTGTGCAATGTACTGTTGCGTGGACTGTACTGTTGTGTGCAATGTACTGTTGTGTACTGTTGTGTGTACTGTACTGTAGTGTACAATGTACTGTTGTGTACTGTTGTGTGCACTGTACTGTAGTGTGCACTGTACTGTTGTGTACTGTACTGTAGTGTGCAATGTACTGTTGTGTACTGTTGCGTGGACTGTGCTGTAGTGTGCAATGTACTGTTGTGTACTGTTGCGTGCACTGTACTGTAGTGTGCACTGTACTGTTGTGTGCAATGTACTGTTGTGTGCACTGTACTGTTGTGTGCACTGTACTGTTGTGTGCACTGTACTGTTGTGTGTACTGTACTGTAGTGTGCAATGTACTGTTGTGTGCACTGTACTGTTGTGTGCACGGTACTGTTGTGTGTACTGTACTGTAGTGTGCAATGTACTGTTGTGTACTGTTGTGTGCACTGTACTGTTGTGTGCACTGTACTGTTGTGTGCACTGTACTGTTGTGTGCACTGTACTGTTGTGTGCACTGTACTGTTGTGTGTACTGTACTGTAGTGTGCAATGTACTGTTGCGTGGACTGTACTGTAGTGTGCAATGTACTGTTGTGTACTGTACTGTAGTGTGCAATGTACTGTTGTGTGCACTGTACTGTAGTGTGCACTGTACTGTTGTGTGTACTGTACTGTAGTGTGCAATGTACTGTTGTGTACTGTTGTGTGTACTGTGCTGTAGTGTGCAATGTACTGTTGTGTACTGTTGTGTGCACTGTACTGTAGTGTGCACTGTACTGTTGTGTGCAATGTACTGTTGTGTGCACTGTACTGTTGTGTGCACTGTACTGTTGTGTGCACTGTACTGTTGTGTGTACTGTACTGTAGTGTGCAATGTACTGTTGTGTACTGTTGTGTGTACTGTGCTGTAGTGTACAATGTACTGTTGTGTACTGTTGTGTGGACTGTACTGTAGTGTGCAATGTACTGTTGTGTGAACTGTACTGTAGTGTGCAATGTACTGTTGTGTGCACTGTACTGTAGTGTGCAATGTACTGTTGTGTGTACTGTACTGTAGTGTGCAATGTACTGTTGTGTACTGTAGTGTGCAATGTACTGTAGTGTGCAATGTACTGTAGTGTGCAATGTACTGTAGTGTGCAATGTACTGTTGTGTACTGTTGCGTGCACTGTACTGTAGTGTGCAATGTACTGTTGTGTGTACTGTACTGTAGTGTGCAATGTACTGTTGTGTACTGTAGTGTGCACTGTACTGTAGTGTGCAATGTACTGTTGTGTGCACTGTACTGTAGTGTGCAATGTACTGTTGTGTGTACTGTACTGTAGTGTGCAATGTACTGTTGTGTACTGTAGTGTGCACTGTACTGTAGTGTGCAATGTACTGTAGTGTGCAATGTACTGTAGTGTGCAATGTACTGTAGTGTGCAATGTACTGTTGTGTACTGTTGCGTGCACTGTACTGTAGTGTGCACTGTACTGTAGTGCGCAATGTACTGTTGTGTGGACTGTGCTGTAGTGTACAATGTACTGTAGTGTGCAATGTACTGTTGTGTGCACTGTGCTGTAGTGTGCACTGTACTGTTGCGTGGACTGTTCTGTAGTGTGCAATGTACTGTTGTGTACTGTTGTGTGGACTGTGCTGTAGTGCGCAATGTACTGTAGTGCGCAATGTACTGTTGTGTGCACTGTACTGTAGTGTACAATGTACTGTAGTGTGCAATGTACTGTTGTGTACTGTGCTGTAGTGTGCAATGTACTGTTGCGTGGACTGTACTGTAGTGTGCAATGTACTGTTGTGTACTGTGCTGTAGTGTGCAATGTACTGTTGCGTGGACTGTACTGTTGTGTGCAATGTACTGTTGTGTACTGTGCTGTAGTGTGCAATGTACTGTTGCGTGCACTGTACTGTAGTGTACAATGTACTGTAGTGTGCAATGTACTGTTGTGTACTGTGCTGTAGTGCACAATGTACTGAAGTGCGCAATGTACTGTTGTGTACTGTTGTGTGGACTGTGCTGTAGTGCGCAATGTACTGTTGCGTGGACTGTGCTGTAGTGTACAATGTACTGTAGTGTAACACATGTGCTGCACTGTAACACATGTGCTGTATTGTAACACATGTGCTGTACTGTAACACATGTGCTGTACTGTAACACATGTGCTGTATTGTAACACATGTGCTGTACTGTAACACATGTGCTGCACTGTAACACATGTGCTGTACTGTAACACATGTGCTGTACTGTAACACATGTGCTGTATTGTAACACATGTGCTGTACTGTAACACATGTGCTGTACTGTAACACATGTGCTGTACTGTAACACATGTACACACATGTGCTGTACTGTAACACATGTGCTGTACTGTAACACATGTGCTGCACTGTAACACATGTGCTGTACTGTAACACATGTGCTGTACTGTAACACATGTGCTGTACTGTAATACATGTGCTGTACTGTAACACATGTGCTGTACTGTAACACATGTGCTGTACTGTAACACATGTGTTGTACTGTAAAACATGTGCTCTACTGTCACACATGTGCTGTACTGTAACACATGTGCTGTACTGTACCACATGTGCTGTACTGTAACACATGTGCTGCACAGTAACACATGTGCTGTACTGTAACATATGTGCTGTACTGTACCACATGTGCTGTACTGTACCACATGTGTTGCACTGTAACACATGTGCTACACTGTAACACATGTGCTGTATTTTAACACATGTTCTGTACTGTAACACATGTGCTGTACTGTAACACATGTGCACTACTATAACACATGTGTTACACTGTTACACATGTGAGCTACTGTAACACATGTGCTGTACTGTACCACATGTGCTGTACTGTAACACATGTGCTGCACAGTAACACATGTGCTGTACTGTAACAAATGGGCTGTACTGTACCACATGTGCTGTACTGTACCACATGTGTTGCACTGTAACACATGTGCTGTACTGTAACACATGTGCTGTACTGTACCACATGTGCTGTACTGTACCACATGTGCTGTACTGTACCACATGTGCTGTACTGTAACACAAGTGCTCTACTGTAACACATGTGCTGTACTGTAACACATGTGCTCTACTGTAACACATGTGCTGTACTGTAACACATGTGCTGTACTGTAACACATGTGCTGTACTGTAACACATGTGCTGTACTGTAACACATGTGCTGTACTGTAACACATGTGCTGTACTGTAACACATGTGCTGTACTGTAACACATGTGCTGTACTGTAACACATGTGCTGTACTGTAACACATGTGCTGTACTGTAACACATGTGCTGTACTGTAACACATGTGCTGTACTGTAACACATGTGCTGTACTGTAACACATGTGCTGTACTGTAACACATGTGCTGTAATGTAACACATGTGTTGTACTGTAAAACATGTGCTCTACTGTAACACATGTGCTCTACTGTAACACATGTGCTCTACTGTAACACATGTGCTGTAATGTAACACATGTGCTGTACTGTAACACATGTGCTGTACTGTAACACATGTGCTGTACTGTAACACATGTGCTGTACTGTAACACATGTGCTGTACTGTAACACATGTGCTGTACTGTAACACATGTGCTGTACTGTAACACATGTGCTGTACTGTAACACATGTGCTGTACTGTAACACATGTGCTGTACTGTAACACATGTGCTGTACTGTAACACATGTGCTGTACTGTAACACATGTGCTGTACTGTAACACATGTGCTGTACTGTAACACATGTGCTGTACTGTAACACATGTGCTGTAATGTAACACATGTGTTGTACTGTAAAACATGTGCTCTACTGTAACACATGTGCTCTACTGTAACACATGTGCTCTACTGTAACACATGTGCTGTAATGTAACACATGTGCTGTAATGTAACACATGTGCTGTACTGTAACACATGTGCTGTACTGTAACACATGTGCTGTAATGTAACACATGATTGTGGTGGGGTGCAAATTACATCAGTCAAAAAAAAATTCTAACAATCTGATTTGTCAAATTTTCCAAAATCACAAGAAAATGACCTCAACATTTGTCCCTAAATCAGTTTAGAATATTCGGTAGAAATAGTAGAGACTCTAAATGACTAAAGCAATTACCATCAGTCCCAAGTAGTCGGAATGTAAAAATAGTCTATTTGAGGCACTCCATTAAGCCCATCGCATAGGAATGTGTAGAAGTAGAGAACATCTTGTCTCCGTTACCAACTTTTTTTTATCAACATCACTTGTACTCATCACTGTGTAAGTTGTAAGTAACACCATGCATCTTATCTGTAATCATACAAATTTAAAGAAGTCATAGTTAATAAATAAAAATGCAGCAACATGCAGAACATTAACATGATCACCTTATACTCCATTATTTTTTATTTCATTAAAGGCCAATATCATATTTAATATCAATTTAACTTTTCTTTTAGATGAGAAGAAAAAGATGCCTTTCCCCCACCCAGCTGCTGTCAATGGAGCAAGTTCCTCTGCTGCAGCCATTGAAAGTCCCTCCGGTGATGGCCCGACCTCTCTGGGTAGTTTAGAGGAGAGAATACCCATGCTTCAACCGCCGCCATTTGATGACAATTTTTCAAGCCCGGCCCAACCGGGCGGTGCTATGAGTTTACCACTACGGCCTATTTCCCAACCTCCATCTTATGAAGAAGTCCTGAGAGAGGATGCAAACCTCCCCAGCATCAGTTAGCTAGCACTTACAACCCAGGAAGAACACTTGCATAGGTCCTATTGGGGGGAAATGTGGGATCCCTTTGTCTGACCAGTCATACAACAACCACTGGGCATTGGATATCCTATGTGGGTCACTAGCTTTTTTTTGTGGAGAAAGTGATAGATTTTTAGAAATTGTTTTTAGATTTGTGTTTATTAGTTGTTATATGTAAATGACAATGTTTCCATGGTAGTGTAGTAGTAGTAGCAGTAGTAGTATTTCTATGTAGTACTTAGCTGATGCCTTGACAACATAGTTGACCCATGATGGGATATGCTTGTTTTCCACATTCAACCCTTATGGAACCTATGTAAGTGATCTATCTGGGTAATGAGTGACTCAAATATAGAGAGCAGCTCACTGCTTTACCACTATTGCCATATATTTTGTACTCTGACTAGGTAAGAGTCTGCTCTCTATCTGAGTCAGGACCTCACAATTTGTACAATTAGATTTAAAAAACAAAGGCAAAGCCATCGAAAAAGCAAAAGAAACCATTAATTCTGAATTAGTTTCAAAATTCATTATTCCAATTATAATATTCACACATATTTGAGCTGAATCTAATGAATTGAAATATTGAGAATATTTCACAAATCTCCAAAATTATATGATTGTTCTGATAGTGCATTTCTTGATGTTCTGACTCATCTTTCTCTCAGCTGTCTCTGCTTCAACTATATAAAGCCATGCCATAGATTATATAATGTGGTGCATCATATGGGGAAGAATGGTAGAAGAAGGGGACGATCAAGGGTTACGGGGTCAGATGGGTCATCATTTAATGAGGTCAGCTACAGATAATGAACTAAGAAGGACCACTTCAAAATTGATTCATATTTGCATTTTTTTATAATTAATAAACTTTTAAAGTAAACAAATTTAGGAAAGATGGCAGCAATTTTTTTCCTGGCTGCTTTTGAGGAGGAGATTTTGAAGTGGACCTATCATATTGAATAGGAGGCTTATGTAAGAAATTGACAATGTGAGGAGTGTTACTAATTGACCTAATGTTCTTATAAAATCTTGTATACATACAGTTATTAGGTTTATGCATCATGGATATATGACACAGGACTTGTTCTATGCAGAGCTGTAAATCTCTGAAGGAGAAAGTCACTCCTCTCTGCTAAAAAAGTTAAGTCTGTAAATTGGACAAACAATTTTAGCTTGAAACCTGATAGTTGTTGGCTGAAAGTGTCGTTTAACCTCACCAGCCCAGATATGACACTAGAGTATAAAGCCACATCCACATTGTGCTGGCCGATCATTCGCACAGCAGGTGTTGGATCATAGACACAGTGAATGTTTGGGCCCAAAAAGAAATAGGGTTTTTTTCAGTTTTCCCCCACCCTTGCCTATACAAATCTTTTATCCCACCTAAAAGATGGTGATTCTCTCTTTTCTTTTTGAAAAATAAAAGCAGGAATACAAGATTTCCTAACCAGAAAACCGTTAAAAGGTACATTTCTCTTGCTGTAAACAACTATTGTTACGGAAAAAAAATAACTTCAGTCCCTGAAAATATATAACAAAAATTTAGCCCCCTCCCCAATTACCTATTTTTCAGCTACTCTTTACAGAAACAAACGCCTATTCCTTTCGCCTAATTTCATAACTACTTGTGATGTGGTACAGAAAAATGACTCATAGGTCACAAAAATGGCATTTTTCCACAAGAAATCTTTTTCGAAATGTTCTAAATTTTTTTGAACACAAGATCCTTTTTTTCTTAAAACTTATGACTCATTTTTCTCTGACACATCACATATGTGTGTTAACACTACATGTTCCTAACCATACAAGAGATGTTCATCAAGCCGGCGGTCGCAATGTGGATGCACCTTGAAGCTAGTAAATACCTAAACAACTTGGTTCATCATGCCTAACCCTCTTAACTAAACCTGTCTACATGTGCATCAGCAGAAAGGTGTAAATCCAAGCAAAGGTATTCCACATTTCTGGACAAGAAACTTCTTGGACTAGAGAATCCTGGAATGGAGGAATTAATAGATTAGGCATCACACAAAACACACAACACAGAAATGGGGAAGAACTTTTCTCCATCCCTGCAGAAGAAGAGATAGAAAAAAAGAAATAATTTTATATTTGTTAGCAAGAAGAAGATGAAGGAGAAAATTAAAGTAATTGGAAAAACAGATCAGTAGAGAAATTAGGCGTTGTCAAAACGCAAGCAATATCTATATATATATATGTACCAATATATGGATGTCTATTTTTATACGGTGCTATGTGAAACTATGATTCTGTCTCCTGTTACTGACTAACAGAGCTTTAGGGAACATATCAAATATATTTTGCCATCCGAGAGACTTAATTTAGGCGATGGGGGGGGGGGACATAGTGGTCTGAGGTGCTGGTTTGGGAGACAAGGCATGTGGTGCACTGGGTTTGAACCCTGATGCAACAAAAGTTTGAAATTATATTGCCATTAAAATCAGAGGATGTATGTTTTCTCCATTTACCTTTTAGCAGAATAAATCTAAATTTGAATGATACCCTTGTTCATATGACATGACTCTTCGTTCTCCTGAATGTAGTTGAATTTTTTTGGAATGGTATTGTTTTTTAAATGGCCAATGCCTTTCACAAACAGGAAAAACAGTATTGATACCAAAGTTATAAAATAAGTCTTTAGGGTGGTCATAAATGTATTGATATGTTCCCTAAGATGTAATTAAAGGAGGTATTTCACTTCTTATACAGGCAGAGTTCCTCCTCTCAGGAAAAAGACTTTGTATCCCTCTAACTTAGCCCTGCTCTTCCATACAGTTACTCTAAGTAGACTTGTACTGCCTCCTCCAACTATTATTCCAAAAATTGTAGACTTGCACCAAAGCCTAATTTTTCTGATTATTTTTTTAATAGACTTTTATTTCAAATGTCTTGTCCTATATATGTACGATGGATGTAGGGAATTGATGATCAATACTGATGTTGTTATGCCCCTACCTTCTATCATGGAGTTTGGTCTAGAATTTGCTGAGATATGAAGAAACCGGTCAGTAAAAAATGTGAAATTTATGTTGTGTGCATTATATAAATGAATGTTATAAGACCTACATAATTTGTATGTGTATGAAATGTATGATGCAGTGCAGCGGTAGGACACATACATAAATGAGGAATTTGGTAATATGTGAATCGTACTTTGATGTGAACAAATAATATTGCCTAAACTAAAGTGATGTTAATGAATGGTAATGCTAGGCAACTTTTATTTTACATTTGATGACACATTTTTACGATGTCTGTGGAACCTCAAAATTGAATTTTCTAAACTGAAATTTTGAATATTTAAGCTCAACTTCAATTGTGTTTATATCAAGGCTATAATATGATACCAATATGGATTTGAACCCCCTTTTCAGTGTGTTGTCATAATTTGGCACATTTGAACTCAAAATACATTTGTGGAATATTCTGAAACCCTGGGTCACATAAATCCTTAAAAAAATGTAAACAGATTTGCTTGTAGGCACTGTGAGATACCCAGCTAACACCTGAACTATATTCACCACGTAGACTTGAACAAGCCCTCATCAGTTTTATTGTTACCCCGGGCCATATAGACTTGTCCGAAGTCTTATGTCTTACGTGTATTATTTTTGTTAGACTGTGCAAGAATATGTAGATAAACTGCTGTGGCTGTTGTAAAAACATGTTTCTAGAAGATTCCAGGCCATGTTTTAGTGCAGATGGCCTTCATCCAGGGCAGATGACCTTGATTCAGAGCTGACGATATTTTGTAAATAACAACAGATCTTTCATGTACATCTGACACTCTTGTGAAACCATTTTAATTTGTATAAGGAGAGCATTAATGGAAAGGCTGGGGGATTGTATTCTCTTATAGATTGGAGTTTGTCGAGCCAAAATGATGTCAAAATTCAACATTACAATGAATGTTTTTTGTACTGTTACAATAACATGGGGGAAAACTCATTAGGACTATGTTCTGGGGGTTTCATGTCATACCATGCCTACTGAGCTTTGTACAAAATATCCTTTTATTTTATTTTTCTTATAATTTTGGAAATTGTGTAATGTGCCTCACTGTACACATTTAAGTGTCCTAACCATTATTTTTTGGACAGAATTGTTAATCACGGAACTATTGATATTTTGCTTTAGCTTCTTTTTTTAATCAGAATTCTTGTTCTTGTTGCACTTAGTACTTTAAGATTTGAAGGATCCATGTATTATTGAGGATGAAACTCAAATGTAATAAAAATCCTCTCTGAAATTGTCATAACTTTCCTTTATTACCTTGAAGAAAATCTGAATTCCTGCTACAAAATCTATGCCTTTTAAGTCTCTTTATTTCTCAGTACCTATGATCTCAAATTCAGGTATAGCCTGACTGTTCTCTGAGCAGAGTTATTTTTACTGACTATGAAGAGCTAATTTTCTCCTTGCTTAGTCTTTAATTAAAGGATTCATTCCCTCGGGGAACAACGAAAAAACCCAAACGGAAGTGATCCACTACGCATGTGTGCTTGGAGAGTACTTCCTGTTTTGAGATAATAAGGTCAAAACCACAGAACATGTTAAATTTAGCTCAATTAGTTTATACTTAGCTTGCCGTTAACAACGATGTAAGATTAAACCTACTCTTCCCATGCTGCTTGGCTTGCCATTTGCTTTAGATGACAATTATTTTAATATTTGACTGTCTGCCATAATGTTTTTATGTGTGTATATTTACATTTATATACTCCGAATATCCAGGAGTCTTCAATAAGGGAGAAATCAAAGCTAATTTAGTTTTTAGAAAAAGGTTATGTGCATCAACAACATGGGATGTTTAGAGAAATGTCTTAATTGAATATGTAGACTTATTATGAATTAAATAAGTCAGAACCACTGTAAAACTCCTTCCCTGTAGAATTTCTTAAGCTTGTGAGACTAAAAATATGGCTAGGAAATTCATTGATTTATATACACAATGTAAAAAATATATTTTAAGCGGAGAAGAGGCTTATTCAAATTCACGAAAACCGAAATGGAATGAGTCAAATATTGCGTTGATTTGCCTAATTTGTATATGTAAATAATCACATATATCTCTTAAGTTTGAAATGGTTGCTTGTATGTTTATGTCTATGGTAAATTCCAACCCTCATCCAGTGTGTTAAGTAAATGTAATTTCAGCAAAACTTATAAAATCAGGTCTTTCGGACAATTTAATAATTTGTTTGGCCTTCACGTTTTGGAGTTTTCACAATCAATCAAACAACAGTCCCTTCTGAATAAATTTTCATAATTCAGGGTTTAGTTGATGTTAATGCTAGCTTTGCTTTGCAAAGATCTGAGCATCAATTCTTTCTGTAGATTCTAAGTTTATAATCTGTTTGTTACTAACACTCATTGGTGAGGGGTTGGAAATTAATTAGATGGACAGATGAATAAGTCTCCTTCATGTGTAATATAACACTGTTTTTGTAACAAGTGTTCAATTTGTACTCAGTGTGGATTTGTTAGAAATAAAGTTGCTGCAGGTTGTCCTTATAATGATAAGCATACATACATATGTATCTAGGGTTGCCATGGAAATTATAAGCCACGCCCACCCCTAGCAACATAGCCATAATACATCCGTAACGTACATACATGCTTGTAGAAGATAAAGGAAGGAAAATGCGAATATTTTTGTATAAAAGAAATTGTACGTAAATGATATTCGATATATATCTATATATATAACATTTACTATGATTTGCACGTAGATGTAGTTTCTGGGATATTATAATAGAGAGGAATGAGGGGGATATTTTGAAAATAAAACACAATGAAATTATGATGAAACAATGTTATATGTATATGAATTGTGACCGAGTGATGGTGGATTGATGAATGGGTAAATCATACATGTGCAGGGGGAGAGTTGCAGAAAGTTATTTTTTACCAAGGCTTCAATGTATTTAGCTAAGGAACATTGTAACTGTTAGGTCAGAGATCCACTGTTACTGTGCTACTGCATCTGTATTGCATTAAATGACGATTCTCACCCATTCATATGCAATGGTTTACATTCAGTGATGTAGGAAGCAACTTGAATGTGGGGGTAGAGGCAACTTTGTCCCACAAATGAAAAAAGTAAAATAATGTAGTGTTTATAAAGAGTACAACGAAGAGGTTGGTTGGTATGTAAATATCACCTCCCAACACCAGCTTCCTACATGACTGCTTTAGACAGTGTTACACAATGTCACCAGAGAGATCTCTGCGATACTCCAACCCGACTCCCAATCAACCCAACTCCCAATTCCCAACCACTTTCCCAACGATTTTCTAGTGTTTTCTGATGTCGCAGAATATAAAGTAGCACCACACTTTAGCGATTTTTCGGCACTGGTGTCGATACACCACTGACATCACTTCACATAGCATGGGGTAAATATAAATTATACATCCTGCCCCCCGCCCCCTCCTTAATCTTGAATATGTAATTCAGATGCAGGCACAGCAATGGATCTCTAGCTAAATGCTTACACCAGTGAATGGCTTTGTGGTATACAGTGTGTGATTTGACCTAGGGGTGATCCATTATTATATTTGAGACTGGTCAATTTGTTTACAATTTGTGGAATTTTGTGTTAAGCATCTCATTGGACGTATGGACCTAGCCAACAAGAAATGTTCTCTTGATATTCTACTTCTATATATGCACCTTACTAATCTGGAAACCTCACCATTATGGAGAACAGATGGGGGGCCAACCTGATCTCTGAATATTTCCATAATGGGATCAGTGGTACCCTAGAATCAGAATTCTCTACATTTCATAAAACAGCATGATTTGAAAACAGTATGATTATAACTTAATTATAATAAAAATTTGAAATCATGATGAATCACATAACCATTGTTATCAAAATTCTTGTCACAGACAATTTTCCAAACAATTGAAATAAAACAACCTTCCTTCCTCATATTATTCATAAGGTGCATTTAGAATCCAATTAAACATTTGATGGTGGTCTGGCCCATTGGAGCCCTTAAGCTTACACCATGTACCCATGGGTTACCCCTAGACTACCCATGTATTATATAACATACACTTAGAGACTTGATGTACCGAATTTGTCAACCAGATTACAATGGATGGTGATGATGTTACGCCAGTCTTAACGACGATGCTCAGTTTGTATTATTACTGCCTCTATTATTAAACAAGAACTGGATGAAAAAATTAATGTTAAATAAAAGATTTGTCTTTTAGTTTGATGTGTTGGGAATTTTTTTGTGTATTTGAAAGATGATTACCGTATAACCTCCAATAATAGCCGGGGGCGGCTATTAAGTCAAACACCCTCTTACCCCGGCGATTATTAGAGTCCCCGGCTGAAATATGAATCAAGACGGAATCAATGGTTATTCATACTAACATGTCATGTTCTTATAGCCCTACAATATTTCACCTTGTTGGTGTAAGGTAAACCCCGCCTCGATGAAGATTAGCTAGTATACCAATAAGTTGCCAGGTGTCCCCGCAGTCATTCAATCTGGTAGAAGGAAGATGAATGGCCCATCAAATAGTTAACAGGTGGTGCCTTGGTATAATACTTAAGTAACAAATACCTAGAAATAGAGAAACCCTATATGGGCTATATATATGGTCTAAATTAAAATATTAACCTGTGCCATTTCTCTGGTTGTGACAAAAATTATATTTTTCTGATATGGTAATTGAAAATATAAGAAATATTTAGCGATGTAAAAGCCAAGACGACAGGAAAAGTCCAATGAAGATGTAAAAACAAAAAAAAATATAACATGGAATTCTGTTCAGGCCTAGAGTTTCTCTATACTGGAGACTACAGTAAATATAAAAATTACAAGTAATCAAAAAATGCAGTTCTTAAATTGGTTTGGTTTTATTCAAAATCAAATGTAGGATACATCAGCGAATAACATGGCCATGTTTTCCTCTGTAGCCCTTAAATGAAATGAACTGGAGCCCCAACTTTACCTGAATAAAACACACTGAACTTCTAAGGACCGTTAAAATGAATAAAACTGAAAACAATATAGTTGTTGGTCAGAATGGTCAGATGTTTTACACCACAGTTGACACCATGTTTCTGTCACATTAGTCTTCAATGGTAGTGCACCAGTAGATAAGCTTGTCATCACAAGGAGTCAAATGACCATTCCCACTTCCAACCATCCCCATAAGAACGACCACATACACCCAGCTCTTATTAGAATCCCGCGACTGTTAACACATATCACTGATACCCCAGCGGAAATTTATCAGATCCCCGACCATCATTGGGCCTTAAAGTTCTTTGGAAACAATATAATATATATGATATCTGATATGTCCCCAATTTGTAATTTAAAGACACATAACATGAAACACATGTGTCTTTGAGGATTATTTATAGAATCAGCAGAATACTAGGCAACAAAATGAGAAACTAAATCAGTGAAGGTATAAATACTGACAGTGGCAGAATGACAATGACAGTGGCAGAACAATACTGATAGTGGCAGAACCACACTGACAGTGGGAGAACTACACTGATAGTGGACGAACCACTTTGACAGTGGCAGAAGAACACTTGAGAGTGGCAGAACAACAGTGACTGTGGCAGAAGAACACCGATACTGGCAGAACCACACTTCCAATATACACTTACCCATACACTAACACACTCATACAGTTACCCATACACACCGGCACACAGAAAATGAGTAAGTGTACAGGAGAACATGGGTAGTGCGTATACTATGTACTGCTAGTTAGTGGGAGGGAGGAAGGAGGACATGTGGCATGTCGGCTCTATGCAAATGAGGTGCTGGCCCCATGCAAATGAGCTGCTGTTGAGGTCAGTGGTATGTCCTATGTTCTTCCTTCCCACTTTGTAGAAGAGGGGAATTGGGGATTTGGGGTTGGAAAGGGCAATGTGGGGTAGAATGTGAGATGTGAGAATATGTGAGAATTATTTAGGGAGGTTTTTGGTTTGGTAAAGTTTTGTTGTGAGTGTGGTGGGTAGGGGGCTGTGGGCGGGAAAGGTGTCTTTTGAGGCGGGGGTAGAATGTTGAGTTAAAAAAAAAAAAAAAAAAAAAAAAAAAAAAAAAGGGGATGTGGGAGATGGTGAGGGTTTTGGGGTTGTTTGGGGTGTAAATGGGGAAAAGCGAGATGGCAGAAAGATGGGGAAGGGTGATGGGGAGGATTGGGTTTGGTGGTATTTTTGTGAAAAACTGATATTGGGGGAAGTGGGGGCGATAGTGTGTTTTTTGAGGGATGGGGTGGGTGATGGGGATGGGGACTAAGGAAAAGGGCAAAAAAGGTGTAGGGGGCAAGGGGTGGATGTAGGAGTTACGGTGGCCAGAAAAGAGGCGATTCAAACAGTGGGAAGAGGGGTATATTTAGGGGGGGGAGGGGGAGTTTGGTACCTTTGGTAGCCTACGATACTGCACAGTTATACCATTGTCTCTTTACAAATGCAAATGACTATTTGTTCCTATTTCTGCCACCACCTCACTTTTATATACCATAATATTTAGATTTGTATTTAAAGGCATATATGTGATGTGTCACTGGAAAATGTGTCACAAGGTGCAAAATTGATACTTTTATCAGTGTTTTATTTGTTGTAATGTTGTCATTAGTAGTAGGCTGATAACCGCTGCTGCTAATGGCATGAATGCATGTACCAGACTTCAAGACTTTGAATATAATATTGTCTTTACATCTGAGGCCATCCTAAAGATTTAAGTACTTGACTAGTGATTGCACCTTAAGAAACATTGCTTCTTTTTTTCTTGCGATAACACTAAAGAATTACACTATTTTGTAACACATCATTCCTTTGCACATTACCAAATGTACCAAATTATAATTGTATTATCATTATCATTTTCAAAGGGGCATCTCGGAAGATCTCCATTGGAGAACGAGCTCTGTCCTTTTCCTGACGTATATTGCACAATGTATATGTTTCCTGAATAAAAGTTCCATAATAATAATAAAGGGCCCTTCTCAGAAAAGTGGTGCAAATGATGTCTAAAGTTGCTCTTTTACAGGAAAATGGATTTCTAGATACCATCATATTTGAAAGGATGAGATCAAACCGATTCTAATGATGGTAAACATTCGGACAGCTAATAAGTGTTTCTATAGTTATTTTAAGTTTGATCTTTTTTTAAAAAAAAACCCTTAATGTTTAGCACCCCGAAAATGGAAAAAATCCCATAAAGATCTCTTGTGAATAAAACCCATTCAAAACTTGTGACTTGTGACTCATTTCCCTGAAACACATCGCATATAGTGATTGCTTTTCTGTCATTGTACATTAATTCTATGAGTCATGAGCATTTCTTTATGTACAGTTTGGTGTAATGTGCAAAGGTCACATCTAGGTAATTTGGGGGTGAGTATGGAAACCCCCTATGAATGGTATGTCCATTGGACGATATTCAATATGTACAGCTATAAAAAGGTATAGAAAAAAATGGTCAGAAAATGTTAATATCTTTGAAAAATGAATAATATATGAAAAATACATATGGGCCTAATTATATTAATGTTATAAAACGTCCAGTGTGCGTCATGCAGACAATTCCTTCAATGCCCCAATAATTCTTAATTACATGATGGAAACAAAATGAGAAACCAAATCAGTGAAGGTGATAAATCAAGAGGTGAGTTGCCCCCCCCCCCAATCAATTATTCAACAGGGCTACTTTCAGGTGCCTGCAAGTTGCTGCTGCACTGTGTGCTCCATCTAGGCTACATCTAGGGTGCATGGTGGCTCCAACTAGGGGAACTGACGGCACTATATAGTGGATGGAACAGCCTAGCTGTCTAGTTCTGTCCCCAAAAGCATTTTTCTGTGTATGATTGTGGGCTGTGAGTAGGGTTAGAGGTTGGGTTGAGGTTGATTTGGGTTGTAATAAATGTTTATGTTTAAGTTCTGTTGTTGTGATTTTGTTGGTAGCGGTGTGTGTTTGTTGTCAGTGAGTGTTTTATGTGGTGGTTGTTGGGGGTATTTACATTTAGTTATCTCTCTCTCTCTCTAACACTCTGAACTGGGTGTCTAGGGGAGAGGTTGTTTGGTATTGAAATTCATGGAATGGGGTTATTATTAAGATCAAATACTGGGGATGGGAGGAGTAGGGGAAATGGGAAATGAGGGGGGGGGGGGGGGGGTTGTAAAAGGGGGTGAAAAACATGTGTGTAATGGGGGATGAACTGAGTGAGAGTGTGTGTATGTGGTTGGGGAGGGGGAGAGGCGAGTCAAGTAAGGGTGTACTGTAACAATAATTGCACTGTAACACTACCTCCACTGTAACAATAATTGCACTGTAACACTACATACAGTCCATACAATCCATACACTATAGTAACAATCAACATAGCCCCATGTTATGCCACACATTGATTATACCACACTGTGGTTATACTACACTGTGCTTATGCTGCACGATGGATATGCTGCACTATAGATATACCACACTGTGGTTATGCCACACATTTATTATGACACAATGTGTTTATGGGTGGTTATGCCACACCATGGATGAGCCACATTGTTGTTATGTCGCTTATGTGTTGTGCTGTAACACATGTGCTTTGCTGTAACACATGTACTGTACTGTAATTCATGTATTGCCTGTAACAGATGTGTTGGCCTGTAACACATGTGCTGTAACACAACACATGTGCTACACTGTAACACATGTGCTACACTGTAATACATGTGTTACACTGTAATACATGTGTTACACTGTAACACATGTTCTACACTGTAACACATGTGCTGCACTGTTACACATGTTCTAGACTGTAACACATGTGCTGCACTGTATCCCATGTGCTACACTGTAACACATGTGGTACACTGTAACACATGTGCTGCAGTGTAACACATGTGCTGCAGTGTAACACATGTGCTACACTGTAACACATGTGCTGCAGTGTAACACATGTTCTGCACTGTTACAAATGAGCTGCAGTGTAACACATGTGCTACACTGTATCACATGTGCTGCAGTGTAACACATGTGCTACACTGTATCACATGTGCTGCAGTGTAACACTACCTGCACTGTAACACTTCAGCACTGTAACACTACCTGCACTGTATCATTACCTGCGCTGTAACACTACCTGCACTGTATCACTACCTGCACTGTAACATTAATTGCACTGTAACACTACTGCACTGTAGCACTACTTCACTGTAGCACTACCTGCACTGTAACACTACCTGCACTGTAGCACTACCTGCACTGTAGCACTACCTGCACTGTAACAATACCTGCACTGTAACACTACCTGCACTGTAACACTACTGCACTGTAGCACTACCTGCACTGTAACAATACCTGCACTGTAACACTACCTGCACTGTAACACTAGGCCTAGAAATTGATAGCGGCCTAACATTCAACCCCCACCTTACCTCAAAAATCAAACAAGGAATACAGAGACTCAGAGCCACTGCCAAAATCAACCAAGCCCTCTCCAGTAAAAACACAATCCTAATCTATAAGACCATGGTGCGCCCCGTGTTTGACTTTTGTGATATGTTCTATGCCCCGGCACAGAAAAAACACATAGACAGGCTTCAATCCATACAAAACTCATTTCTTAGGTTAGCATACAACAAGAAAAAGACCGATAGCGTCAAGGAAATCCACTCAGAGATAAAGATGGAATTTCTGAATGAAAGAAGAGACTCACACCTTCTCCACTTAGCATATGAGATGAGTTGTGACAAAAGATACCTTGACAACAGAAAAATCAATCTGCGAAGTCTGGCAAAGAGTAAGGTCCTAAAAATACCAAACACAAAAACAGAGAGGATCAGAAAATCTTTTATTGTACAAGCCCCAACCCTTTTCAATAAAATTTCACCAGCTGGGAGAAACTGCCCAACATTGGTTGAATTCAAAACATACCTTGAAGAAAACTTCTACTCCCATACGGGATAGTGGAGAGACCCCAATATCGATCTGTTTGGGGCAGGCCAAAGTATTATTAAAAACTAGTCACAATGTATATACAAATGTAAAGGGAGCAGATGTGATGTAGGGCCAGTGTTCGCCAGAATGTTACCCAGCATACATCTAAACCCTCTAGTCCTCAAAACGACGCAAGGATATATATATAAACAGCGGTCAACGCAGTGTTCGCAAGAATGCCAGGACCTAGCTGGATGTAAAAATGGGATAGACTACCTATACAGCAGAAGACCAAATTCCTCCCATCTTTAGTATCAACAAAAATTAACCCAAAATAAACATGGGCGATGTCCACAAAAAACACATACACAAGGAAACCCCATACAATGGGCCCCACCTTGATATAGTATAGCTAGTGCATCCCATTGCAGTAGAATAGGTAAATAGTCATTTAGTGCGTCGCTATCTCATAAACTGTAAAATTAAAAGTCTAGTCTAAGGGACCCTCTGGAAGAGCTATGGCTGCCATAGAAGAGGACAAACCCATTTCCAGTGTAATTTATCTTATGTACTGTTTTCTGGAAATAAACAATATACATACATACAACACTACTGCACTGTAGCACTACTGCACTGTAACACTACCTCCACTGTAACATTAATTGCACTGTAACACTACTGCACTGTAACACTACCTGCACTGTAACACTACTGCACTGTAACACTACCTGCACTGTAACACTACTGCACTGTAGCACTACTGCACTGTAGCACTACTGCACTGTAACAATAATTGCACTGTAACACTACCTGCACTGTAACACTACCTGCACTGTAACACTACCTGCACTGTAGCACTACTGCACTGTAACACTACTGCACTGTAACAATACCTGAACTGTAACACTACCTGCACTGTAACACTACTGCACTGTAACACTACCTGCACTGTAACACTACCTGCACTGTAACACTACCTGCACTGTAACACTACCTGCACTGTAGCACTACTGCACTGTAACACTACTGCACTGTAACACTACCTGCACTGTAACACTACCTGCACTGTAACACTACTGCACTGTAACAATACCTGCACTGTAACACTACCTGCACTGTAACACTACCTGCACTGTAACACTACCTGCACTGTATCATTACCTGCGCTGTAACACTACCTGCACTGTAGCACTACCTGCACTGTAACACTACTGCACTGTAGCACTACTGCACTGTAACACTACCAGCACTGTAACAATAATTGTACTGTAACACTACCTCCACTGTAACAATAATTGCACTGTAACACTACATACAGTCCATACACTATAGTGACAATCAACATAACCCCCACATCCAACTTTGTGCAGTGAACAGTCTGCACTAGTAACAATCAACATAGCCCCACGTCCAACTTTGTGCAGTGAACAGTCTGCACAGTATAGTGACAATCAACATAGCCCCACGTCCAACTTTGTGCAGTGAACAGTCTGCACAGTATAGTGACAATCAACATAGCCCCACATCCAACTTTGTGCAGTGAACAGTCTGTACACTATAGTGACAATCAACATAACCCCCACGTCCAACTTTGTGCAGTGAACAGTCTGCACTAGTGACAATCAACATAACCCCCACGTCCAACTTTGTGCAGTGAACAGTCTGTACACTATAGTGACAATCAACATAACCCCCACGTCCAACTTTGTGCAGTGAACAGTCTGTACTAGTGACAATCAACATAACCCCCACGTCCAACTTTGTGCAGTGAACAGTGAACACGGCCCCACTGTACTTTTATGTGGACTACTGGACTGTACTGTTGCGTGCACTGTACTGTAGTGCGCAATGTACTGTAGTGTGCAATGTACTGCAGTGTGCAATGTACTGTTGTGTGCACTGTACTGTAGTGTGCACTGTACTGTTGTGTGTACTGTACTGTAGTGTGCAATGTACTGTTGTGTACTGTTGTGTGTACTGTACTGTAGTGTGCACTGTACTGTTGTGTACTGTTGTGTACACTGTACTGTAGTGTGCAATGTACTGTTGTGTGTACTGTACTGTAGTGTGCAATGTACTGTTGTGTACTGTTGTGTGCACTGTACTGTTGTGTGTACTGTACTGTAGTGTGCAATGTACTGTTGTGTACTGTTGTGTGTACTGTACTGTAGTGTGCAATGTACTGTTGTGTACTGTTGTGTACACTGTACTGTAGTGTGCAATGTACTGTTGTGTGTACTGTACTGTAGTGTGCAATGTACTGTTGTGTACTGTTGTGTGCACTGTACTGTAGTGTGCAATGTACTGTTGCGTGGACTGTACTGTTGTGTGCAATGTACTGTTGTGTACTGTTGTGTGTACTGTACTGTAGTGTACAATGTACTGTTGTGTACTGTTGTGTGCACTGTACTGTAGTGTGCACTGTACTGTTGTGTACTGTACTGTAGTGTGCAATGTACTGTTGTGTACTGTTGCGTGGACTGTGCTGTAGTGTGCAATGTACTGTTGTGTACTGTGCTGCTGTGTTGCACTGTACTGTTGTGTGCAATGTACTGTTGTGTGCACTCTACTGTAGTGTGCAATGTACTGTTGTGTACTGTTGCGTGGACTGTACTGTAGTGTACTATTGTGTGTACTGTACTGTAGTGTACAATGTACTGTTGTGTACTGTTGTGTACACTGTACTGTAGTGTGCACTGTACTGTTGTGTACTGTACTGTTGCGTGGACTGTACTGTAGTGTACTATTGTGTGTACTGTACTGTAGTGTACAATGTACTGTTGTGTACTGTTGTGTACACTGTACTGTAGTGTGCACTGTACTGTTGTGTGTACTGTACTGTTGCGTGGACTGTGCTGTAGTGTGCAATGTACTGTAGTGTGTACTGTACTGTAGTGTGCAATGTACTGTTGTGTACTGTTGTGTGTACTGTGCTGTAGTGTGCAATGTACTGTTGTGTGCACTGTACTGTAGTGTGCACTGTACTGTTGTGTGCACTGTACTGTTGTGTGCACTGTACTGTTGTGTGCACTGTACTGTTGTGTGCACTGTACTGTTGTGTGCACTCTACTGTAGTGTGCACTGTACTGTTGTGTGCACTGTACTGTTGTGTGCACGGTACTGTTGTGTGTACTGTACTGTAGTGTGCAATGTACTGTTGTGTACTGTTGTGTGCACTGTACTGTTGTGTGCACTGTACTGTTGTGTGCACTCTACTGTAGTGTGCAATGTACTGTTGTGTGCACTGTACTGTAGTGTGCACTGTACTGTTGTGTGTACTGTACTGTAGTGTGCAATGTACTGTTGTGTACTGTTGTGTGTACTGTGCTGTAGTGTGCAATGTACTGTTGTGTACTGTTGTGTGCACTGTACTGTAGTGTGCACTGTACTGTTGTGTGCAATGTACTGTTGTGTGCACTGTACTGTTGTGTGCACTGTACTGTTGTGTGCACTGTACTGTTGTGTGTACTGTACTGTAGTGTGCAATGTACTGTTGTGTACTGTTGTGTGTACTGTGCTGTAGTGTACAATGTACTGTTGTGTACTGTTGTGTGGACTGTACTGTAGTGTGCAATGTACTGTTGTGTGAACTGTACTGTAGTGTGCAATGTACTGTTGTGTGCACTGTACTGTAGTGTGCAATGTACTGTTGTGTGTACTGTACTGTAGTGTGCAATGTACTGTTGTGTACTGTAGTGTGCACTGTACTGTAGTGTGCAATGTACTGTAGTGTGCAATGTACTGTAGTGTGCAATGTACTGTAGTGTGCAATGTACTGTGGTGTACTGTTGCGTGCACTGTACTGTAGTGTGCACTGTACTGTAGTGCGCAATGTACTGTTGTGTGGACTGTGCTGTAGTGTACAATGTACTGTAGTGTGCAATGTACTGTTGTGTGCACTGTGCTGTAGTGTGCACTGTACTGTTGCGTGGACTGTTCTGTAGTGTGCAATGTACTGTTGTGTACTGTTGTGTGGACTGTGCTGTAGTGCGCAATGTACTGTAGTGCGCAATGTACTGTTGTGTGCACTGTACTGTAGTGTACAATGTACTGTAGTGTGCAATGTACTGTTGTGTACTGTGCTGTAGTGTGCAATGTACTGTTGCGTGGACTGTACTGTAGTGTGCAATGTACTGTTGTGTACTGTGCTGTAGTGTGCAATGTACTGTTGCGTGGACTGTACTGTTGTGTGCAATGTACTGTTGTGTACTGTGCTGTAGTGTGCAATGTACTGTTGCGTGCACTGTACTGTAGTGTACAATGTACTGTAGTGTGCAATGTACTGTTCTGTACTGTGCTGTAGTGCGCAATGTACTGAAGTGCGCAATGTACTGTTGTGTACTGTTGTGTGGACTGTGCTGTAGTGCGCAATGTACTGTTGCGTGGACTGTGCTGTAGTGTACAATGTACTGTAGTGTAACACATGTGCTGCACTGTAACACATGTGCTGTATTGTAACACATGTGCTGTACTGTAACACATGTGCTGTACTGTAACACATGTGCTGTATTGTAACACATGTGCTGTACTGTAACACATGTGCTGCACTGTAACACATGTGCTGTACTGTAACACATGTGCTGTACTGTAACACATGTGCTGTATTGTAACACATGTGCTGTACTGTAACACATGTGCTGTACTGTAACACATGTGCTGTACTGTAACACATGTACACACATGTGCTGTACTGTACCACATGTGCTGTACTGTAACACATGTGCTGCACTGTAACACATGTGCTGTACTGTAACACATGTGCTGTACTGTAACACATGTGCTGTACTGTAATACATGTGCTGTACTGTAACACATGTGCTGTACTGTAACACATGTGCTGTACTGTAACACATGGGTTGTACTGTAAAACATGTGCTCTACTGTCACACATGTGCTCTACTGTCACACATGTGCTGTACTGTAACACATGTGCTGTACTGTACCACATGTGCTGTACTGTAACACATGTGCTGCACAGTAACACATGTGCTGTACTGTAACATATGTGCTGTACTGTACCACATGTGCTGTACTGTACCACATGTGTTGCACTGTAACACATGTGCTACACTGTAACACATGTGCTGTATTTTAACACATGTTCTGTACTGTAACACATGTGCTGTACTGTAACACATGTGCACTACTATAACACATGTGTTACACTGTTACACATGTGAGCTACTGTAACACATGTGCTGTACTGTACCACATGTGCTGTACTGTAACACATGTGCTGCACAGTAACACATGTGCTGTACTGTAACAAATGGGCTGTACTGTACCACATGTGCTGTACTGTACCACATGTGTTGCACTGTAACACATGTGCTGTACTGTAACACATGTGCTGTACTGTACCACATGTGCTGTACTGTACCACATGTGCTGTACTGTACCACATGTGCTGTACTGTAACACAAGTGCTCTACTGTAACACATGTGCTGTACTGTAACACATGTGCTCTACTGTAACACATGTGCTGTACTGTAACACATGTGCTGTACTGTAACACATGTGCTGTACTGTAACACATGTGCTGTACTGTAACACATGTGCTGTACTGTAACACATGTGCTGTACTGTAACACATGTGCTGTACTGTAACACATGTGCTGTACTGTAACACATGTGCTGTACTGTAACACATGTGCTGTACTGTAACACATGTGCTGTACTGTAACACATGTGCTGTACTGTAACACATGTGCTGTACTGTAACACATGTGCTGTACTGTAACACATGTGCTGTACTGTAACACATGTGCTGTAATGTAACACATGTGTTGTACTGTAAAACATGTGCTCTACTGTAACACATGTGCTCTACTGTAACACATGTGCTCTACTGTAACACATGTGCTGTAATGTAACACATGTGCTGTACTGTAACACATGTGCTGTACTGTAACACATGTGCTGTACTGTAACACATGTGCTGTACTGTAACACATGTGCTGTACTGTAACACATGTGCTGTACTGTAACACATGTGCTGTACTGTAACACATGTGCTGTACTGTAACACATGTGCTGTACTGTAACACATGTGCTGTACTGTAACACATGTGCTGTACTGTAACACATGTGCTGTACTGTAACACATGTGCTGTACTGTAACACATGTGCTGTACTGTAACACATGTGCTGTACTGTAACACATGTGCTGTAATGTAACACATGTGTTGTACTGTAAAACATGTGCTCTACTGTAACACATGTGCTCTACTGTAACACATGTGCTCTACTGTAACACATGTGCTGTAATGTAACACATGTGCTGTAATGTAACACATGTGCTGTACTGTAACACATGTGCTGTACTGTAACACATGTGCTGTAATGTAACACATGATTGTGGTGGGGTGCAAATTACATCAGTCAAAAAAAAATTCTAACAATCTGATTTGTCAAATTTTCCAAAATCACAAGAAAATGACCTCAACATTTGTCCCTAAATCAGTTTAGAATATTCGGTAGAAATAGTAGAGACTCTAAATGACTAAAGCAATTACCATCAGTCCCAAGTAGTCGGAATGTAAAAATAGTCTATTTGAGGCACTCCATTAAGCCCATCGCATAGGAATGTGTAGAAGTAGAGAACATCTTGTCTCCGTTACCAACTTTTTTTTATCAACATCACTTGTACTCATCACTGTGTAAGTTGTAAGTAACACCATGCATCTTATCTGTAATCATACAAATTTAAAGAAGTCATAGTTAATAAATAAAAATGCAGCAACATGCAGAACATTAACATGATCACCTTATACTCCATTATTTTTTATTTCATTAAAGGCCAATATCATATTTAATATCAATTTAACTTTTCTTTTAGATGAGAAGAAAAAGATGCCTTTCCCCCACCCAGCTGCTGTCAATGGAGCAAGTTCCTCTGCTGCAGCCATTGAAAGTCCCTCCGGTGATGGCCCGACCTCTCTGGGTAGTTTAGAGGAGAGAATACCCATGCTTCAACCGCCGCCATTTGATGACAATTTTTCAAGCCCGGCCCAACCGGGCGGTGCTATGAGTTTACCACTACGGCCTATTTCCCAACCTCCATCTTATGAAGAAGTCCTGAGAGAGGATGCAAACCTCCCCAGCATCAGTTAGCTAGCACTTACAACCCAGGAAGAACACTTGCATAGGTCCTATTGGGGGGAAATGTGGGATCCCTTTGTCTGACCAGTCATACAACAACCACTGGGCATTGGATATCCTATGTGGGTCACTAGCTTTTTTTTGTGGAGAAAGTGATAGATTTTTAGAAATTGTTTTTAGATTTGTGTTTATTAGTTGTTATATGTAAATGACAATGTTTCCATGGTAGTGTAGTAGTAGTAGTAGTAGTAGTATTTCTATGTAGTACTTAGCTGATGCCTTGACAACATAGTTGACCCATGATGGGATATGCTTGTTTTCCACATTCAACCCTTATGGAACCTATGTAAGTGATCTATCTGGGTAATGAGTGACTCAAATATAGAGAGCAGCTCACTGCTTTACCACTATTGCCATATATTTTGTACTCTGACTAGGTAAGAGTCTGCTCTCTATCTGAGTCAGGACCTCACAATTTGTACAATTAGATTTAAAAAACAAAGGCAAAGCCATCGAAAAAGCAAAAGAAACCATTAATTCTGAATTAGTTTCAAAATTCATTATTCCAATTATAATATTCACAAATATTTGAGCTGAATCTAATG
Organism: Sthenelais limicola; assembly: GCA_942159475.1. Classification (NCBI taxonomy): domain Eukaryota; kingdom Metazoa; phylum Annelida; class Polychaeta; order Phyllodocida; family Sigalionidae; genus Sthenelais; species Sthenelais limicola. Next base: position 154,855,698 of record OW804094.1, on the reverse strand, counting down.
AATTGAAATATTGAGAATATTTCACAAATCTCCAAAATGATATGATTGTTCTGATAGTGCATTTCTTGATGTTCTGACTCATCTTTCTCTCAGCTGTCTCTGCTTCAACTATATAAAGCCATGCCATAGATTATATAATGTGGTGCATCATATGGGGAAGAATGGTAGAAGAAGGGGACGATCAAGGGTTACGGGGTCAGATGGGTCATCATTTAATGAGGTCAGCTACAGATAATGAACTAAGAAGGACCACTTCAAAATTGTTTCATATTTGCATTTTTTTATAATTAATAAACTTTTAAAGTAAACAAATTTAGGAAAGATGGCAGCAATTTTTTTCCTGGCTGCTTTTGAGGAGGAGATTTTGAAGTGGACCTATCATATTGAATAGGAGGCTTATGTAAGAAATTGACAATGTGAGGAGTGTTACTAATTGACTTAATGTTCTTATAAAATCTTGTATACATACAGTTATTAGGTTTATGCATCATGGATATATGACACAGGACTTGTTCTATGCAGAGCTGTAAATCTCTGAAGGAGAAAGTCACTCCTCTCTGCTAAAAAAGTTAAGTCTGTAAATTGGACAAACAATTTTAGCTTGAAACCTGATAGTTGTTGGCTGAAAGTGTCGTTTAACCTCACCAGCCCAGATATGACACTAGAGTATAAAGCCACATCCACATTGTGCTGGCCGATCATTCGCACAACAGGTGTTGGATCATAGACACAGTGAATGTTTGGGCCCGAAAAGAAATAGGGTTTTTTTCAGTTTTCCCCCACCCTTGCCTATACAAAATTTTAATCCCACCTAAAAGATGGTGATTCTCTCTTTTCTTTTTGAAAAATAAAAGCAGGAATACAAGATTTCCTAACCAGAAAACCGTTAAAAGGTACATTTCTCTTGCTGTAAACAACTATTGTTACGAAAAAAAATAACTTCAGTCCCTGAAAATATATAACAAAAATTTAGCCCCCTCCCCAATTACCTATTTTTCAGCTACTCTTTACAGAAACAAACGCCTATTCCTTTCGCCTAATTTCATAACTACTTGTGATGTGGTACAGAAAAATGACTCATAGGTCACAAAAATGGCATTTTTCCACAAGAAATCTTTTTCGAAATGTTCTAAATTTTTTTAAACACAAGATCCTTTTTTTCTTAAAACTTATGACTCATTTTTCTCTGACACATCACATATGTGTGTTAACACTACATGTTCCTAACCATACAAGAGATGTTCATCAAGCCGGCTGTCGCAATGTGGATGCACCTTGAAGCTAGTAAATACCTAAACAACTTGGTTCATCATGCCTAACCCTCTTAACTAAACCTGTCTACATGTGCATCAGCAGAAAGGTGTAAATCCAAGCAAAGGTATTCCACATTTCTGGACAAGAAACTTCTTGGACTAGAGAATCCTGGAATGGAGGAATTAATAGATTAGGCATCACACAAAACACACAACACAGAAATGGGGATGAACTTTTCTCCATCCCTGCAGAAGAAGAGATAGAAAAAAAGAAATAATTTTATATTTGTTAGCAAGAAGAAGATGAAGGAGAAAAATAAAGTAATTGGAAAAACAGATCAGTAGAGAAATTAGGCGTTGTCAAAACGCAAGCAATATCTATATATATATATGTACCAATATATGGATGTCTATTTTTATACGGTGCTATGTGAAACTATGATTCTGTCTCCTGTTACTGACTAACAGAGCTTTAGGGAACATATCAAATATATTTTGCCATCCGAGAGACTTAATTTAGGCGATGGGGGGGGGGGGGGGGGGGGACATAGTGGTCTGAGGTGCTGGTTTGGGAGACAAGGCATGTGGTGCACTGGGTTTGAACCCTGATGCAACAAAAGTTTGAAATTATATTGCCATTAAAATCAGAGGATGTATGTTTTCTCCATTTACCTTTTAGCAGAATAAATCTAAATTTGAATGATACCCTTGTTCATATGACATGACTCTTCGTTCTCCTGAATGTAGTTGAAATTTTTTGGAATGGTATTGTTTTTTAAATGGCCAATGCCTTTCACAAACAGGAAAAACTGTATTGATACCAAAGTTATAAAATAAGTCTTTAGGGTGGTCATAAATGTATTGATATGTTCCCTAAGATGTAATTAAAGGAGGTATTTCACTTCTTATACAGGCAGAGTTCCTCCTCTCAGGAAAAAGACTTTGTATCCCTCTAACTTAGCCCTGCTCTTCCATACAGTTACTCTAAGTAGACTTGTACTGCCTCCTCCAACTATTATTCCAAAAATCGTAGACTTGCACCAAAGCCTAATTTTTCTGATTATTTTTTTAATAGACTTTTATTTCAAATGTCTTGTCCTATATATGTACGATGGATGTAGGGAATTGATGATCAATACTGATGTTGTTATGCCCCTACCTTCTATCATGGAGTTTGGTCTAGAATTTGCTGAGATATGAAGAAACCGGTCAGTAAAAAATGTGAAATTTATGTTGTGTGCATTATATAAATGAATGTTATAAGACCTACATAATTTGTATGTGTATGAAATGTATGATGCAGTGCAGCGGTAGGACACATACATAAATGAGGAATTTGGTAATCTGTGAATCGTACTTTGATGTGAACAAATAATATTGCCTAAACTAAAGTGATGTTAATGAATGGTAATGCTAGGCAACTTTTATTTTACATTTGATGACACATTTTTACGATGTCTGTGGAACCTCAAAATTGAATTTTCTAAACTGAAATTTTGAATATTTAAGCTCAACTTCAATTGTGTTTATATCAAGGCTATAATATGATACCAATATGGATTTGAACCCCCTTTTCAGTGTGTTGTCATAATTTGGCACATTTGAACTCAAAATACATTTGTGGAATATTCTGAAACCCTGGGTCACATAAATCCTTAAAAAAATGTAAACAGATTTGCTTGTAGGCACTGTGAGATACCCAGCTAACACCTGAACTATATTCACCACGTAGACTTGAACAAGCCCACATCAGTTTTATTGTTACCCCGGGCCATATAGACTTGTCCGAAGTCTTATGTCTTACGTGTATTATTTTTGTTAGACTGTGCAAGAATATGTAGATAAACTGCTGTGGCTGTTGTAAAAACATGTTTCTAGAAGATTCCAGGCCATGTTTTAGTGCAGATGGCCTTCATCCAGGGCAGATGACCTTGATTCAGAGCTGACGATATTTTGTAAATAACAACAGATCTTTCATGTACATCTGACACTCTTGTGAAACCATTTTAATTTGTATAAGGAGAGCATTAATGGAAAGGCTGGGGGATTGTATTCTCTTATAGATTGGAGTTTGTCGAGCCAAAATGATGTCAAAATTCAACATTACAATGAATGTTTTTTGTACTGTTACAATAACATGGGGGAAAACTCATTAGGACTATGTTCTGGGGGTTTCATGTCATACCATGCCTACTGAGCTTTGTACAAAATATCCTTTTATTTTATTTTTCTTATAATTTTGGAAATTGTGTAATGTGCCTCACTGTACACATTTAAGTGTCCTAACCATTATTTTTTGGACAGAATTGTTAATCACGGAACTATTGATATTTTGCTTTAGCTTCTTTTTTTAATCAGAATTCTTGTTCTTGTTGCACTTAGTACTTTAAGATTTGAAGGATCCATGTATTATTGAGGATGAAACTCAAATGTAATAAAAATCCTCTCTGAAATTGTCATAACTTTCCTTTATTACCTTGAAGAAAATCTGAATTCCTGCTACAAAATCTATGCCTTTTAAGTCTCTTTATTTCTCAGTACCTATGATCTCAAATTCAGGTATAGCCTGACTGTTCTCTGAGCAGAGTTATTTTTACTGACTATGAAGAGCTAATTTTCTCCTTGCTTAGTCTTTAATTAAAGGATTCATTCCCTTGGGGAACAACGAAAAAACCCAAACGGAAGTGATCCACTACGCATGTGTGCTTGGAGAGTACTTCCTGTTTTGAGATAATAAGGTCAAAACCACAGAACATGTTAAATTTAGCTCAATTAGTTTATACTTAGCTTGCCGTTAACAACGATGTAAGATTAAACCTACTCTTCCCATGCTGCTTGGCTTGCCATTTGCTTTAGATGACAATTATTTTAATATTTGACTGTCTGCCATAATGTTTTTATGTGTGTATATTTACATTTATATACTCCGAATATCCAGGAGTCTTCAATAAGGGAGAAATCAAAGCTAATTTAGTTTTTAGAAAAAGGTTATGTGCATCAACAACATGGGATGTTTAGAGAAATGTTTTAATTGAATATGTAGACTTATTATGAATTAAATAAGTCAGAACCACTGTAAAACTCCTTCCCTGTAGAATTTCTTAAGCTTGTGAGACTAAAAATATGGCTAGGAAATTCATTGATTTATATACACAATGTAAAAAATATATTTTAAGTGGAGAAGAGGCTTATTCAAATTCACGAAAACCGAAATGGAATGAGTCAAATATTGCGTTGATTTGCCTAATTTGTATATGTAAATAATCACATATATCTCTTAAGTTTGAAATGGTTGCTTGTATGTTTATGTCTATGGTAAATTCCAACCCTCATCCAGTGTGTTAAGTAAATGTAATTTGAGCAAAACTTATAAAATCAGGTCTTTCGGACAATTTAATAATTTGTTTGGCCTTCACGTTTTGGAGTTTTCACAATCAATCGAACAACAGTCCCTTCTGAATAAATTTTCATAATTCAGGGTTTAGTTGATGTTAATGCTAGCTTTGCTTTGCAAAGATCTGAGCATCAATTCTTTCTGTAGATTCTAAGTTTATAATCTGTTTGTTACTAACACTCATTGGTGAGGGGTTGGAAATTAATTAGATGGACAGATGAATAAGTCTCCTTCATGTGTAATATAACACTGTTTTTGTAACAAGTGTTCAATTTGTACTCAGTGTGGATTTGTTAGAAATAAAGTTGCTGCAGGTTGTCCTTATAATGATAAGCATACATACATATGTATCTAGGGTTGCCATGGAAATTATAAGCCACGCCCACCCCTAGCAACATAGCCATAATACATCTGTAACGTACATACATGCTTGTAGAAGATAAAGGAAGGAAAATGCGAATATTTTTGTATAAAAGAAATTGTACGTAAATGATATTCGATATATATCTATATATATAACATTTACTATGATTTGCACGTAGATGTAGTTTCTGGGATATTATAATAGAGAGGAATGAGGGGGATATTTTGAAAATAAAACACAATGAAATTATGATGAAACAATGTTATATGTATATGAATTGTGACCGAGTGATGGTGGATTGATGAATGGGTAAATCATACATGTGCAGGGGGAGAGTTGCAGAAAGTTATTTTTTACCAAGGCTTCAATGTATTTAGCTAAGGAACATTGTAACTGTTAGGTCAGAGATCCACTGTTACTGTGCTACTGCATCTGTATTGCATTAAATGACAATTCTCACCCATTCATATGCAATGGTTTACATTCAGTGATGTAGGAAGCAACTTGAATGTGGGGGTAGAGGCAACTTTGTCCCACAAATGAAAAAAGTAAAATAATGTAGTGTTTATAAAGAGTACAACGAAGAGGTTGGTTGGTATGTAAATATCACCTCCCAACACCAGCTTCCTACATGACTGCTTTAGACAGTGTTACACAATGTCACCAGAGAGATCTCTGCGATACTCCAACCCGACTCCCAATCAACCCAACTCCCAATTCCCAACCACTTTCCCAACGATTTTCTAGTGTTTTCTGATGTCGCAGAATATAAAGTAGCACCACACTTTAGCGATTTTTCGGCACTGGTGTCGATACACCACTGACATCACTTCACATAGCATGGGGTAAATATAAATTATACATCCTGCCCCCCGCCCCCTCCTTAATCTTGAATATGTAATTCAGATGCAGGCACAGCAATGGATCTCTAGCTAAATGCTTACACCAGTGAATGGCTTTGTGGTATACAGTGTGTGATTTGACCTAGGGGTGATCCATTATTATATTTGAGACTGGTCAATTTGTTTACAATTTGTGGAATTTTGTGTTAAGCATCTCATTGGACGTATGGACCTAGCCAACAAGAAATGTTCTCTTGATATTCTACTTCTATATATGCACCTTACTAATCTGGAAACCTCACCATTATGGAGAACAGATGGGGGCCAACCTGATCTCTGAATATTTCCATAATGGGATCAGTGGTACCCCAGAATCAGAATTCTCTACATTTCATAAAACAGCATGAATTCGAAAACAGTATGATTATAACTTAATTATAATAAAAATTTGAAATCATGATGAATCACATAACCATTGTTATCAAAATTCTTGTCACAGACAATTTTCCAAACAATTTAAATAAAACAACCTTCCTTCCTCATATTATTCATAAGGTGCATTTAGAATCCAATTAAACATTTGATGGTGGTCTGGCCCATTGGAGCCCTTAAGCTTACACCATGTACCCATGGGTTACCCCTAGACTACCCATGTATTATATAACATACACTTAGAGACTTGATGTACCGAATTTGTCAACCAGATTACAATGGATGGTGATGATGTTACGCCAGTCTTAACGACGATGCTCAGTTTGTATTATTACTGCCTCTATTATTAAACAAGAACTGGATGAAAAAATTAATGTTAAATAAAAGATTTGTCTTTTAGTTTGATGTGTTGGGAATTTTTTTGTGTATTTGAAAGATGATTACCGTATAACCTCCAATAATAGCCGGGGGCGGCTATTAAGTCAAACCCCCTCTTACCCCGGCGATTATTAGAGCCCCCGGCTGAAATATGAATCAAGACGGAATCAATGGTTATTCATACTAACATGTCATGTTCTTATAGCCCTACAATATTTCACCTTGTTGGTTAGGCTGTTATAACATGGAATTCCCCAGGGTTGTGAAAATGTAATGTAAACCCCGCCTAGCTAATATACCAATAAGTTGCCAGGTGTCCCCGCGGTCATTCAATCTGGTAGAAGGAAGATGAATGGCTCATCAGATAGTTAACAGGTGGTGCCTTGGTATAATACTTAAGTAACAAATACCTAGAAATATCTAGAGAAACCCTATATGGGCTATATATATGGTCTAAATTAAAATATTAACCTGTGCCATTTCTCTGGTTGTGACAAAAACTATATTTTGCTGATATGGTAATTGAAAATAAAAGAAATGTTTAGCGATGTAAAAGCCAAGAAGACAGGAAGAGTCCAATGAAGATGTAACAACAACAAAAAATATAACATGGAATTCTGTTCAGGCCTAGATTTTCTCTATAGGCTACTGGAGACTACAGTAAATATAAAAATTACAAGTAATCAAAAAATGCAGTTCTTAAATTGGTTTGGTTTGGAAATATGTTTTATTCAAAATCAAATGTAGGATAAATCGGTGAATAACATGGCAATGTTTTCCTCTGTAGCCCTTAAATGAAATGAACTGGAGCCCCAACTTTACCTGAATAAAACACACTGAACTTCTAAGGACCGTTAAAATGAATAAAACTGAAAACAATACAGTTGTTGGTCAGAATGGTCAGATGTTTTACACCACAGTTGACACCATGTTTCTGTCACATTAGTCTTCAATGGTAGTGCACCAGGAGATAAGCTTGTCATCACAAGGAGTCAAATGACCATTCCTACCCCGACCCATCCCCATTAGGACTATCACATACACCCAGCTCTTATTAGAATCCCGTGACTATTAACACATATCACTGATACCCCAGCGGAAATTTATCAGATCCCCGACCATCATTGGGCCTTAAAGTTCTTTGGAAACAATATAATATATATGATATCTGATATGTCCCCAATTTGTAATTTAAAGACACATAACATGAAACACATGTGTCTTTGAGGATCATTTATAAAATCAGCAGAATACTAGGCAACAAAATGAGAAACTAAATCAGTGAAGGTATAAATACTGACAGTGGCAGAATGACAATGACAGTGGCAGAACAATATTGATAGTGGCAGAACCACACTGACAGTGGCAGAACTACACTGATAGTGGACAAACCAGTTTGACAGTGGCAGAACAACACTTGACTGTGGCAGAAGAACACCGATACTGGCAGAACCACACTTCCAATATACACTTACCCATACACTAACACACTCATACACTTACATGAACTCATACAGTTACCCATACACACCGGCACATGTACTGCTAGTTAGTGGGAGGGAGGAAGGAGGACATGTGGCATGTCGGCTCTATGCAAATGAGGTGCTGGCCCCATGCAAATGAGCTGCTGTTGAGGTCAGTGGTATGTCCTATGTTCTTCCTTCCCACTTTGTAGGAGAGGGGAATTGGGGATTTGGGGTTGGAAAGGGCGATGTGGGGTAGAATGTGAGATGTGAGAATATGTGAGAATTATTTAGGGAGGTTTTTCGTTTGGTAAAGTTTTGTTGTGAGTGTGGTGGGTAGGGGTCTGTGGGCAGGAAAGGTGTCTTTTGAGGCGGGGGTAAAATGTTGAGTTAAAAAAAAAAAAAAAAAAAAAAAAAAAAGGGGATGTGGGAGATGGTGAGGGTTTTGGGGTTGTTTGGGGTGTAAATGGGGAAAAGCGAGATGGCAGAAAGATGGGGAAGGGTGATGGGGAGGATTTGGTTTGGTGGTATTTTTGTGAAAAACTGATATTGGGGGAAGTGGGGGCGATAGTGTGTTTTTTGAGGGATGGGGTGGGTGATGGGGATGGGGACTAAGGAAATCGGCAAAATAGGTGTAGGGGGCAAGGGGTGGATGTGGGAGTTACGGTGGCCAGAAAAGAGGCGATTCAAACAGTGGGAAGAGGGGTATATTTAGGGGGGGGGAGGGGGAGTTTGGTACCTTTGGTAGCCTAGGATACTGCACAGTTATACCATTGTCTCTTTACAAATGCAAATGACTATTTGTTCCTATTTCTGCCACCACCTCACTTTTATATACCATAATATTTAGATTTGTATTTAAAGGCATATATATGTGATGTGTCACTGGAAAATGCGTCACAACGTGCAAAATTGATACTTTTATCAGTGTTTTATTTGTTGTAATGTTGTCATTAGTAGTAGGCTGATAACCGCTGCTGCTAATGGCATGAATGCATGTACCAGACTTCAAGACTTTGAATATAATATTGTCTTTACATATCTGAGGTCATCCTAAAGATTTAAGTACTTGACTAGTGATTGCACCTTAAGAAACATTGCTTCTTTTTTTCTTGCATTAAAGGGCCCTTCTCAGAAAAGTGGTGCAAATGATGTCTAAAGTTGCTCTTTTACAGGAAAATGGATTTCTAGATACCATCATATTTGAAAGGATGAGATCAAGCCGATTCTAATGATGGTAAACATTCGGACAGCTAATAAGTGTTTCTATAATTATTTTAAGTTTGATCTTTTTTTTTAAAAAAAAAACCTTAATGTTTAGCACCCCGAAAATGGAAAAAGTCCCATAAAGATCTCTTGTGAATAAAACCCATTCAAAACTTGTGACTTGTGACTCATTTCCCTGAAACACATCGCATATAGTGATTGCTTTTCTGTCATTGTACATTAATTCTATGAGTCATGAGCATTTATTTATGTACAGTTTGGTGTAATGTGCAAAGGTCACATCTAGGTAATTTGGGGGTGAGTATGGAAACCCCCTATGAATGGTATGTCCATTGGACGATATTCAATATGTACAGCTATGAAAAGGTATAGAAAAAAAATGGTCAGAAAATGTTAATATCTTTGAAAAATGAATATATGAAAAATACATATGGGCCTAATTATATTAATGTTATAAAACGTCCAGTGTGCGTCATGCAGACAATTCCTTCAATGCCCCAATAATTCTTAATTACATGATGGAAACAAAATGAGAAACCAAATCAGTGAAGGTGATAAATCAAGAGGTGAGTTGCCCCCCCCCCCCCCAATCAATTATTCAACAGGGCTACTTTCAGGTGCCTGCAAGTTGCTGCTGCACTGTGTGCTCCATCTAGGCTCCATCTAGGGTGCATGGTGGCTCCAACTAGGGGAACTGACGGCACTATATAGTGGATGGAACAGCCTAGCTGTCTAGTTGTGTCCCCAAAAGCATTTTTCTGTGTATGATTGTAGGCTGTGAGTAGGGTTAGAGGTTGGGTTGAGGTTGATTTGGGTTGTAATAAATGTTTATGTTTAAGTTCTGTTGTTGTGATTTTGTTGGTAGCGGTGTGTGTTTGTTGTCAGTGAGTGTTTTATGTGGTGGTTGTTGGGGGTATTTACATTTAGATATCTCTCTCTCTCTCTAACACTCTGAACTGGGTGTCTAGGGGAGAGGTTGTTTGGTATTGAAATTCATGGAATGGGGTTATTATTAAGATCAAATACTGGGGATGGGAGGAGTAGGGGAAATGGGAAATGAGGGGGGGGGGGGGGTGTAAAAGGGGGTGAAAAACATGTGTGTAATGGTGGATGAGCTGAGTGAGAGTGTGTGTATGTGGTTGGGGAGGGGGAGAGGCGAGTCAAGGAAGGGTGTTGGGTTAATTGAGAAGTGTGTGTGTGTGTGGGGGGGGGGGGGGGGGGGGGATGACATGGGACGGGGCTGAGGAGCTATCATCCTAATGGGGAAACTACTCTACTATTTTTTTCACATAAATCGTGGAAGGCAAAGGGGGTAAAAATGGGTGAAGTGGTGTGTTTGTGTGTATCATGTATATATGCATGTATATACATGTATGTATGTATGTATGTATGTATGTATGTATGTATGTATATATGTATGTATGTGTGTATACATGCATACATTATTACATGTCCATGTACATGTCATGTTGTATCCATCTTTATATGTATGCATGCATGCATGTATGTATGCACATGTATATATATACACGCATGTATACACATATGTATATTTTGTATAAGATTTTTATTCAGCCAGACATTATGCAAAGAAGTACACTATTCGCAGAAAAGCTGATTTAAATCTGATAGAAAAATATTATAAAAATATTCATAGAAAATATATCCCAACATAAGCAGGATATTGTAGACACAAAATTATACACATAATAAAATAAAAACCTTTGCAAATATATCAAAAAGGAAAACTTTCACGGTATGACAAACAATACATTTCATGAAGATGAGTAAGGAAATAAACAAGTGTGCTGCCACCTATCAGTAGCAACACTAACCAATAGTAGGGGTCCATAGTCTAAGTCAGAAATCAAAGTAGAAGTGTTGCCACCTAGTGGCTCCTCATTACAATATCCCAATGTAGACAAATTCATATACAATCAATCGTTTGCCATCACAAGACCATCAGGCATAACCCAAATGTCATTGCTCTCATCAAAAAGCTGCTTTAAAAACATGAGTATTCCATAGTTTTCCAATGCAACCAAACAAGCTTTTTCTCTAATACCTAATATAAACCTTATGTGGGTCCCTAAAATTACAATTTACCACAGTACGCTTTTCAAAATTGTGATACAGCCAGAAAATAGTCAGAAATCTCTGTAGCCGCCTATATATGAGAGTGGGAGGATCTTAAACTCTAAATGAATAGCTACATTAGTGTTTCTCTGTAATACACTTCTCCCATATACACTATAACAGAGACTGTTGTTTTGTATAATCTGTAATCTTTTAACATGCTTTTGGTTTGATAACATCATCCAGAAATTTTACCCGTGAGTCTTTTTGGGTGGTGTTACTTACTGATTTTGTGTCTGTTTTGGGGCGTTGGGGTTTGTTATTTTGACGGAAATAGAACCCATCCACCCACCCACCCACCCAGTCTCTACCCCTCCTACCTACAATATGCATTTGATTTAGTGTTAATAAAGCCTAGTCACCACATGCCTCAGTGAGCGTGGGTGTTATGTAATGGTGGCAGTGACCAGTATTGAAGCTATATAAACACAATGCATGTGTACTAGAGGGGAGGAGGTTCGAAAGGGCTAGCTGGGACTCAGAACACTTTTTATATTTAAAATTGCTCTTTCCTGTACCATACCTTATACATAAGTCGTCCCCTGAAAAGGCCTCATGAGGAACAAAACTTGCCATTCAGACGATGTAATGGTACCCATTTAGATGGGAAAAGATAAAAAACAGGTCCATGGCTGGGAGTTCTGTATAACTGAGAAGACCAGGGGTATTTGGGCAATGTAAGGAAGTTTAAAGGTGGTCTAAATTCGCCCTGTAGTAGGGGGCGGGTCGGTTGCGCAAAGTCTAGCAAAAAACCAACACCATCTGTATAAATAACATACTGTCTGTCTTTTTCGTTTTTTTGTACCCCTAAAGATCTGTAATTTAGTCTTATCTGAATTGATCATTAAAACATTTCTCTTCACCCAACTCTTAAAAAGGTTGAAATCTCGCTGGATAGATATAACACCATGATCAGAGCTAATTCTATGATGCAATACACAATCACCAGCATACATAATAATTTTTCCTGTGAAATCGACTGAAGCAATGTCATTAATATACAAAATGAATAAAATCGGTCCAAGAATACTTCCCTGAGTCATACAATCAGATGTATGTATTTACATGTATTTACATGTATGTATACATGTTTACATGTATGTATCCATGTTTATGCATGTATACAGCAGGGTGAAGGCAGAATATATCATGTCTCTGTCTTGCCTATCCCACTCATTCTTTCCCTGACTCTATATCTACCTCTCTTTCTTCCACTTGCTGTCTCCCCCAATATCCCGCTCTCTCTTTATCTCCCTCCCACCACCTCTCTCCCCCGACTCTCTGCCACAACATTTTTCTCTATTTCTCTCTCTCTTTCTATCTCTCCCTATGCCACTCTCTCTTTTATCGCCCTCCCACCACCTCTCTCTCCCACTCTCTCATACACTCCCACTACCTCTTTTTCTCTCTTTCTCTCTCCCTCTCCCTCTCCCTCCAGCTCTCGCCCCTGTCTCTCTCTCTCTCTCATCACTCCCTCTCTCTATATATATCTCTCTCTCCCACTCTGTGCCCAATTCCCTTCCCCTCCCTCCCTCCCTTCCTCTATGTCCCATGTCTGCCTTCTGTTTTTGCCACACTGGTTAACACTATGGTTATGCCACACTGTGGTTATGCCACACTGTGGTTATACTACACAATGGATATGCTGCACTATGGATATACCACACTGTGGTTATGCCACACATTGATTATACCACACTGTGGTTATGCCACACTGTGCTTATGCTGCACGATGGATATGCTGCACTATAGATATACCACACAGCGGTTATGCCACACATTTATTATGACACAATGTGTTTATGGGTGGTTATGCCACACCATGGATGAGCCACATTGTTGTTATGTCGCTTATGTGTTGTGCTGTAACACATGTGCTTTGCTGTAACACATGTACTGTACTGTAATTCATGTATTGCCTGTAACAGATGTGTTGGCCTGTAACACATGTGCTCTAACACAACACATGTGCTACGCTGTAACACATGTGCTGCACTGTAATACATGTGCTACACTGTAACACCTGTTCTAGACTGTAATACATGTGCTGCACTGTTACACATGTTCTAGACTGTAACACGTGCTACGCTGTAACACATGTGCTACACTGTAATACATGTGTTACACTGTAACACATGTTCTGGACTGTAATACATGTGCTGCACTGTTACACATGTTCTAGACTGTAACACATGTGGTACACAGTAACACATGTGCTGCAGTGTAACGCATGTGCTGCAGTGTAACACATGTTCTGCACTGTTACACATGAGCTGCAGTGTAACTCATGTGCTACACTGTAACACTTCTGCACTGTAACACTACCTGCACTGTATCATTACCTGCGCTGTAACACTACCTGCACTGTATCACTACCTGCACTGTAACACTACCTGCACTGTATCACTACCAGCACTGTAACATTAATTGCACTGTAACACTACCTGCACTGTAACACTACTGCACTGTAACACTACCTGCACTGTATCACTACCTGCACTGTAACATTAATTGCACTGTAACACTACTGCACTGTAACACTACCTGCACTGTAACACTACTGCACTGTAACACTACTGCACTGTAACACTACCTGCACTGTATCCCTACCTGCACTGTAACATTAATTGCCCTGTAACACTACCTGCACTGTATCACTACCAGCACTGTAACAATAATTGCACTGTAACACTACCTCCACTGTAACAATAATTGCACTGTAACACTCCATACAGTCCATACACTGGTGACAATCAACATAACCCCCACATCCAACTTTGTGCAGTGAACAGTCTGTACACTATAGTGACAATCAACATAACCCCCACGTCCAACTTTGTGCAGTGAACAGTGAACGCGGCCCCACTGTACTTTTATGTGGACTACTGGACTGTACTGTTGTGTGGACTGTACTGTAGTGTGCAATGTACTGTTGTGTACTGTTGCGTGGACTGTACTGTAGTGTGCAATGTACTTTTTGTGCACTCTACTGTAGTGTGCACTGCACTGAATGTTTGTGTACTGTTGCGTGGACTGTACTGTAGTGTGCAATGTACTTTTTGTGCACTCTACTGTAGTGTGCACTGCACTGAATGTTTGTGTACTGTTGCGTGGACTGTACTGTAGTGTGCACTGAACTGTTGTGTACTGTAGTGTGCACTGAACTGGTGTGTGCAATGTACTGTTGTGTACTGTTGCGTGGGCTGTACTGTTGTGTGCACTGTTCTGTAGTGTGGGCTCTATTGTAACACATGTGCTCCACTGTTACACACGTACCTACATTGTAACACATGTACCTACATTGTAACACATGTGCTACACTGTAACACATGTGCTGTACTCTAACACATGGGCTGCACTGTAACACATGTGGTGCACTGTTACTCATGTGCTCTACTGTAACACATGTGCTGCACTGTAACACATGTGCTGCACTGTAACACATGTGCTCTACTGTAACACATAAGCTCTATTGTAACACATATGCTGCACTTAACTCATGTGCTGCACTGTAACACATGTGCTCTATTGTAACACATGTGCTGCATTGTATGACATTTACTGCACTGTAACACATGTGCTGCACTGTAACACATGTGCTCTATTGTAACACATGTGCTCTATTGGAACACATGTGCTCCACTGTAACACATGTACTGCAATGTAACACATGTGCTCTACTGTAACACATGTGCTGCACTGTAACACATGTGCTGCACTGTAACACATGTGCTCTACTGTAACACATAAGCTCTATTGTAACACATATGCTGCACTTAACTCATGTGCTGCACTGTAACACATGTGCTCTATTGTAACACATGTGCTGCATTGTATGACATTTACTGCACTGTAACACATGTGCTGCACTGTAACACATGTGCTCTATTGTAACACATGTGCTCTATTGGAACACATGTGCTCCACTGTAACACATGTACTGCAATGTAACACATGTGCTCTACTGTAACACATGTGCTGCACTGTAACACATGTGCTCTATTGTAACACATGTGCTGCACCGAACACATGTGCTTCACTGTAACACATGTGCTCTATTGTAACACATGTGCTCCACTGTAACACATGTGCTGCACTGTAACACATGTGCTCTATTGTAACACATGTGCTGCACTGTAACACATGTGCTCTATTGTAACACATGTGCTGCACTGTAACACATGTGCTGCACTTACCACATGTGCTGCACTTTAACACATGTGCTCTATTGTAACACATGTGCTGCACTGTAACACATGTGCTGCACTGTAACACATGTGCTCTACTGTAACACATGTGCTCTATTGTAACACATGTGCTGCATTGTATGACATTTACTGCACTGTAACACATGTGCTGCACTGTAACACATGTGCTGCACTGTAACACATGTGCTGCCCTGTAACACATGTGCTGTACTGTAACACATGTGCTGCACTGTAACACATGTGCTGTACTGTACCACATTTGCTGTACTGTAACACATGTGCTGCACTGTAACACATGTGCTGTACTGTAACACATGTGCTGTACTGTAACACATGTGCTCTACTGTAACACATGTGCTGCACTGTAACACATGTGCTCTATTGTAACACATGTGCTGCACCGAACACATGTGCTTCACTGTAACACATGTGCTGCACTTAACACATGTGCTGCACTTTAACACATGTGCTCTATTGTAACACATGTGCTCCACTGTAACACATGTGCTGCACTGTAACACATGTGCTCTATTGTAACACATGTGCTGCATTGTATGACATTTACTGCACTGTAACGCATGTGCTGCACTGTAACACATGTGCTGCACTGTAACACATGTGCTGCCCTGTAACACATGTGCTGTACTGTAACACATGTGCTGCACTGTAACACATGTGCTGTACTGTACCACATGTGCTGTACTGTAACACATGTGCTGTACTGTAACACATGTGCTGTACTGTAACACATGTGCTGTACTGTAACACATGTGCTGTACTGTAACACATGTGCTGTACTGGAACACATGTGTTGTACTGTAACACATGTGCTGCACTGTAACACATGTGCTGTACTGCAACACATGAGCTGCACTGTAACACATGTGCTGTACTGTTAAACATGTGCTGTACTGTAACACATGAGCTGCACTGTAACACATGTGCTGTACTGTAAAACATGTGCTCTACTGTAACACATGAGCTGCACTGTAACACATGTGCTGTACTGTAACACATGTGCTATACTGTAACACATGAGCTGCACTGTAATACATGTGTTGTACTGTTACTCAGGTGCTGCACTGTCACTCATGTGCTGTACTGTAACACATGTGCTGTACTGTAACACATGTGCTGTACTGTAACACATGTGCTGTACTGTAACACATGTGCTGTACTGTTACACATGTGCTGTACTGTAACACATGTGCTGTACTGTAACACATGTGCTGTACTGTAACACATGTGCTGCACAGTAACACATGTGCTGTACTGTAACACATGTGCTGTACTGTAACACATGTGCTGTACTGTTACACATGTGCTGTACTGTAACACATGTGCTGTACTGTAACACATGTGCTGTACTGTAACACATCTGCTGTACTGTTACTCAGGTGCTGCACTGTCACTCATGTGCTGTACTGTAACACATGTGCTGTACTGTAACACATGTGCTGTACTGTAACACATGTGCTGTACTGTAACACATGTGCTGTACTGTAACACATGTGCTGTACTGTTACACACGTGCTGTACTGTAACACATGTGCTGTACTGTAACACACGTGCTGTACTGTAACACATGTGCTGCACTGTAACACATGTGCTGTACTGTAACACATGTGCTGTACTGTAACACATGTGCTGTACTGTAACACATGTGCTGCACTGTAACACATGTGCTGCACTGTAACACATGTGCTGTACTGTAACACATGTGCTGTACTGTAACACATGTGCTGCACAGTAACACATGTGCTGCACTGTAACACATGTGCTGCACTGTAACACATGTGCTGCACTGTAACACATGTGCTGCACTGTAACACATGTGCTGCACTGTAACACATGTGCTGCACTGTAACACATGTGCTGCACTGTAACACATGTGCTGCACTGTAACACATGTGCTGCACTGTAACACATGTGCTGCACTGTAACACATGTGCTGCACTGTAACACATGTGCTGCACTGTAACACCTGTGCTGTACTGTAACACATGTGCTGCACTGTAACACATGTGCTGCACTGTAACACATGTGCTGCACTGTAACACATGTGCTGCACTGTAACACATGTGCTGCACTGTAACACATGTGCTGCACTGTAACACATGTGCTGCACTGTAACACATGTGCTGCACTGTAACACATGTGCTGCACTGTAACACATGTGCTGCACTGTAACATATGTGCTGCACTGTAACACATGTGCTGTACTGTAACACATGTGCTGCACTGTAACACATGTGCTGCACTGTAACACATGTGCTGCACTGTAACACATGTGCTGCACTGTAACACATGTGCTGCACTGTAACACATGTGCTGCACTGTAACACATGTTTTACACTGTCTCTCAGTCTCTTTCTCTCTCTATCAATTTTTATTCCTCATAATATACAGATACAGGAAGAAGCATAATCTGCATAGCAAGTCTTCCTGAGTGTCCTAAACTAAAATGAATTAAATTAAAACATGTAATGTCACTATTTAATTTTTAAATCAAAATCATAGGGGACATTTTTTTTTTTTTTTCTTGAGGTGTCAATCTTTTTTTGTTGATACCATCAGATTATTGAGGCTAGGGGGAGGGGGCTGTGATGACTCTCATCATCTCAAGCATCTGTTCTGAATCCATAGGTGATGGTGAAATATTTGGTGTCCTCAGGCATGTCACTGATCTGTGTGTGAGTAGGGAGATTTGATATAGGGAGCAGTCAGTATCAGTTGCTTAGCAACTGCTGTTACCCAACTTCCAGGTACTCATATCTAAGTAGAGCATAAAATAGTTGGCTTGTACTTCAATAAACTCAATAACTCCTTCAATAAAAACAAATTCTTCAAGGGTGCTTATCAATCTTTATCAACATAAAACGAGTTGTTTCTGTATTTGTTGTATGTTAACAATCCCACAAGGACTATTGGAAGACCTGCTTATAGTAGAAACTGTAAACTTATCTCTAAGGAAATAGAATTATATATCTAATCTTAAATAGTGATGGGCTGTATATATACCTCTGAACATTTTATTACATTATGTCTATATTAATATTGTTTAACTTTGAATAAGGGCTTTATAATTTCATGGCCCTGGAACAATGTTTTACCAAGATGAGATTAATATTATTATTCACAGAACCTAGGTTTAGATTTGGGCTTAGGTAGCCTCCTGAGATTGAAGAATCCCATGACGCTGTAGGGCTGCTACTGTTAGCTTGTTACCATTATTATTATTCCATTATATCCTCATTTCAGCAAACAACAACTTGAAGACACTGATCACCATCGGCTATGTGTTGGCTGGAGTGGTCGGCGCAGTTTTCTTCCTGCTCATTCTCATCTGCGTCATCCAGCGTATCGCCAACCACAAGCACAAGCAGCTCTACGATGACCACAACTTGTCGAACGCAGCACGGGAGCGCATGCTCCATCACCGAGAGGTGGAGCGTGAAGAGGCTCCACAGCCGGCTCCTCAGCCCCCGCAGCCCCGTACTGTGCTCCCCGAGCCCATCGTAGAGTACAGACCCCCATCGTATAGTGAGCAGGGTGATGGTTCCATCTCCTTCCAAAGTAAGTATACATTTTAACAGCATTCATTGTCTTAGAGGATTGCATTGGGATTTTTGCTTGGTCATGAGTGCTTATTGGTGTGAGTACTCTCATGATTGTGGTGGGGTGCAAATTACATCAGTCAAAAAAAAATTCTAACAATCTGATTTGTCAAATTTTCCAAAATCACAAGAAAATGACCTCAACATTTGTCCCTAAATCAGTTTAGAATATTCGGTAGAAATAGTAGAGACTCTAAATGACTAAAGCAATTACCATCAGTCCCAAGTAGTCGGAATGTAAAAATAGTCTATTTGAGGCACTCCATTAAGCCATAGGAATGTGTAGAAGTAGAGAACATCTTGTCTCCGTTACCAACTTCTCTTTATCAACATCACTTGTACTCATCACTGTGTAAGTTGTAAGTAACACCATGCATCTTATCTGTAATCATACAAATTTAAAGAAGTCATAGTTAATAAATAAAAATGCAGCAACATGCAGAACATTAACATGATCACCTTATACTCCATTATTTTTTATTTCATTAAAGGCCAATATCATATTTAATATCAATTTAACTTTTCTTTTAGATGAGAAGAAAAAGATGCCTTTCCCCCACCCAGCTGCTGTCAATGGAGCAAGTTCCTCTGCTGCAGCCATTGAAAGTCCCTCCGGTGATGGCCCGACCTCTCTGGGTAGTTTAGAGGAGAGAATACCCATGCTTCAACCGCCGCCATTTGATGACAATTTTTCAAGCCCGGCCCAACCGGGTGGTGCTATGAGTTTACCACTACGGCCTATTTCCCAACCTCCATCTTATGAAGAAGTCCTGCGAGAGGATGCAAACCTCCCCAGCATCAGTTAGCTAGCACTTACAACCCAGGAAGAACACTTGCATAGGTCCTATTGGGGGGAAATGTGGGATCCCTTTGTCTGACCAGTCATACAACAACCACTGGGCATTGGATATCCTATGTGGGTCACTAGCTTTTTTTTGTGGAGAAAGTGATAGATTTTTAGAAATTGTTTTTAGATTTGTGTTTATTAGTTGTTATATGTAAATGACAATGTTTCCATGGTAGTGTAGTAGTAGTAGTAGTAGTATTTCTATGTAGTACTTAGCTGATGCCTTGACAACATAGTTGACCCATGATGGGATATGCTTGTTTTCCACATTCAACCCTTATGGAACCTATGTAAGTGATCTATCTGGGTAATGAGTGACTCAAATATAGAGAGCAGCTCACTGCTTTACCACTATTGCCATATATTTTGTACTCTGACTAGGTAAGAGTCTGCTCTCTATCTGAGTCAGGACCTCACAATTTGTACAATTAGATTTAAAAAACAAAGGCAAAGCCATCGAAAAAGCAAAAGAAACCATTAATTCTGAATTAGTTTCAAAATTCATTATTCCAATTATAATATTCACACATATTTGAGCTGAATCTAATGAATTGAAATATTGAGAATATTTCACAAATCTCCAAAATTATATGATTGTTCTGATAGTGCATTTCTTGATGTTCTGACTCATCTTTCTCTCAGCTGTCTCTGCTTCAACTATATAAAGCCATGCCATAGATTATATAATGTGGTGCATCATATGGGGAAGAATGGTAGAAGAAGGGGACGATCAAGGGTTACGGGGTCAGATGGGTCATCATTTAATGAGGTCAGCTACAGATAATGAACTAAGAAGGACCACTTCAAAATTGATTCATATTTGCATTTTTTTATAATTAATAAACTTTTAAAGTAAACAAATTTAGGAAAGATGGCAGCAATTTTTTTCCTGGCTGCTTTTGAGGAGGAGATTTTGAAGTGGACCTATCATATTGAATAGGAGGCTTATGTAAGAAATTGACAATGTGAGGAGTGTTACTAATTGACTTAATGTTCTTATAAAATCTTGTATACATACAGTTATTAGGTTTGTGCATCATGGATATATGACACAGGACTTGTTCTATGCAGAGCTGTAAATCTCTGAAGGAGAAAGTCACTCCTCTCTGCTAAAAAAGTTAAGTCTGTAAATTGGACAAACAATTTTAGCTTGAAACCTGATAGTTGTTGGCTGAAAGTGTCGTTTAACCTCACCAGCCCAGATATGACACTAGAGTATAAAGCCACATCCACATTGTGCTGGCCGATCATTCGCACAGCAGGTGTTGGATCATAGACACAGTGAATGTTTGGGCCCGAAAAGAAATAGGGTTTTTTTCAGTTTTCCCCCACCCTTGCCTATACAAATTTTTTATCCCACCTAAAAGATGGTGATTCTCTCTTTTCTTTTTGAAAAATAAAAGCAGGAATACAAGATTTCCTAACCAGAAAACCGTTAAAAGGTACATTTCTCTTGCTGTAAACAACTATTGTTACGAAAAAAAAATAACTTCAGTCCCTGAAAATATATAACAAAAATTTAGCCCCGTCCCCAATTACCTATTTTTCAGCTACTCTTTACAGAAACAAACGCCTATTCCTTTCGCCTAATTTCATAACTACTTGTGATGTGGTACAGAAAAATGACTCATAGGTCACAAAAATGGCATTTTTCCACAAGAAATCTTTTTCGAAATGTTCTAAATTTTTTTAAACACAAGATCCTTTTTTTCTTAAAACTTATGACTCATTTTTCTCTGACACATCACATATGTGTGTTAACACTACATGTTCCTAACCATACAAGAGATGTTCATCAAGCCGGCTGTCGCAATGTGGATGCACCTTGAAGCTAGTAAATACCTAAACAACTTGGTTCATCATGCCTAACCCTCTTAACTAAACCTGTCTACATGTGCATCAGCAGAAAGGTGTAAATCCAAGCAAAGGTATTCCACATTTCTGGACAAGAAACTTCTTGGACTAGAGAATCCTGGAATGGAGGAATTAATAGATTAGGCATCACATAAAACACACAACACAGAAATGGGGATGAACTTTTCTCCATCCCTGCAGAAGAAGAGATAGAAAAAAAGAAATAATTTTATATTTGTTAGCAAGAAGAAGATGAAGGAGAAAAATAAAGTAATTGGAAAAACAGATCAGTAGAGAAATTAGGCGTTGTCAAAACGCAAGCAATATCTATATATATATATGTACCAATATATGGATGTCTATTTTTATACGGTGCTATGTGAAACTATGATTCTGTCTCCTGTTACTGACTAACAGAGCTTTAGGGAACATATCAAATATATTTTGCCATCCGAGAGACTTAATTTAGGCGATGGGGGGGGGGGGACATAGTGGTCTGAGGTGCTGGTTTGGGAGACAAGGCATGTGGTGCACTGGGTTTGAACCCTGATGCAACAAAAGTTTGAAATTATATTGCCATTAAAATCAGGGGATGTATGTTTTCTCCATTTACCTTTTAGCAGAATAAATCTAAATTTGAATGATACCCTTGTTCATATGACATGACTCTTCGTTCTCCTGAATGTAGTTGAAATTTTTTGGAATGGTATTGTTTTTTAAATGGCCAATGCCTTTCACAAACAGGAAAAACAGTATTGATGCCAAAGTTATAAAATAAGTCTTTAGGGTGGTCATAAGTGTATTGATATGTTCCCTAAGATGTAATTAAAGGAGGTATTTCACTTCTTATACAGGCAGAGTTCCTCCTCTCAGGAAAAAGACTTTGTATCCCTCTAACTTAGCCCTGCTCTTCCATACAGTTACTCTAAGTAGACTTGTACTGCCTCCTCCAACTATTATTCCAAAAATCGTAGACTTGCACCAAAGCCTAATTTTTCTGATTATTTTTTTAATAGACTTTTATTTCAAATGTCTTGTCATATATATGTATGATGGATGTAGGGTATTGATGATCAATACTGATGTTGTTATGCCCCTACCTTCTATCATGGAGTTTGGTCTAGAATTTGCTGAGATATGAAGAAACCGGTCAGTAAAAAATGTGAAATTTATGTTGTGTGCATTATATAAATGAATGTTATAAGACCTACATAATTTGTATGTGTATGAAATGTATGATGCAGTGCAGCGGTAGGACACATACATAAATGAGGAATTTGGTAATCTGTGAATCGTACTTTGATGTGAACAAATAATATTGCCTAAACTAAAGTGATGTTAATGAATGGTAATGCTAGGCAACTTTTATTTTACATTTGATGACACATTTTTACGATGTCTGTGGAACCTCAAAATTGAATTTTCTAAACTGAAATTTTGAATATTTACGCTCAACTTCAATTGTGTTTATATCAAGGCTATAATATGATACCAATATGGATTTGAACCCCCTTTTCAGTGTGTTGTCATAATTTGGCACATTTGAACTCAAAATACATTTGTGGAATATTCTGAAACCCTGGGTCACATGAATCCTTAAAAAAATGTAAACAGATTTGCTTGTAGGCACTGTGAGATACCCAGCTAACACCTGAACTATATTCACCACGTAGACTTGAACAAGCCCTCATCAGTTTTATTGTTACCCCGGGCCATATAGGCTTGTCCGAAGTCTCATGTCTTACATGTATTATTTTTGTTAGACTGTGCAAGAATATGTAGATAAACTGCTGTGGCTGTTGTAAAAACATGTTTCTAGAAGATTCCAGGCCATGTTTTAGTGCAGATGGCCTTCATCCAGGGCAGATGACCTTGATTCAGAGCTGACGATATTTTGTAAATAACAACAGATCTTTCATGTACATCTGACACTCTTGTGAAACCATTTTAATTTGTATAAGGAGAGCATTAATGGAAAGGCTGGGGGATTGTATTCTCTTATAGATTGGAGTTTGTCGAGCCAAAATGATGTCAAAATTCAACATTACAATGAATGTTTTTTGTACTGTTACAATAACATGGGGGAAAACTCATTAGGACTATGTTCTGGGGGTTTCATGTCATACCATGCCTACTGAGCTTTGTACAAAATATCCTTTTATTTTATTTTTCTTATAATTTTGGAAATTGTGTAATGTGCCTCACTGTACACATTTAAGTGTCATAACCATTATTTTTTGGACAGAATTGTTAATCATGGAACTATTGATATTTTGCTTTAGCTTCTTTTTTTAATCAGAATTCTTGTTCTTGTTGCACTTAGTACTTTAAGATTTGAAGGATCCATGTATTATTGAGGATGAAACTCAAATGTAATAAAAATCCTCTCTGAAATTGTCATAACTTTCCTTTATTACCTTGAAGAAAATCTGAATTCCTGCTACAAAATCTATGCCTTTTAAGTCTCTTTATTTCTCAGTACCTATGATCTCAAATTCAGGTATAGCCTGACTGTTCTCTGAGCAGAGTTATTTTTACTGACTATGAAGAGCTAATTTTCTCCTTGCTTAGTCTTTAATTAAAGGATTCATTCCCTCGGGGAACAACGAAAAAACCCAAACGGAAGTGATCCACTACGCATGTGTGCTTGGAGAGTACTTCCTGTTTTGAGATAATAAGGTCAAAACCACAGAACATGTTAAATTTAGCTCAATTAGTTTATACTTAGCTTGCCGTTAACAACGATGTAAGATTAAACCTACTCTTCCCATGCTGCTTGGCTTGCCATTTGCTTTAGATGACAATTATTTTAATATTTGACTGTCTGCCATAATGTTTTTATGTGTGTATATTTACATTTATATACTCCGAATATCCAGGAGTCTTCAATAAGGGAGAAATCAAAGCTAATTTAGTTTTTAGAAAAAGGTTATGTGCATCAACAACATGGGATGTTTAGAGAAATGTTTTAATTGAATATGTAGACTTATTATGAATTAGATAAGTCAGAACCACTGTAAAACTCCTTCCCTGTAGAATTTCTTAAGCTTGTGAGACTAAAAATATGGCTAGGAAATTCATTGATTTATATACACAATGTAAAAAATATATTTTAAGCGGAGAAGAGGCTTATTCAAATTCACGAAAACCGAAATGGAATGAGTCAAATATTGCGTTGATTTGCCTAATTTGTATATGTAAATAATCACATATATCTCTTAAGTTTGAAATGGTTGCTTGTATGTTTATGTCTATGGTAAATTCCAACCCTCATCCAGTGTGTTAAGTAAATGTAATTTGAGCAAAACTTATAAAATCAGGTCTTTCGGACAATTTAATAATTTGTTTGGCCTTCACGTTTTGGAGTTTTCACAATCAATCAAACAACAGTCCCTTCTGAATAAATTTTCATAATTCAGGGTTTAGTTGATGTTAATGCTAGCTTTGCTTTGCAAAGATCTGAGCATCAATTCTTTCTGTAGATTCTAAGTTTATAATCTGTTTGTTACTAACACTCATTGGTGAGGGGTTGGAAATTAATTAGATGGACAGATGAATAAGTCTCCTTCATGTGTAATATAACACTGTTTTTGTAACAAGTGTTCAATTTGTACTCAGTGTGGATTTGTTAGAAATAAAGTTGCTGCAGGTTGTCCTTATAATGATAAGCATACATACATATGTATCTAGGGTTGCCATGGAAATTATAAGGCACGCCCACCCCTAGCAACATAGCCATAATACATCCGTAACGTACATACATGCTTGTAGAAGATAAAGGAAGGATAATGCGAATATTTTTGTATAAAAGAAATTGTACGTAAAGGATATTCGATATATATCTATATATATAACATTTACTATGATTTGCACGTAGATGTAGTTTCTGGGATATTATAATAGAGAGGAATGAGGGGGATATTTTGAAAATAAAACACAATGAAATTATGATGAAACAATGTTATATGTATATGAATTGTGACCGAGTGATGGTGGATTGATGAATGGGTAAATCATACATGTGCAGGGGGAGAGTTGCAGAAAGTTATTTTTTACCAAGGCTTCAATGTATTTAGCTAAGGAACATTGTAACTGTTAGGTCAGAGATCCACTGTTACTGTGCTACTGCATCTGTATTGCATTAAATGACAATTCTCACCCATTCATATGCAATGGTTTACATTCAGTGATGTAGGAAGCAACTTGAATGTGGGGGTAGAGGCAACTTTGTCCCACAAATGAAAAAAGTAAAATAATGTAGTGTTTATAAAGAGTACAACGAAGAGGTTGGTTGGTATGTAAATATCACCTCCCAACACCAGCTTCCTACATGACTGCTTTAGACAGTGTTACACAATGTCACCAGAGAGATCTCTGCGATACTCCAACCCGACTCCCAATCAACCCAACTCCCAATTCCCAACCACTTTCCCAACAATTTTCTAGTGTTTTCTGATGTCGCAGAATATAAAGTAGCACCACACTTTAGCGATTTTTCGGCACTGGTGTCGATACACCACTGACATCACTTCACATAGCATGGGGTAAATATAAATTATACATCCTGCCCCCCGCCCCCTCCTTAATCTTGAATATGTAATTCAGATGCAGGCACAGCAATGGATCTCTAGCTAAATGCTTACACCAGTGAATGGCTTTGTGGTATACAGTGTGTGATTTGACCTAGGGGTGATCCATTATTATATTTGAGACTGGTCAATTTGTTTACAATTTGTGGAATTTTGTGTTAAGCATCTCATTGGACGTATGGACCTAGCCAACAAGAAATGTTCTCTTGATATTCTACTTCTATATATGCACCTTACTAATCTGGAAACCTCGCCATTATGGAGAACAGATGGGGGCCAACCTGATCTCTGAATATTTCCATAATGGGATCAGTGGTGCCCTAGAATCAGAATTCTCTACATTTCATAAAACAGCATGAATTTGAAAACAGTATGATTATAACTTAATTATAATAAAAATTTGAAATCATGATGAATCACATAACCATTGTTATCAAAATTCTTGTCACAGACAATTTTCCAAACAATTTAAATAAAACAACCTTCCTTCCTCATATTATTCATAAGGTGCATTTAGAATCCAATTAAACATTTGATGGTGGTCTGGCCCATTGGAGCCCTTAAGCTTACACCATGTACCCATGGGTTACCCCTAGACTACCCATGTATTATATAACATACACTTAGAGACTTGATGTACCGAATTTGTCAACCAGATTACAATGGATGGTGATGATGTTACGCCAGTCTTAATGACGATGCTCAGTTTGTATTATTACTGCCTCTATTATTAAACAAGAACTGGATGAAAAAATTAATGTTAAATAAAAGATTTGTCTTTTAGTTTGATGTGTTGGGAATTTTTTTGTGTATTTGAAAGATGATTACCGTATAACCTCCAATAATAGCCGGGGGCGGCTATTAAGTCAAACCCCCTCTTACCCCGGCGATTATTAGAGCCCCCGGCTGAAATATGAATCAAGACGGAATCAATGGTTATTCATACTAACATGTCATGTTCTTATAGCCCTACAATATTTCACCTTGTTGGTTAGGCTGTTATAACATGGAATTCCCCAGGGTTGTGAAAATGTAATGTAAACCCCGCCTAGCTAGTATACCAATAAGTTGCCAGGTGTCCCCGCGGTCATTCAATCTGGTAGAAGGAAGATGAATGGCTCATCAGATAGTTAACAGGTGGTGCCTTGGTATAATACTTAAGTAACAAATACCTAGAAATATCTAGAGAAACCTATTATGG
Organism: Sthenelais limicola; assembly: GCA_942159475.1. NCBI lineage: Eukaryota > Metazoa > Annelida > Polychaeta > Phyllodocida > Sigalionidae > Sthenelais > Sthenelais limicola. The sequence goes on along the minus strand of OW804094.1, from coordinate 154,827,893 downwards.
GCTATATATATGGTCTAAATTAAAATATTAACCTGTGCCATTTCTCTGGTTGTGACAAAAACTATATTTTGCTGATATGGTAATTGAAAATAAAAGAAATGTTTAGCGATGTAAAAGCCAAGAAGACAGGAAGAGTCCAATGAAGATGTAACAACAACAAAAAATATAACATGGAATTCTGTTCAGGCCTAGATTTTCTCTATAGGCTACTGGAGACTACAGTAAATATAAAAATTACAAGTAATCAAAAAATGCAGTTCTTAAATTGGTTTGGTTTGGAAATATGTTTTATTCAAAATCAAATGTAGGATAAATCGGTGAATAACATGGCAATGTTTTCCTCTGTAGCCCTTAAATGAAATGAACTGGAGCCCCAACTTTACCTGAATAAAACACACTGAACTTCTAAGGACCGTTAAAATGAATAAAACTGAAAACAATACAGTTGTTGGTCAGAATGGTCAGATGTTTTACACTACAGTTGACACCATGTTTCTGTCACATTAGTCTTCAATGGTAGTGCACCAGTAGATAAGCTTGTCATCACAAGGAGTCAAATGACCATTCCCACTTCCAACCATCCCCATAAGGACTATCACATACACCCAGCTCTTATTAGAATCCCGTGACTATTAACACATATCACTGATACCCCAGCGGAAATTTATCAGATCCCCGACCATCATTGGGCCTTAAAGTTCTTTGGAAACAATATAATATATATGATATCTGATATGTCCCCAATTTGTAATTTAAAGACACATAACATGAAACACATGTGTCTTTGAGGATTATTTATAAAATCAGCAGAATACTAGGCAACAAAATGAGAAACTAAATCAGTGAAGGTATAAATACTGACAGTGGCAGAATGACAATGACAGTGGCAGAACAATATTGATAGTGGCAGAACCACACTGACAGTGGCAGAACTACACTGATAGTGGACGAACCACTTTGACAGTGGCAGAAGAACACTTGAGAGTGGCAGAACAACAGTGACTGTGGCAGAAGAACACCGATACTGGCAGAACCACACTTCCAATATACACTTACCCATACACTAACACACTCATACACTTACATGAACTCATACAGTTACCCATACACACCGGCACACAGAACATGAGTAAGTGTACAGGAGAACATGGGTAGTGCTTATACTATGTACTGCTAGTTAGTGGGAGGGAGGAAGGAGGACATGTGGCATGTCGGCTCTATGCAAATGAGGTGCTGGCCCCATGCAAATGAGCTGCTGTTGAGGTCAGTGGTATGTCCTATGTTCTTCCTTCCCACTTTGTAGAAGAGGGGAATTGGGGATTTGGGGTTGGAAAGGGCGATGTGGGGTAGAATGTGAGATGTGAGAATATGTGAGAATTATTTAGGGAGGTTTTTCGTTTGGTAAAGTTTTGTTGTGAGTGTGGTGGGCAGGGGGCTGTGGGCGGGAAAGGTGTCTTTTGAGGCGGGGGTAGAATGTTGAGTTAAAAAAAAAAAAAAAAAAAAAAAAAAAGGGGATGTGGGAGATGGTGAGGGTTTTGGGGTTGTTTGGGGTGTAAATGGGGAAAAGCGAGATGGCAGAAAGATGGGGAAGGGTGATGGGGAGGATTTGGTTTGGTGGTATTTTTGTGAAAAACTGATATTGGGGGAAGTGGGGGCGATAGTGTGTTTTTTGAGGGATGGGGTGGGTGATGGGGATGGGGACTAAGGAAAAGGGCAAAATAGGTGTAGGGGGCAAGGGGTGGATGTGGGAGTTACGGTGGCCAGAAAAGAGGCGATTCAAACAGTGGGAAGAGGGGTATATTTAGGCGGGGGAGGGGGAGTTTGGTACCTTTGGTAGCCTACGATACTGCACAGTTATACCATTGTCTCTTTACAAATGCAAATGACTATTTGTTCCTATTTCTGCCACCACCTCACTTTTATATACCATAATATTTAGATTTGTATTTAAAGGCATATATATGTGATGTGTCACTGGAAAATGCGTCACAAGGTGCAAAATTGATACTTTTATCAGTGTTTTATTTGTTGTAATGTTGTCATTAGTAGTAGGCTGATAACCGCTGCTGCTAATGGCATGAATGCATGTACCAGACTTCAAGACTTTGAATATAATATTGTCTTTACATCTGAGGTCATCCTAAAGATTTAAGTACTTGACTAGTGATTGCACCTTAAGAAACATTGCTTCTTTTTTTCTTGCATTAAAGGGCCCTTCTCAGAAAAGTGGTGCAAATGATGTCTAAAGTTGCTCTTTTACAGGAAAATGGATTTCTAGATACCATCATATTTGAAAGGATGAGATCAAGCCGATTCTAATGATGGTAAACATTCGGACAGCTAATAAGTGTTTCTATAATTATTTTAAGTTTGATCTTTTTTTTAAAAAAAAACCCTTAATGTTTAGCCCCCTGAAAATGAAAAAAGTCCCATAAAGATCTCTTGTGAATAAAACACATTCAAAACTTGTGACTTGTGACTCATTTCCCTGAAACACATCGCATATAGTGATTGCTTTTCTGTCATTGTACATTAATTCTATGAGTCATGAGCATTTCTTTATGTACAGTTTGGTGTAATGTGCAAAGGTCACATCTAGGTAATTTGGGGGTGAGTATGGAAACCCCCTATGAATGGTATGTCCATTGGACGATATTCAATATGTACAGCTATAAAAAGGTATAGAAAAAAAATGGTCAGAAAATGTTAATATCTTTGAAAAATGAATATATGAAAAATACATATGGGCCTAATTATATTGATGTTATAAAATGTCCAGTGTGCGTCATGCAGACAATTCCTTCAATGCCCCAATAATTCTTAATTACATGATGGAAACAAAATGAGAAACCAAATCAGTGAAGGTGATAAATCAAGAGGTGAGTTGCCCCCCCCCCCCCCAATCAATTATTCAACAGGGCTACTTTCAGGTGCCTGCAAGTTGCTGCTGCACTGTGTGCTCCATCTAGGCTCCATCTAGGGTGCATGGTGGCTCCAACTAGGGGAACTGACGGCACTATATAGTGGATGGAACAGCCTAGCTGTCTAGTTCTGTCCCCAAAAGCATTTTTCTGTGTATGATTGTGGGCTGTGAGTAGGGTTAGAGGTTGGGGTGTTGAGGTTGATTTGGGTTGTAATAAATGTTTATGTTTAAGTTCTGTTGTTGTGATTTTGTTGGTAGGGGTGTGTGTTTGTTGTCAGTGAGTGTTTTATGTGGTGGTTGTTGGGGGTATTTACATTTAGATATCTCTCTCTCTCTCTAACACTCTGAACTGGGTGTCTAGGGGAGGGGTTGTTTGGTATTGAAATTCATGGAATGGGGTTATTATTAAGATCAAATACTGGGGATGGGAGGAGTAGGGGAAATGGGAGATGAGGGGGGGGGGGGGGGGGGGTGTAAAAGGGGGTGAAAAACATGTGTGTAATGGGGGATGAGCTGAGTGAGAGTGTGTGTATGTGGTTGGGGAGGGGGAGAGGCGAGTCAAGGAAAGGTGTTGGGTTAATTGAGAAGTGGGGGGGCGGGGATGACATGGGACGGGGCTGAGGAGCTATTATCCTAATGGGGAAACAATCTACTATTTTTTTCACATAAATCGTGGAAGGGGGTAAAAATGGGTGAAGTGGTGTGTTTGTGTGTATCATGTATATATGCATGTATATACATGTATGTATGTATGTATGTATGTATGTATGTATGTATGTATGTATTTATATATGTATGTATGTATGTATGTGTGTATACATGCATACATTATTTCAGATTTTTATTCAGCCAGACATTATGCAAAGAAGTACACTATTCGCAGAAAAGTAGCAACACTAACCAATAGTAGGGGTCCATAGTCTAAGTCAGAAATCAAAGTAGAAGTGTTGCCACCTAGTGGCCCCTCATTACAATATCCCAATGTAGACAAATTCATATACAATCAATCGTTTGCCATCACAAGACCATCAGGCATAACCCAAATGTCATTGCTCTCATCAAAAAGCTGCTTTAAAAACATGAGTATTCCATAGTTTTCCAATGCAACCAAACAAGCTTTTTCTCTAATACATAATATAAACCTTATGTTGGTCCCTAAAATTACAATTTACCACAGTACGCTTTTCAAAATTGTGATACAGCCAGAAAATAGTCAGAAATCTCTGTAGCCGCCTATATATGAGAGTGGGAGGATCTTAAACTCTAAATGAATAGCTACATTAGTGTTTCTCTGTAATACACTTCTCCCATATACACTATAACAGAGACTGTTGTTTTGTATAATCTGTAATCTTTTAACATGCTTTTGGTTTGATAACATCATCCAGAAATTTTACCCGCGAGTATTTTTGGGTGGTGTTACTTACTGATTGTGTGTCTGTTTTTAGGCGTCCCCTGAAAAGGCCTCATGAGGAACAAAACTTGCCATTCAGACGATGTAATGGTACCCATTTAGATGGGAAAACATAAAAAACAGGTCCATGGCTGGGAGTTCTGTATAACTGAGAAGACCAGGGGTATTTGAGCAACGTAAGGAAGTTTAAAGGTGGTCTAAATCCGCCCTGTAGGGGGCGGGTCGGTTGCACAAAGTCTAGCAAAAAACCAACACCATCTGTATAAATAACATACTGTCTGTCTTTTTCGTTTTTTTGTACCCCTAAAGATCTGTAATTTAGTCTTATCTGAATTGATCATTAAAACATTTCTCTTCACCCAACTCTTAAAAAGGTTGAGATCTCGCTGGATAGATATAACACCATGATCAGAGCTAATTCTATGAAGCAATACACAATCACCAGCATACATAATAATTTTTCCTGTGAAATCGACTGAAGCAATGTCATTAATATACAAAATGAATAAAATCGGTCCAAGAATACTTCCCTGAGTCATACAATCAAATGTATGTATTTACATGTATTTACATGTATGTATCCATGTTTATGCATGTATACAGCAGGGTGAAGGCAGAATATATCATGTCTCTGTCTTGCCTATCCCACTCATTCTTTCCCTGACTCTATATCTACCTCTCTTTCTTCCACTTGCTGTCTCCCCCAATATCCTGCTCTCTCTTTATCTCCCTCCCACCAGCTCTCTCCCCCGACTCTCTGCCACAACATTTTTCTCTATTTCTCTCTCTCTTTCTATCTCTCCCTATGCCGCTCTCTCTTTTATAGCCCTCCCACCACCTCTCTCTCCCACTACCTCTTTTTCTCTCTCTTTCTCTCTCCCTCTCCCTCCAGCTCTCTCCCCTGTCTCTCTCTCTCATCACTCCCTCTCTCTATGTATATCTCTCTCTCCCACTCTGTGCCCAATTCCCTTCCCCTCCCTCCCTCCCTTCCTCTATGTCCCATGTCTGCCTTCTGTTTTTGCCACCCTGGTTAACACTATGGTTATGCCACACTGTGGTTATGCCACACTGTGGTTATACTACACAATGGATATGCTGCACTATGGATATGCCACACTGTGGTTATACCACACTGTGGTTATACTACACAATGGATATGCTGCACTATGGATATACCACACTGTGGTTATGCCACACTGTGGTTATGCCACACTGTGGTTATACTACACAATGGATATGCTGCACTATGGATATGCCACACTGTGGTTATACCACACTGTGGTTATACTACACAATGGATATGCTGCACTATGGATATACCACACTATGGATATACCACACTGTGGTTATGCCACACATTGATTATACCACACTGTGGTTATACTACACTGTGCTTATGCTGCACGATTGATATGCTGCACTATAGATATACCACACTGTGGTTATACCACACTGTGGTTATACTACACAATGGATATGCTGCACTATGGATATACCACACTGTGGTTATGCCACACTGTGGTTATGCCACACTGTGGTTATACTACACTGTGCTTATGCTGCACGATTGATATGCTGCACTATAGATATACCACACAGTGGTTATGCCACACATTTATTATGACACAATGTGTTTATGGGTGGTTATGCCAAACCATGGATGAGCCACATTGTTGTTATGTCGCTTATGTGTTGTGCTGTAACACATGTGCTTTGCTGTAACACATGTACTGTACTGTAATTCATGCATTGCCTGTAACAGATGTGTTGGCCTGTAACACATGTGCTCTAACACAACACATGTGCTACACTGTAACACATGTGCTACACTGTAACACATGTGTTACACTGTAACACATGTTCTACACTGTAATACATGTGCTGCACTGTTACACATGTTCTAGACTGTAACACATGTGCTACACTGTATCACATGTGCTACACTGTAACAGATGTGCTGCACTGTAATACATGTGTTACACTGTAACACATGTGCTCTAACACAACACATGTGCTACACTGTAACACATGTGCTCTAACACAACACATGTGCTACACTGTAACACATGTGCTACACTGTAATACATGTGTTACACTGTAATACATGTGTTACACTGTAACACATGTTCTGGACTGTAATACATGTGCTGCACTGTTACACATGTTCTAGACTGTAACACATGTGCTGCACTGTATCACATGTGCTACACTGTAACACATGTGCTGCACTGTAATACATGTGTTACACTGTAACACATGTGCTCTAACACAACACATGTGCTACACTGTAACACATGTGCTACACTGTAATACATGTGTTACACTGTAATACATGTGTTACACTGTAACACATGTTCTGGACTGTAATACATGTGCTGCACTGTTACACATGTTCTAGACTGTAACACATGTGCTGCACTGTTACACATGAGCTGCAGTGTAACTGATTGTGCTCTAACACAACACATGTGCTACACTGTAACACATGTGTTACACTGTAACACATGTTCTGGACTGTAATACATGTGCTGCACTGTTACACATGAGCTGCACTGTAACACATGTGCTGCAGTGTAACACATGTGCTGCAGTGTAACACATGTTCTAGACTGTAACACATGTGCTGCAGTGTATCACATGTGCTACACTGTAACACATGTGGTACACTGTAACACATGTGCTGCAGTGTAACACATGTGCTGCAGTGTAACACATGTTCTGCACTGTTACACATGAGCTGCAGTGTAACACATGTGCTACACTGTATCACATGTGCTGCAGTGTAACACTACCTGCACTGTAACACTTCTGCACTGTAACACTACCTGCACTGTATCATTACCTGCGCTGTAACACTACCTGCACTGTATCACTACCTGCACTGTAACATTAATTGCACTGTAACACTACTGCACTGTAACACTACCTGCACTGTATCACTACCTGCACTGTAACATTAATTGCACTGTAACACTACTGCACTGTAACACTACCTGCACTGTATCACTACCTGCACTGTAACATTAATTGCACTGTAACACTACTGCACTGTATCACTACCTGCACTGTATCACTACTGCACTGTAACACTACCTGCACTGTATCACTACCTGCACTGTAACATTAATTGCACTGTAACACTACTGCACTGTAACACTACCTGCACTGTAACACTACCTGCACTGTAACATTAATTGCACTGTAACACTACTGCACTGTATCACTACCTGCACTGTAACACTACTGCACTGTAACACTACCTGCACTGTATCATTACCTGCACTTTAACATTAATTGCACTGTAACACTACTGCACTGTAACACTACCTGCACTGTAACATTAATTGCTCTGTAACACTACCTGCACTGTATCACTACCAGCACTGTAACAATAATTGCACTGTAACACTACCTCCACTGTAACAATAATTGCACTGTAACACTCCATACAGTCCATACACTATGGTGACAATCAACATAACCCCCACATCCAACTTTGTGCAGTGAACAGTCTGTACACTATAGTGACAATCAACATAACCCCCACGTCCAACTTTGTGCAGTGAACTGTCTGTACACTATAGTGACAATCAACATAACCCCCACATCCAACTTTGTGCAGTGAGCAGTCTGTACACTATAGTGACAATCAACATAACCCCCACGTCCAACTTTGTGCAGTGAACAGTCTGTACACTATAGTGACAATCAACATAACCCCCACGTCCAACTTTGTGCAGTGAACAGTCTGTACTAGTGACAATCAACATAACCCCCACGTCCAACTTTGTGCAGTGAACAGTCTGTACTAGTGACAATCAACATAACCCCCACGTCCAACTTTGTGCAGTGAACAGTCTGTACACTATAGTGACAATCAACATAACCCCCACGTCCAACTTTGTGCAGTGAGCAGTCTGTACACTAAAGTGACAATCAACATAACCCCCACGTCCAACTTTGTGCAGTGAACAGTCTGTACACTATAGTGACAATCAACATAACCCCCACGTCCAACTTTGTGCAGTGAACTGTCTGTACACTATAGTGACAATCAACATAACCCCCACGTCCAACTTTGTGCAGTGAGCAGTCTGTACACTAAAGTGACAATCAACATAACCCCCACGTCCAACTTTGTGCAGTGAACAGTCTGTACACTATAGTGACAATCAACATAACCCCCACATTCAACTTTGTGCAGTGAACAGTGAACACGGCCCTACTGTACTTTTATGTGCACTACTGGACTGTACTGTTGCGTGGACTGTACTGTAGTGTGCACTGAACTGTTGTGTACTGTAGTGTGCACTGTACTGTAGTGTGCACTGAACTGTTGTGTACTGTAGTGTGCACTGAACTGGTGTGTGCAATGTACTGTTGTGTACTGTTGCGTGGGCTGTACTGTTATGTGCACTCTACTGTTGTGTGCACTGTACGGTTGTGTGGGCTCTATTGTAACACATGTGCTCCACTGTTACACACATACCTACATTGTAACACATGTACCTACATTGTAACACATGTGCTACACTGTAACACATGGGCTGCACTGTAACACATGTGCTGCACTGTTACTCATGTGCTCTACTGTAACACATGTGCTGTACTGTAACACATGGGCTGCACTGTAACACATGGGCTGCACTGTTACTCATGTGCTCTACTGTAACACATGTGCTGTACTGTAACACATGGGCTGCACTGTAACACATATGCTGCACTGTTACTCATGTGCTCTACTGTAACACATGTGCTGCACTGTAACACATGGGCTGCACTGTAACACATGTGCTCTACTGTAACACATAAGCTCTATTGTAACACATATGCTGCACTTAACTCATGTGCTGCACTGTAACACATGTGCTCTATTGTAACACATGTGCTGCATTGTATGACATTTACTGCACTGTAACACATGTGCTGCATTGTAACACATGTGCTGCACTGTAACACATGTGCTCTATTGTAACACATGTGCTCTATTGGAACACATGTGCTCCACTGTAACACATGTACTGCAATGTAACACATGTGCTCTACTGTAACACATGTGCTGCACTGTAACACATGTGCTCTATTGTAACACATGTGCTGCACCGAACACATGTGCTGCACTGTAACACATGTGCTGTTCTGTAACACATGTGCTGTTCTGTAACACATGTGCTGCACTTTAACACATGTGCTCTATTGTAACACATGTGCTCTACTGTAACACATGTGCTGCACTGTAACACATGTGCTCTATTGTAACACATGTGCTGCACTGTAACACATGTGCTCTATTGTAACACATGTGCTGCACTGTAACACATGTGCTGCACTTAACACATGTGCTGCACTTTAACACATGTGCTCTATTGTAACACATGTGCTGCATTGTATGACATTTACTGCACTGTTACACATGTGCTGCACTGTAACACATGTGCTGTACTGTAACACATGTGCTCTACTGTAACACATGTGTTCCACTGTAACACATGTGCTGTACTGTAACACATGTGTTGTACTGTAAAACATGTGCTGTACTGTAACACATGTGCTGTACTGTAACACATGTGCACTACTGTAACACATGTGCTGCACAGTAACACATGTGCTGTTCTGTAACACATGTGCTGTACTGTAACACATGTGCTGTACTGTAACACATGTGCTGCACTGTAACACATGTGCTGCACTGTAAAACATGTGCTGCACCGAACACATGTGCTGTACTGTAACACATGTTTTACACTGTTACACATGTGCTGCACTGTTACACATGTGCTGTACTGTAACACATGTGCTGCACTGTTACACATGTGCTGCACTGTAACACATGTTTTACACTGTTACACATGTGCTGCACTGTTACACATGCGCTGTACTGTAACACATGTGCTGCACTGTTACACATGTGCTGTACTGTAACACATGTGCTGTACTGTAACACATGTGCTGCACTGTAACACATGTTTTACACTGTTACACATGTGCTGCACTGTAACACATGTTTTACACAGTTACACATGTGCTGCACTGTAACACATGTGCTGTACTGTAACACATGTGCTCTTCTGTAACACATGTGCTGCACTGTAACACATGTGCTGCACTGTTACACATGTGCTGTACTGTTACACATGTGCTGCACTGTAACACATGTGCTGCACTGTAACACATGTTTTACACTGTTACACATGTGCTGCACTGTAACACATGTGTTACACTGTTACACATGTGCGCTACTGTAACACATGTGCTGCACCTCCCTGATGTTTTCTATCTCACAGTATCTCTTATCTCTCAGTCTCTCTCTCTCTATCAATTTTTATTCCTCATAATATACAGATACAGGAAGAAGCATAATCTGCATAGCAAGTCTTCCTGAGTGTCCTAAACTAAAATGAATTAAATTAAAACATGTAATGTCACTATTTAATTTTTAAATCAAAATCATAGGGGACATTTATATATTTTTTTTTCTTGAGGTGTCAATCTTTTTTGTTGATAGGCCTACCATCAGATTATTGAGGCTAGGGGGAGGGGGCTGTGATGACTCTCATCATCGCAAGCATCTGTTCTGAATCCATCGGTGAAGGTGAAATATGTGTTGTCCTCAGGCATGTCACTGATCTGTGTGTGAGTAGGGAGATTTGATATTGGGAGCAGTCAGTATCAGTTGCTTAGCAACTGTTGTTACCGAACTTCCAGGTACTCATATCTAAGTAGATCATAAAATAGTTGACTTGTACTTCAATAAACCCAATAACTCCTTCAATAAAAACAAATTCTTCAAGGGTGCTTATCAATCTTTATCAACATAAAACGAGTTGTTTCTGTATTTGTTGTATGTTAACAATCCCACAAGGACTATTGGAAGACCTGCTTATAGTAGAAACTGTAAACTTTCTAAGGAAATAGAATTATATATCTAATCTTAAATAGTGATGGGCTGTATATATACCTCTGAACATTTTATTACATTATGTCTATATTGATATTGTTTAACTTTGAATAAGGGCTTTATAATTTCATGGCCCTGGAACAATGTTTTACCAAGATGAGATTAATATTATTATTCACAGAACCTAGGTTTAGATTTGGGCTTAGGTAGCCTCCTGAGATTGAAGAATCCCATGACGCTGTAGGGCTGCTACTGTTAGCTTGTTACCATTATTATTATTCCATTATATCCTCATTTCAGCAAACAACAACTTGAAGACACTGATCACCATCGGCTATGTGTTGGCTGGAGTGGTCGGCGCAGTTTTCTTCCTGCTCATTCTCATCTGCGTCATCCAGCGTATCGCCAACCACAAGCACAAGCAGCTCTACAATGACCACAACTTGTCGAACGCAGCACGGGAGCGCATGCTCCATCACCGAGAGGTGGAGCGTGAAGAGGCTCCACAGCCGGCTCCTCAGCCCCCGCAGCCCCGTACTGTGCTCCCCGAGCCCATCGTAGAGTACAGACCCCCATCGTATAGTGAGCAGGGTGATGGTTCCATCTCCTTCCAAAGTAAGTATACATTTTAACAGCATTCATTGTCTTAGAGGATTGCATTGGGATTTTTCCTTGGTCATGAGTGCTTATTGGTGTGAGTACTCTCATGATTGTGGTGGGGTGCAAATTACATCAGTCAAAAAAAAATTCTAACAATCTGATTTGTCAAATTTTCCAAAATCACAAGAAAATGACCTCAACATTTGTCCCTAAATCAGTTTAGAATATTCGGTAGAAATAGTAGAGACTCTAAATGACTAAAGCAATTACCATCAGTCCCAAGTAGTCGGAATGTAAAAATAGTCTATTTGAGGCACTCCATTAAGCCCATCGCATAGGAATGTGTAGAAGTAGAGAACATCTTGTCTCTGTTACCAACTTCTCTTTATCAACATCACTTGTACTCATCACTGTGTAAGTTGTAAGTAACACCATGCATCTTATCTGTAATCATACAAATTTAAAGAAGTCATAGTTAATAAATAAAAATGCAGCAACATGCAGAACATTAACATGATCACCTTATACTCCATTATTTTTTATTTCATTAAAGGCCAATATCATATTTAATATCAATTTAACTTTTCTTTTAGATGAGAAGAAAAAGATGCCTTTCCCCCACCCAGCTGCTGTCAATGGAGCAAGTTCCTCTGCTGCAGCCATTGAAAGTCCCTCCGGTGATGGCCCGACCTCTCTGGGTAGTTTAGAGGAGAGAATACCCATGCTTCAACCGCCGCCATTTGATGACAATTTTTCAAGCCCGGCCCAACCGGGCGGTGCTATGAGTTTACCACTACGGCCTATTTCCCAACCTCCATCTTATGAAGAAGTCCTGAGAGAGGATGCAAACCTCCCCAGCATCAGTTAGCTAGCACTTACAACCCAGGAAGAACACTTGCATAGGTCCTATTGGGGGGAAATGTGGGATCCCTTTGTCTGACCAGTCATACAACAACCACTGGGCATTGGATATCCTATGTGGGTCACTAGCTTTTTTTTGTGGAGAAAGTGATAGATTTTTAGAAATTGTTTTTAGATTTGTGTTTATTAGTTGTTATATGTAAATGACAATGTTTCCATGGTAGTGTAGTAGTAGTAGTAGTAGTAGTATTTCTATGTAGTACTTAGCTGATGCCTTGACAACATAGTTGACCCATGATGGGATATGCTTGTTTTCCACATTCAACCCTTATGGAACCTATGTAAGTGATCTATCTGGGTAATGAGTGACTCAAATATAGAGAGCAGCTCACTGCTTTACCACTATTGCCATATATTTTGTACTCTGACTAGGTAAGAGTCTGCTCTCTATCTGAGTCAGGACCTCACAATTTGTACAATTAGATTTAAAAAACAAAGGCAAAGCCATCGAAAAAGCAAAAGAAACCATTAATTCTGAATTAGTTTCAAAATTCATTATTCCAATTATAATATTCACACATATTTGAGCTGAATCTAATGAATTGAAATATTGAGAATATTTCACAAATCTCCAAAATTATATGATTGTTCTGATAGTGCATTTCTTGATGTTCTGACTCATCTTTCTCTCAGCTGTCTCTGCTTCAACTATATAAAGCCATGCCATAGATTATATAATGTGGTGCATCATATGGGGAAGAATGGTAGAAGAAGGGGACGATCAAGGGTTACGGGGTCAGATGGGTCATCATTTAATGAGGTCAGCTACAGATAATGAACTAAGAAGGACCACTTCAAAATTGATTCATATTTGCATTTTTTTATAATTAATAAACTTATAAAGTAAACAAATTTAGGAAAGATGGCAGCAATTTTTTTCCTGGCTGCTTTTGAGGAGGAGATTTTGAAGTGGACCTATCATATTGAATAGGAGGCTTATGTAAGAAATTGACAATGTGAGGAGTGTTACTAATTGACTTAATGTTCTTATAAAATCTTGTATACATACAGTTATTAGGTTTATGCATCATGGATATATGACACAGGACTTGTTCTATGCAGAGCTGTAAATCTCTGAAGGAGAAAGTCACTCCTCTCTGCTAAAAAAGTTAAGTCTGTAAATTGGACAAACAATTTTAGCTTGAAACCTGATAGTTGTTGGCTGAAAGTGTCGTTTAACCTCACCAGCCCAGATATGACACTAGAGTATAAAGCCACATCCACATTGTGCTGGCCGATCATTCGCACAGCAGGTGTTGGATCATAGACACAGTGAATGTTTGGGCCCGAAAAGAAATAGGGTTTTTTTCAGTTTTCCCCCACCCTTGCCTATACAAAATTGTTATCCCACCTAAAAGATGGTGATTCTCTCTTTTCTTTTTGAAAAATAAAAGCAGGAATACAAGATTTCCTAACCAGAAAACCGTTAAAAGGTACATTTCTCTTGCTGTAAACAACTATTGTTACGAAAAAAAAATAACTTCAGTCCCTGAAAATATATAACAAAAATTTAGCCCCCTCCCCAATTACCTATTTTTCAGCTACTCTTTACAGAAACAAACGCCTATTCCTTTCGCCTAATTTCATAACTACTTGTGATGTGGTACAGAAAAATGACTCATAGGTCACAAAAATGGCATTTTTCCACAAGAAATCTTTTTCGAAATGTTCTAAATTTTTTTAAACACAAGATCCTTTTTTTCTTAAAACTTATGACTCATTTTTCTCTGACACATCACATATGTGTGTTAACACTACATGTTCCTAACCATACAAGAGATGTTCATCAAGCCGGCTGTCGCAATGTGGATGCACCTTGAAGCTAGTAAATACCTAAACAACTTGGTTCATCATGCCTAACCCTCTTAACTAAACCTGTCTACATGTGCATCAGCAGAAAGGTGTAAATCCAAGCAAAGGTATTCCACATTTCTGGACAAGAAACTTCTTGGACTAGAGAATCCTGGAATGGAGGAATTAATAGATTAGGCATCACACAAAACACACAACACAGAAATGGGGATGAACTTTTCTCCATCCCTGCAGAAGAAGAGATAGAAAAAAAGAAATAATTTTATATTTGTTAGCAAGAAGAAGATGAAGGAGAAAAATAAAGTAATTGGAAAAACAGATCAGTAGAGAAATTAGGCGTTGTCAAAACGCAAGCAATATCTATATATATATATGTACCAATATATGGATGTCTATTTTTATACGGTGCTATGTGAAACTATGATTCTGTCTCCTGTTACTGACTAACAGAGCTTTAGGGAACATATCAAATATATTTTGCCATCCGAGAGACTTAATTTAGGCGATGGGGGGGGGGGGGGGGGGGGGGGGGGGGGACATAGTGGTCTGAGGTGCTGGTTTGGGAGACAAGGCATGTGGTGCACTGGGTTTGAACCCTGATGCAACAAAAGTTTGAAATTATATTGCCATTAAAATCAGAGGATGTATGTTTTCTCCATTTACCTTTTAGCAGAATAAATCTAAATTTGAATGATACCCTTGTTCATATGACATGACTCTTCGTTCTCCTGAATGTAGTTGAAATTTTTTGGAATGGTATTGTTTTTTAAATGGCCAATGCCTTTCACAAACAGGAAAAACAGTATTGACACCAAAGTTATAAAATAAGTCTTTAGGGTGGTCATAAATGTATTGATATGTTCCCTAAGATGTAATTAAAGGAGGTATTTCACTTCTTATACAGGCAGAGTTCCTCCTCTCAGGAAAAAGACTTTGTATCCCTCTAACTTAGCCCTGCTCTTCCATACAGTTACTCTAAGTAGACTTGTACTGCCTCCTCCAACTATTATTCCAAAAATCGTAGACTTGCACCAAAGCCTAATTTTTCTGATTATTTTTTTAATAGACTTTTATTTCAAATGTCTTGTCCTATATATGTACGATGGATGTAGGGAATTGATGATCAATACTGATGTTGTTATGCCCCTACCTTCTATCATGGAGTTTGGTCTAGAATTTGCTGAGATATGAAGAAACCGGTCAGTAAAAAATGTGAAATTTATGTTGTGTGCATTATATAAATGAATGTTATAAGACCTACATAATTTGTATGTGTATGAAATGTATGATGCAGTGCAGCGGTAGGACACATACATAAATGAGGAATTTGGTAATCTGTGAATCGTACTTTGATGTGAACAAATAATATTGCCTAAACTAAATTGATGTTAATGAATGGTAATGCTAGGCAACTTTTATTTTACATTTGATGACACATTTTTACGATGTCTGTGGAACCTCAAAATTGAATTTTCTAAACTGAAATTTTGAATATTTAAGCTCAACTTCAATTGTGTTTATATCAAGGCTATAATATGATACCAATATGGATTTGAACCCCCTTTTCAGTGTGTTGTCATAATTTGGCACATTTGAACTCAAAATACATTTGTGGAATATTCTGAAACCCTGGGTCACATGAATCCTTAAAAAAATGTAAACAGATTTGCTTGTAGGCACTGTGAGATACCCAGCTAACACCTGAACTATATTCACCACGTAGACTTGAACAAGCCCTCATCAGTTTTATTGTTACCCCGGGCCATATAGACTTGTCCGAAGTCTTATGTCTTACGTGTATTATTTTTGTTAGACTGTGCAAGAATATGTAGATAAACTGCTGTGGCTGTTGTAAAAACATGTTTCTAGAAGATTCCAGGCCATGTTTTAGTGCAGATGGCCTTCATCCAGGGCAGATGACCTTGATTCAGAGCTGACGATATTTTGTAAATAACAACAGATCTTTCATGTACATCTGACACTCTTGTGAAACCATTTTAATTTGTATAAGGAGAGCATTAATGGAAAGGCTGGGGGATTGTATTCTCTTATAGATTGGAGTTTGTCGAGCCAAAATGATGTCAAAATTCAACATTACAATGAATGTTTTTTGTACTGTTACAATAACATGGGGGAAAACTCATTAGGACTATGTTCTGGGGGTTTCATGTCATACCATGCCTACTGAGCTTTGTACAAAATATCCTTTTATTTTATTTTTCTTATAATTTTGGAAATTGTGTAATGTGCCTCACTGTACACATTTAAGTGTCCTAACCATTATTTTTTGGACAGAATTGTTAATCACGGAACTATTGATATTTTGCTTTAGCTTCTTTTTTTAATCAGAATTCTTGTTCTTGTTGCACTTAGTACTTTAAGATTTGAAGGATCCATGTATTATTGAGGATGAAACTCAAATGTAATAAAAATCCTCTCTGAAATTGTCATAACTTTCCTTTATTACCTTGAAGAAAATCTGAATTCCTGCTACAAAATCTATGCCTTTTAAGTCTCTTTATTTCTCAGTACCTATGATCTCAAATTCAGGTATAGCCTGACTGTTCTCTGAGCAGAGTTATTTTTACTGACTATGAAGAGCTAATTTTCTCCTTGCTTAGTCTTTAATTAAAGGATTCATTCCCTCGGGGAACAACGAAAAAACCCAAACGGAAGTGATCCACTACGCATGTGTGCTTGGAGAGTACTTCCTGTTTTGAGATAATAAGGTCAAAACCACAGAACATGTTAAATTTAGCTCAATTAGTTTATACTTAGCTTGCCGTTAACAACGATGTAAGATTAAACCTACTCTTCCCATGCTGCTTGGCTTGCCATTTGCTTTAGATGACAATTATTTTAATATTTGACTGTCTGCCATAATGTTTTTATGTGTGTATATTTACATTTATATACTCCGAATATCCAGGAGTCTTCAATAAGGGAGAAATCAAAGCTAATTTAGTTTTTAGAAAAAGGTTATGTGCATCAACAACATGGGATGTTTAGAGAAATGTTTTAATTGAATATGTAGACTTATTATGAATTAAATAAGTCAGAACCACTGTAAAACTCCTTCCCTGTAGAATTTCTTAAGCTTGTGAGACTAAAAATATGGCTAGGAAATTTATTGATTTATATACACAATGTAAAAAATATATTTTAAGCGGAGAAGAGGCTTATTCAAATTCACGAAAACCGAAATGGAATGAGTCAAATATTGCGTTGATTTGCCTAATTTGTATATGTAAATAATCACATATATCTCTTAAGTTTGAAATGGTTGCTTGTATGTTTATGTCTATGGTAAATTCCAACCCTCATCCAGTGTGTTAAGTAAATGTAATTTGAGCAAAACTTATAAAATCAGGTCTTTCGGACAATTTAATAATTTGTTTGGCCTTCACGTTTTGGAGTTTTCACAATCAATCGAACAACAGTCCCTTCTGAATAAATTTTCATAATTCAGGGTTTAGTTGATGTTAATGCTAGCTTTGCTTTGCAAAGATCTGAGCATCAATTCTTTCTGTAGATTCTAAGTTTATAATCTGTTTGTTACTAACACTCATTGGTGAGGGGTTGGAAATTAATTAGATGGACAGATGAATAAGTCTCCTTCATGTGTAATATAACACTGTTTTTGTAACAAGTGTTCAATTTGTACTCAGTGTGGATTTGTTAGAAATAAAGTTGCTGCAGGTTGTCCTTATAATGATAAGCATACATACATATGTATCTAGGGTTGCCATGGAAATTATAAGCCACGCCCACCCCTAGCAACATAGCCATAATACATCCGTAACGTACATACATGCTTGTAGAAGATAAAGGAAGGAAAATGCGAATATTTTTGTATAAAAGAAATTGTACGTAAATGATATTCGATATATATCTATATATATAACATTTACTATGATTTGCACGTAGATGTAGTTTCTGGGATATTATAATAGAGAGGAATGAGGGGGATATTTTGAAAATAAAACACAATGAAATTATGATGAAACAATGTTATATGTATATGAATTGTGACCGAGTGATGGTGGATTGATGAATGGGTAAATCATACATGTGCAGGGGGAGAGTTGCAGAAAGTTATTTTTTACCAAGGCTTCAATGTATTTAGCTAAGGAACATTGTAACTGTTAGGTCAGAGATCCACTGTTACTGTGCTACTGCATCTGTATTGCATTAAATGACAATTCTCACCCATTCATATGCAATGGTTTACATTCAGTGATGTAGGAAGCAACTTGAATGTGGGGGTAGAGGCAACTTTGTCCCACAAATGAAAAAAGTAAAATAATGTAGTGTTTATAAAGAGTACAACGAAGAGGTTGGTTGGTATGTAAATATCACCTCCCAACACCAGCTTCCTACATGACTGCTTTAGACAGTGTAACACAATGTCACCAGAGAGATCTCTGCGATACTCCAACCCGACTCCCAATCAACCCAACTCCCAATTCCCAACCACTTTCCCAACGATTTTCTAGTGTTTTCTGATGTCGCAGAATATAAAGTAGCACCACACTTTAGCGATTTTTCGGCACTGGTGTCGATACACCACTGACCACTTCACATAGCATGGGGTAAATATAAATTATACATCCTGCCCCCCGCCCCCTCCTTAATCTTAAATATGTAATTCAGATGCAGGCACAGCAATGGATCTCTAGCTAAATGCTTACACCAGTGAATGGCTTTGTGGTATACAGTGTGTGATTTGACCTAGGGGTGATCCATTATTATATTTGAGACTGGTCAATTTGTTTACAATTTGTGGAATTTTGTGTTAAGCATCTCATTGGACGTATGGACCTAGCCAACAAGAAATGTTCTCTTGATATTCTACTTCTATATATGCACCTTACTAATCTGGAAACCTCACCATTATGGAGAACAGATGGGGGCCAACCTGATCTCTGAATATTTCCATAATGGGATCAGTGGTACCCTAGAATCAGAATTCTCTACATTTCATAAAACAGCATGAATTTGAAAACAGTATGATTATAACTTAATTATAATAAAAATTTGAAATCATGATGAATCACATAACCATTGTTATCAAAATTCTTGTCACAGACAATTTTCCAAACAATTTAAATAAAACAACCTTCCTTCCTCATATTATTCATAAGGTGCATTTAGAATCCAATTAAACATTTGATGGTGGTCTGGCCCATTGGAGCCCTTAAGCTTACACCATGTACCCATGGGTTACCCCTAGACTACCCATGTATTATATAACATACACTTAGAGACTTGATGTACCGAATTTGTCAACCAGATTACAATGGATGGTGATGATGTTACGCCAGTCTTAACGACGATGCTCAGTCTGTATTATTACTGCCTCTATTATTAAACAAGAACTGGATGAAAAAATTAATGTTAAATAAAAGATTTGTCTTTTAGTTTGATGTGTTGGGAATTTTTTTGTGTATTTGAAAGATGATTACCGTATAACCTCCAATAATAGCCGGGGGCGGCTATTAAGTCAAACCCCCTCTTACCCCGGCGATTATTAGAGCCCCCGGCTGAAATATGAATCAAGACGGAATCAATGGTTATTCATACTAACATGTCATGTTCTTATAGCCCTACAATATTTCACCTTGTTGGTTAGGCTGTTATAACATGGAATTCCCCAGGGTTGTGAAAATGTAATGTAAACCCCACCTCGATGAAGATTAGCTAGTATACCAATAAGTTGCCAGGTGTCCCCGCGGTCATTCAATCTGGTAGAAGGAAGATGAATGGCCCATCAAATAGTTAACAGGTGGTGCCTTGGTATAATACTTAAGTAACAAATACCTAGAAATAGAGAAACCCTATGGGCTATATGGTCTAAATTAAAATATTAACCTGTGCCATTTCTCTGGTTGTGACAAAAATTATATTTTTCTGATATGGTAATTGAAAATAAAAGAAATATTTAGCGATGTAAAAGCCAAGACGACAGGAAGAGTCCAATGAAGATGTAAAAACAAAAAAAAATATAACATGGAATTCTGTTCAGGCCTAGAGTTTCTCTATACTGGAGACTACAGTAAATATAAAAATTACAAGTAATCAAAAAATGCAGTTCTTAAATTGGTTTGGTTTTATTCAAAATCAAATGTAGGATACATCGGTGAATAACATGGCCATGTTTTCCTCTGTAGCCCTTAAATGAAATGAACTGGAGCCCCAACTTTACCTGAATAAAACACAATGAACTTCTAAGGACCGTTAAAATGAATAAAACTGAAAACAATACAGTTGTTGGTCAGAATGGTCAGATGTTTTACACCACAGTTGACACCATGTTTCTGTCACATTAGTCTTCAATGGTAGTGCACCAGGAGATAAGCTTGTCATCACAAGGAGTCAAATGACCATTCCCACTTCCAACCATCCCCATAAGAACGACCACATACACCCAGCTCTTATTAGAATCCCGCGACTGTTAACACATATCACTGATACCCCAGCGGAAATTTATCAGATCCCCGACCATCATTGGGCCTTAAAGTTCTTTGGAAACAATATAATATATATGATATCTGATATGTCCCCAATTTGTAATTTAAAGACACATAACATGAAACACATGTGTCTTTGAGGATTATTTATAAAATCAGCAGAATACTAGGCAACAAAATGAGAAACTAAATCAGTGAAGGTATAAATACTGACAGTGGCAGAATGACAATGACAGTGGCAGAACAATATTGATAGTGGCAGAACCACACTGACAGTGGGAGAACTACACTGATAGTGGACGAACCAGTTTGACAGTGGCAGAACAACACTTGACTGTGGCAGAAGAACACCGATACTGGCAGAACCACACTTCCAATATACACTTACCCATACACTAACACACTCATACACTTACATGAACTCATACAGTTACCCATACACACCGGCACACAGAAAATGAGTAAGTGTACAGGAGAACATGGGTAGTGCGTATACTATGTACTGCTAGTTAGTGGGAGGGAGGAAGGAGGACATGTGGCATGTCGGCTCTATGCAAATGAGGTGCTGGCCCCATGCAAATGAGCTGCTGTTGAGGTCAGTGGTATGTCCTATGTTCTTCCTTCCCACTTTGTAGAAGAGGGGAATTGGGGATTTGGGGTTGGAAAGGGCGATGTGGGGTAGAATGTGAGATGTGATAATATGTGAGAATTATTTAGGGAGGTTTTTCGTTTGGTAAAGTTTTGTTGTGAGTGTGGTGGGTAGGGGTCTGTGGGCAGGAAAGGTGTCTTTTGAGGTGGGGGTAAAATGTTGGCAGAAAGATGGGGAAGGGTGATGGGGAGGATTTGGTTTTGGTGGTATTTTTGTGAAAAACTGATATTGGGGGAAGTGGGGGCGATAGTGTGTTTTTTGAGGGATGGGGTGGGTGATGGGGATGGGGACTAAGGAAAAGGGCAAAATAGGTGTAGGGGGCAAGGGGTGGATGTGGGAGTTACGGTGGCCAGAAGAGAGGCGATTCAAACAGTGGGAAGAGGGGTATATTTAGGGGGGGGGAGGGGGAGTTTGGTACCTTTGGTAGCCTAGGATACTGCACAGTTATACCATTGTCTCTTTACAAATGCAAATGACTATTTGTTCCTATTTCTGCCACCACCTCACTTTTATATACCATAATATTTAGATTTGTATTTAAAGGCATATATATGTGATGTGTCACTGGAAAATGTGTCACAACGTGCAAAATTGATACTTTTATCAGTGTTTTATTTGTTGTAATGTTGTCATTAGTAGGCTGATAACCGCTGCTGCTAATGGCATGAATGCATGTACCAGACTTCAAGACTTTGAATTTAATATTGTCTTTACATCTGAGGTCATCCTAAAGATTTAAGTACTTGACTAGTGATTGCACCTTAAGAAACATTGCTTCTTTTTTTCTTGCATTAAAGGGCCCTTCTCAGAAAAGTGGTGCAAATGATGTCTAAAGTTGCTCTTTATGGAAGCTGAGAAAAAATATGTGATGTGTTACAGGAAAATGGATTTCTAGATACCATCATATTTGAAAGGATGAGATTCTAAGCCGATTCTAATGATGGTAAACATTCGGACAGCTAATAAGTGTTTCTATAATTATTTTAAGTTTGATCTTTTTTTTTAAAAAAAAAACCTTAATGTTTAGCACCCCGAAAATGGAAAAAATCGCATAAAGATCTCTTGTGAATAAAACCCATTCAAAACTTGTGACTTGTGACTCATTTCCCTGAAACACATCGCATATAGTGATTGCTTTTCTGTCATTATACATTAATTCTATGAGTCATGAGCATTTCTTTATGTACAGTTTGGTGTAATGTGCAAAGGTCACATCTAGGTAATTTGGGGGTGAGTATGGAAACCCCCTATGAATGGTATGTCCATTGGACGATATTCAATATGTACAGCTATAAAAAGGTATAGAAAAAAAATGGTCAGAAAATGTTAATATCTTTGAAAAATGAATATATGAAAAATACATATGGGCCTAATTATATTAATGTTAGAAAACATCCAGTGTGCGTCATGCAGACAATTCCTTCAATGCCCCAATAATTCTTAATTACATGATGGAAACAAAATGAGAAACCAAATCAGTGAAGGTGATAAATCAAGAGGTGAGTTGCCCCCCCCCCCCCCCTAATCAATTATTCAACAGGGCTACTTTCAGGTGCCTGCAAGTTGCTGCTGCACTGTGTGCTCCATCTAGGCTCCATCTAGGGTGCATGGTGGCTCCAACTAGGGGAACTGACGGCACTATATAGTGGATGGAACAGCCTAGCTGTCTAGTTCTGTCCCCAAAAGCATTTTTCTGTGTATGATTGTGGGCTGTGAGTAGGGTTAGAGGTTGGGTTGAGGTTGATTTGGGTTGTAATAAATGTTTATGTTTAAGTTCTGTTGTGATTTTGTTGGTAGCGGTGTGTGTTTGTTGTCAGTGAGTGTTTTATGTGGTGGTTGTTGGGGGTATTTACATTTAGATATCTCTCTCTCTCTCTAACACACTGAACTGGGTGTCTAGGGGAGGGGTTGTTTGGTATTGAAATTCATGGAATGGGGTTATTATTAAGATCAAATACTGGGGATGGGAGGAGTAGGGGAAATGGGAGATGAGGGGGGGGGTGTAAAAGGGGGTGAAAAACATGTGTGTAATGGGGGATGAGCTGAGTGAGAGTGTGTGTATGTGGTTGGGGAGGGGGAGAGGCGAGTCAAGGAAAGGTGTTGGGTTAATTGAGAAGTGGGGGGGCGGGGATGACATGGGACGGGGCTGAGGAGCTATTATCCTAATGGGGAAACAATCTACTATTTTTTTCACATAAATCGTGGAAGGCAAAGGGGGTAAAAATGGGTGAAGTGGTGTGTTTGTGTGTATCATGTATATATGCATGTATATACATGTATGTATGTATGTATGTATGTATGTATGTATGTATGTATGTATTTATATATGTATGTATGTATGTGTGTATACATGCATACATTATTTCAGATTTTTATTCAGCCAGACATTATGCAAAGAAGTACACTATTCGCAGAAAAGTAGCAACACTAACCAATAGTAGGGGTCCATAGTCTAAGTCAGAAATCAAAGTAGAAGTGTTGCCACCTAGTGGCTCCTCATTACAATATCCCAATGTAGACAAATTCATATACAATCAATCGTTTGCCATCACAAGACCATCAAGCATAACCCAAATGTCATTGCTCTCATCAAAAAGCTGCTTTAAAAACATGATATTCGTCCAGGGATCTCATTTCTTGGGACCGAGTATTCCATAGTTTTCCAATGCAACCAAACAAGCTTTTTCTCTAATACCTAATATAAACCTTATGTGGGTCCCTAAAATTACAATTTACCACAGTACGCTTTTCAAAATTGTGATACAGCCAGAAAATATCTCTGTAGCCGCCTATATATGAGAGTGGGAGGATCTTAAACTCTAAATGAATAGCTACATTAGTGTTTCTCTGTAATACACTTCTCCCATATACACTATAACAGAGACTGTTGTTTTGTATAATCTGTAATCTTTTAACATGCTTTTGGTTTGATAACATCATCCAGAAATTTTACCCGCGAGTCTTTTTGGGTGGTGTTACTTACTGATTTTGTGTCTGTTTTGGGGCATTGGGGTTTGTTATTTTGATGGAAATAGAACCCATCCACCCATCCAACCAACCACCCACCCACCCAGTCTCTACCCCTCCTACCTACAATATCCATTTGATTTAGTGTTAATAAAGCCTAGTCACCACATGGTGGTGACTAGGCTTCACAAGAAGCCATCCTCCACAAGCCACCCTATAAATAGGCCTACTGTGAGTGAACATGCCTCAGTGAGCGTGGGTGTTATGTAATGGTGGCAGTGACCAGTATTGAAGCTATGTAAACACAGTGCATGTGTACTAGAGGGGAGGAGGTCCGAAAGGGCTAGCTGGGACTCAGAACACTTTTTATATTTATAATTGCTACTTTCCTGTACCATGTTATACATAAGTCGTCCCCTGAAAAGGCCTCATGAGGAACAAAACTTGCCATTCAGACGATGTAATGGTACCCATTTAGATGGGAAAACATAAAAAACAGGTCCGTGGCTGGGAGTTCTGTATAACTGAGAAGACCAGGGGTATTTGAGCAACGTAAGGAAGTTTAAAGGTGGTCTAAATCCGCCCTGTAGTAGGGGGCGGGTCGGTTGCGCAAAGTCTAGCAAAAAACCAACACCATCTGTATAAATAACATACTGTCTGTCTTTTTCGTTTTTTTGTACCCCTAAAGATCTGTAATTTAGTCTTATCTGAATTGATCATTAAAACATTTCTCTTCACCCAACTCTTAAAAAGGTTGAGATCTCGCTGGATAGATATAACACCATGATCAGAGCTAATTCTATGACGCAATACACAATCACCAGCATACATAATAATTTTTCCTGTGAAATCGACTGAAGCAATGTCATTAATATACAAAATGAATAAAATCGGTCCAAGAATACTTCCCTGAGTCATACAATCAGATGTATGTATTTACATGTATTTACATGTATGTATGTATACATGTTTACATGTATGTATCCATGTTTATGCATGTATACAGCAGGGTGAAGGCAGAATATATCATGTCTCTGTCTTGCCTATCCCACTCATTCTTTCCCTGACTCTATATCTACCTCTCTTTCTTCCACTTGCTGTCTCCCCCAATATCCCGCTCTCTCTTTATCTCCCTCCCACCACCTCTCTCCCCCGACTCTCTGCCACAACATTTTTCTCTATTTCTCTCTCTCTTTCTATCTCTCCCTATGCTGCTCTCTCTTTTATAGCCCTCCCACCACCTCTCTCTCCCACTACCTCTTTTTCTCTCTCTTTCTCTCTCCCTCTCCCTCTCCCTCCAGCTCTCGCCCCTGTCTCTCTCTCTCATCACTCCCTCTCTCTATGTATATCTCTCTCTCCCACTCTGTGCCCAATTCCCTTCCCCTCCCTCCCTCCCTTCCTCTATGTCCCATGTCTGCCTTCTGTTTTTGCCACACTGGTTAACACTATGGTTATGCCACACTGTGGTTATGCCACACTGTGGTTATACTACACAATGGATATGCTGCACTATGGATATACCACACTGTGGTTATGCCACACATTGATTATACCACACTGTGGTTATACTACACTGTGCTTATGCAGCACGATGGATATGCTGCACTATAGATATACCACACAGTGGTTATGCCACACATTTATTATGGCACAATGTGTTTATGGGTGGTTATGCCACACCATGGATGAGCCACATTGTTGTTATGTCGCTTATGTGTTGTGCTGTGACACATGTGCTTTGCTGTAACACATGTACTGTACTGTAATTCATGTATTGCCTGTAACACATGTGTTGGCCTGTAACACATGTGCTCTAACACAACACATGTGCTACACTGTAACACATGTGCTACACTGTAACACATGTGCTGCACTGTTACACATGTTCTAGACTGTAACACATGTGCTGCACTGTATCACATGTGCTACACTGTAACACATGTGCTACACTGTAATACATGTGTTACACTGTAACACATGTTCTGGACTGTAACACATGTGCTGCACTGTTACACATGTTCTAGACTGTAATTCATGTATTGCCTGTAACAGATGTGTTGGCCTGTAACACATGTGCTCTAACACAACACATGTGCTACGCTGTAACACATGTGCTGCACTGTAATACATGTGCTACACTGTAACACCTGTTCTAGACTGTAATACATGTGCTGCACTGTTACACATGTTCTAGACTGTAACACATGTGCTGCACTGTTACACATGTTCTAGACTGTAACACATGTGCTGCACTGTATCACATGTGCTACACTGTAACACATGTGCTACACTGTAATACATGTGTTACACTGTAACACATGTTCTGGACTGTAACACATGTGCTGCACTGTTACACATGTTCTAGACTGTAACACATGTGGTACACAGTAACACATGTGCTGCAGTGTAACACATGTGCTGCAGTGTAACACATGTTCTGCACTGTTACACATGAGCTGCAGTGTAACACATGTGCTACACTGTAACACTTCTGCACTGTAACACTACCTGCACTGTATCATTACCTGCGCTGTAACATTAATTGCACTGTAACACTACTGCACTGTAACACTACCTGCACTGTATCACTACCAGCACTGTAACATTAATTGCACTGTAACACTACCTGCACTGTAACACTACTGCACTGTAACACTACCTGCACTGTATCACTACCTGCACTGTAACACTACTGCACTGTAACATTAATTGCACTGTAACACTACCTGCACTGTAACACTACTGCACTGTAACACTACCTGCACTGTATCACTACCTGCACTGTAACATTAATTGCACTGTAACACTACTGCACTGTAACACTACCTGCACTTTATCACTACCTGCACTGTAACACTACTGCACTGTAACATTAATTGCACTGTAACACTACTGCACTGTAACACTACCTGCACTGTATCACTACCAGCACTGTAACATTAATTGCACTGTAACACTACCTGCACTGTAACACTACTGCACTGTAACACTACCTGCACTGTATCACTACCTGCACTGTAACATTAATTGCACTGTAACACTACTGCACTGTAACACTAGGTGCACTGTAACACTACTGCACTGTAACACTACTGCACTGTAACACTACCTGCACTGTATCCCTACCTGCACTGTAACATTAATTGCCCTGTAACACTACCTGCACTGTATCACTACCAGCACTGTAACAATAATTGCACTGTAACACTACCTCCACTGTAACAATAATTGCACTGTAACACTCCATACAGTCCATACACTATGGTGACAATCAACATAACCCCCACATCCAACTTTGTGCAGTGAACAGTCTGTACACTATAGTGACAATCAACATAACCCCCACGTCCAACTTTGTGCAGTGAACAGTGAACGCGGCCCCACTGTACTTTTATGTGGACTACTGGACTGTACTGTTGTGTGGACTGTACTGTAGTTAGCAATGTACTGTTGTGTACTGTTGCGTGGACTGTACTGTAGTGTGCAATGTACTTTTTGTGCACTCTACTGTAGTGTGCACTGCACTGAATGTTTGTGTACTGTTGCGTGGACTGTACTGTAGTGTGCACTGAACTGTTGTGTACTGTAGTGTGCACTGAACTGGTGTGTGCAATGTACTGTTGTGTACTGTTGCGTGGGCTGTACTGTTATGTGCACTCTACTGTTGTGTGCACTGTTCTGTAGTGTGGGCTCTATTGTAACACATGTGCTCCACTGTTACACACGTACCTACATTGTAACACATGTACCTACATTGTAACACATGTGCTACACTGTAACACATGTGCTGTACTGTAACACATGGGCTGCACTGTAACACATGTGCTGCACTGTTACTCATGTGCTCTACTGTAACACATGTGCTGCACTGTAACACATGTGCTGCACTGTAACACATGTGCTCTACTGTAACACATAAGCTCTATTGTAACACATATGCTGCACTTAACTCATGTGCTGCACTGTAACACATGTGCTGCCCTGTAACACATGTGCTGTACTGTAACACATGTGCTGCACTGTAACACATGTGCTGTACTGTACCACATGTGCTGTACTGTAACACATGTGCTCTACTGTAACACATGTGCTGTACTGTAACACATGTGCTGTACTGTAACACATGTGCTGTACTGTAACACATGTGCTGTACTGGAACACATGTGTTGTACTGTAACACATGTGCTGCACCGTAACACATGTGCTGTACTGTAACACATGAGCTGCACTGTAACACATGTGCTGTACTGTTAAACATGTGCTGTACTGTAACACATGAGCTGCACTGTAACACATGTGCTGTACTGTAAAACATGTGCTCTACTGTAACACATGAGCTGCACTGTAACACATGTGCTGTACTGTAACACATGTGCTATACTGTAACACATGTGCTGCACTGTAACACATGTGCTGTACTGTTACACATGTGCTGTACTGTAACACATGTGCTGTACTGTTACACATGTGCTGTACTGTAACACATGTGCTGTACTGGAACACATGTGTTGTACTGTAACACATGTGCTATACTGTAACACATGTGCTGCACTGTAACACATGTGCTCTACTGTAACACATGTGCTGTACTGTACCACATGTGCTGTACTGTAACACATGTGCTATACTGTAACACATGAGCTGCACTGTACTACATGTGTTGTACTGTTACTCAGGTGCTGCACTGTCACTCATGTGCTGTACTGTAACACATGTGCTGTACTGTAACACATGTGCTGTACTGTAACACATGTGCTGTACTGTAACACATGTGCTGTACTGTTACACATGTGCTGTACTGTAACACATGTGCTGTACTGTAACACATGTGCTGCACTGTAACACATGTGCTGTACTGTACCACATGTGCTGTACTGTAACACATGTGCTCTACTGTAACACATGTGCTGTACTGTAACACATGTGCTGTACTGTAACACATGTGCTGTACTGTAACACATGTGCTGTACTGGAACACATGTGTTGTACTGTAACACATGTGCTGCACCGTAACACATGTGCTGTACTGTAACACATGAGCTGCACTGTAACACATGTGCTGTACTGTTAAACATGTGCTGTACTGTAACACATGAGCTGCACTGTAACACATGTGCTGTACTGTAAAACATGTGCTCTACTGTAACACATGAGCTGCACTGTAACACATGTGCTGTACTGTAACACATGTGCTATACTGTAACACATGAGCTGCACTGTACTACATGTGTTGTACTGTTACTCAGGTGCTGCACTGTCACTCATGTGCTGTACTGTAACACATGTGCTGTACTGTAACACATGTGCTGTACTGTAACACATGTGCTGTACTGTAACACATGTGCTGTACTGTAACACATGTGCTGTACTGTTACACATGTGCTGTACTGTAACACATGTGCTGTACTGTAACACATGTGCTGTACTGTTACACATGTGCTGTACTGTAACACATGTGCTGTACTGTAACACATGTGCTGTACTGTAACACATGTGCTGTACTGTTACTCAGGTGCTGCACTGTCACTCATGTGCTGTACTGTAACACATGTGCTGTACTGTAACATGTGCTGCACTGTAACACATGTGCTGTACTGTAACACATGTGCTGTACTGTTAAACATGTGCTGTACTGTAATACATGTGCTGTACTGTAACACATGTGCTGTACTGTAACACATGTGCTGTACTGTAACACACGTGCTGTACTGTAACACACGTGCTGTACTGTTACACACGTGCTGTACTGTAACACATGTGCTGTACTGTAACACATGTGCTGTACTGTAAAACATGTGCTGTACTGTAATACATGTGCTGTACTGTAACACATGTGCTGTACTGTAACACATGTGCTGTACTGTAACACACGTGCTGTACTGTAACACATGTGCTGTACTGTTACACACGTGCTGTACTGTAACACATGTGCTGTACTGTAACACATGTGCTGTACTGTAACACATGTGCTGCACTGTAACACATGTGCTGTACTGTAACACATGTGCTGTACTGTAACACATGTGCTGTACTGTAACACATGTGCTGTACTGTAACACATGTGCTGTACTGTAACACATGTGCTGTACTGTAACACATGTGCTGCACTGTAACACATGTGTTGCACTGTAACACATGTGCTGCACTGTAACACATGTGCTGTACTGTAACACATGTGCTGCACTGTAACACATGTGCTGCACTGTAACACATGTGCTGTACTGTAACACATGTGCAGTACTGTAACACATGTGCTGTACTGTAACACATGTGCTGCACTGTAACACATGTGCTGCACTGTAACACATGTGCTGTACTGTAACACATGTGCTGTACTGTAACACATGTGCTGCACAGTAACACATGTGCTGCACTGTAACACATGTGCTGCACTGTAACACATGTGCTGCACTGTAACACATGTGCTGCACTGTAACACATGTGCTGCACTGTAACACATGTGCTGTACTGTAACACATGTGCTGCAGTGTAACACATGTGTTGTACTGTAACACATGTGCTGCACTGTAACACATGTGCTGCACTGTAACACATGTGCTGCACTGTAACACATGTGCTGCACTGTAACACATATGCTGCACTGTAACACATGGTTTACACTGTCTCTCAGTCTCTCTCTCTCTCTATCAATTTTTATTCCTCATAATATACAGATACAGGAAGAAGCATAATCTGCATAGCAAGTCTTCCTGAGTGTCCTAAACTAAAATGAATTAAATTAAAACATGTAATGTCACTATTTAATTTTTAAATCAAAATCATTTTTTTTTTCTTGAGGTGTCAATCTTTTTTGTTGATACCATCAGATTATTGAGGCTAGGGGGAGGGGGCTGTGATGACTCTCATCATCTCAAGCATCTGTTCTGAATCCATAGGTGAAGGTGAAATATTTGGTGTCCTCAGGCATGTCACTGATCTGTGTGTGAGTAGGGAGATTTGATATAGGGAGCAGTCAGTATCAGTTGGTTAGCAACTGTTGTTACCCAACTTCCAGGTACTCATATCTAAGTAGAGCATAAAATAGTTGGCTTGTACTTCAATAAACTCAATAACTCCTTCAATAAAAACAAATTCTTCAAGGGTGCTTATCAATCTTTATCAACATAAAACGAGTTGTTTCTGTATTTGTTGTATGTTAACAATCCCACAAGGACTATTGGAAGACCTGCTTATAGTAGAAACTGTAAACTTATCTCTAAGGAAATAGAATTATATATCTAATCTTAAATAGTGATGGGCTGTATATATACCTCTGAACATTTTATTACATTATGTCTATATTGATATTGTTTAACTTTGAATAAGGGCTTTATAATTTCATGGCCCTGGAACAATGTTTTACCAAGATGAGATTAATATTATTATTCACAGAACCTAGGTTTAGATTTGGGCTTAGGTAGCCTCCTGAGATTGAAGAATCCCATGACGCTGTAGGGCTGCTACTGTTAGCTTGTTACCATTATTATTATTCCATTATATCCTCATTTCAGCAAACAACAACTTGAAGACACTGATCACCATCGGCTATGTGTTGGCGGGAGTGGTCGGCGCAGTTTTCTTCCTGCTCATTCTCATCTGCGTCATCCAGCGTATCGCCAACCACAAGCACAAGCAGCTCTACGATGACCACAACTTGTCGAACGCAGCACGGGAGCGCATGCTCCATCACCGAGAGGTGGAGCGTGAAGAGGCTCCACAGCCGGCTCCTCAGCCCCCGCAGCCCCGTACTGTGCTCCCCGAGCCCATCGTAGAGTACAGACCCCCATCGTATAGTGAGCAGGGTGATGGTTCCATCTCCTTCCAAAGTAAGTATACATTTTAACAGCATTCATTGTCTTAGAGGATTGCATTGGGATTTTTGCTTGGTCATGAGTGCTTATTGGTGTGAGTACTCTCATGATTGTGGTGGGGTGCAAATTACATCAGTCAAAAAAAAATTCTAACAATCTGATTTGTCAAATTTTCCAAAATCACAAGAAAATGACCTCAACATTTGTCCCTAAATCAGTTTAGAATATTCGGTAGAAATAGTAGAGACTCTAAATGACTAAAGCAATTACCATCAGTCCCAAGTAGTCGGAATGTAAAAATAGTCTATTTGAGGCACTCCATTAAGCCCATCGCATAGGAATGTGTAGAAGTAGAGAACATCTTGTCTCCGTTACCAACTTCTCTTTATCAACATCACTTGTACTCATCACTGTGTAAGTTGTAAGTAACACCATGCATCTTATCTGTAATCATACAAATTTAAAGAAGTCATAGTTAATAAATAAAAATGCAGCAACATGCAGAACATTAACATGATCACCTTATACTCCATTATTTTTTATTTCATTAAAGGCCAATATCATATTTAATATCAATTTAACTTTTCTTTTAGATGAGAAGAAAAAGATGCCTTTCCCCCACCCAGCTGCTGTCAATGGAGCAAGTTCCTCTGCTGCAGCCATTGAAAGTCCCTCCGGTGATGGCCCGACCTCTCTGGGTAGTTTAGAGGAGAGAATACCCATGCTTCAACCGCCGCCATTTGATGACAATTTTTCAAGCCCGGCCCAACCGGGCGGTGCTATGAGTTTACCACTACGGCCTATTTCCCAACCTCCATCTTATGAAGAAGTCCTGAGAGAGGATGCAAACCTCCCCAGCATCAGTTAGCTAGCACTTACAACCCAGGAAGAACACTTGCATAGGTCCTATTGGGGGGAAATGTGGGATCCCTTTGTCTGACCAGTCATACAACAACCACTGGGCATTGGATATCCTATGTGGGTCACTAGCTTTTTTTTGTGGAGAAAGTGATAGATTTTTAGAAATTGTTTTTAGATTTGTGTTTATTAGTTGTTATATGTAAATGACAATGTTTCCATGGTAGTGTAGTAGTAGTAGTAGTAGTAGTATTTCTATGTAGTACTTAGCTGATGCCTTGACAACATAGTTGACCCATGATGGGATATGCTTGTTTTCCACATTCAACCCTTATGGAACCTATGTAAGTGATCTATCTGGGTAATGAGTGACTCAAATATAGAGAGCAGCTCACTGCTTTACCACTATTGCCATATATTTTGTACTCTGACTAGGTAAGAGTCTGCTCTCTATCTGAGTCAGGACCTCACAATTTGTACAATTAGATTTAAAAAACAAAGGCAAAGCCATCGAAAAAGCAAAAGAAACCATTAATTCTGAATTAGTTTCAAAATTCATTATTCCAATTATAATATTCACACATATTTGAGCTGAATCTAATGAATTGAAATATTGAGAATATTTCACAAATCTCCAAAATTATATGATTGTTCTGATAGTGCATTTCTTGATGTTCTGACTCATCTTTCTCTCAGCTGTCTCTGCTTCAACTATATAAAGCCATGCCATAGATTATATAATGTGGTGCATCATATGGGGAAGAATGGTAGAAGAAGGGGACGATCAAGGGTTACGGGGTCAGATGGGTCATCATTTAATGAGGTCAGCTACAGATAATGAACTAAGAAGGACCACTTCAAAATTGATTCATATTTGCATTTTTTTATAATTAATAAACTTTTAAAGTAAACAAATTTAGGAAAGATGGCAGCAATTTTTTTCCTGGCTGCTTTTGAGGAGGAGATTTTGAAGTGGACCTATCATATTGAATAGGAGGCTTATGTAAGAAATTGACAATGTGAGGAGTGTTACTAATTGACTTAATGTTCTTATAAAATCTTGTATACATACAGTTATTAGGTTTATGCATCATGGATATATGACACAGGACTTGTTCTATGCAGAGCTGTAAATCTCTGAAGGAGAAAGTCACTCCTCTCTGCTAAAAAAGTTAAGTCTGTAAATTGGACAAACAATTTTAGCTTGAAACCTGATAGTTGTTGGCTGAAAGTGTCGTTTAACTTCACCAGCCCAGATATGACACTAGAGTATAAAGCCACATCCACATTGTGCTGGCCGATCATTCGCACAGCAGGTGTTGGATCATAGACACAGTGAATGTTTGGGCCCGAAAAGAAATAGGGTTTTTTTCAGTTTTCCCCCACCCTTGCCTATACAAAATTTTTATCCCACCTAAAAGATGGTGATTCTCTCTTTTCTTTTTGAAAAATAAAAGCAGGAATACAAGATTTCCTAACCAGAAAACCGTTAAAAGGTACATTTCTCTTGCTGTAAACAACTATTGTTACGGAAAAAAAATAACTTCAGTCCCTGAAAATATATAACAAAAATTTAGCCCCCTCCCCAATTACCTATTTTTCAGCTACTCTTTACAGAAACAAACGCCTATTCCTTTCGCCTAATTTCATAACTACTTGTGATGTGGTACAGAAAAATGACTCATAGGTCACAAAAATGGCATTTTTCCACAAGAAATCTTTTTCGAAATGTTCTAAATTTTTTTAAACACAAGATCCTTTTTTTCTTAAAACTTATGACTCATTTTTCTCTGACACATCACATATGTGTGTTAACACTACATGTTCCTAACCATACAAGAGATGTTCATCAAGCCGGCTGTCGCAATGTGGATGCACCTTGAAGCTAGTAAATACCTAAACAACTTGGTTCATCATGCCTAACCCTCTTAACTAAACCTGTCTACATGTGCATCAGCAGAAAGGTGTAAATCCAAGCAAAGGTATTCCACATTTCTGGACAAGAAACTTCTTGGACTAGAGAATCCTGGAATGGAGGAATTAATAGATTAGGCATCACACAAAACACACAACACAGAAATGGGGATGAACTTTTCTCCATCCCTGCAGAAGAAGAGATAGAAAAAAAGAAATAATTTTATATTTGTTAGCAAGAAGAAGATGAAGGAGAAAAATAAAGTAATTGGAAAAACAGATCAGTAGAGAAATTAGGCGTTGTCAAAACGCAAGCAATATCTATATATATATATGTACCAATATATGGATGTCTATTTTTATACGGTGCTATGTGAAACTATGATTCTGTCTCCTGTTACTGACTAACAGAGCTTTAGGGAACATATCAAATATATTTTGCCATCCGAGAGACTTAATTTAGGCGATGGGGGGGGGGGGGGGGGGGACATAGTGGTCTGAGGTGCTGGTTTGGGAGACAAGGCATGTGGTGCACTGGGTTTGAACCCTGATGCAACAAAAGTTTGAAATTATATTGCCATTAAAATCAGAGGATGTATGTTTTCTCCATTTACCTTTTAGCAGAATAAATCTAAATTTGAATGATACCCTTGTTCATATGACATGACTCTTCGTTCTCCTGAATGTAGTTGAAATTTTTTGGAATGGTATTGTTTTTTAAATGGCCAATGCCTTTCACAAACAGGAAAAACAGTATTGATACCAAAGTTATAAAATAAGTCTTTAGGGTGGTCATAAATGTATTGATATGTTCCCTAAGATGTAATTAAAGGAGGTATTTCACTTCTTATACAGGCAGAGTTCCTCCTCTCAGGAAAAAGACTTTGTATCCCTCTAACTTAGCCCTGCTCTTCCATACAGTTACTCTAAGTAGACTTGTACTGCCTCCTCCAACTATTATTCCAAAAATCGTAGACTTGCACCAAAGCCTAATTTTTCTGATTATTTTTTTAATAGACTTTTATTTCAAATGTCTTGTCCTATATATGTACGATGGATGTAGGGAATTGATGATCAATACTGATGTTGTTATGCCCCTACCTTCTATCATGGAGTTTGGTCTAGAATTTGCTGAGATATGAAGAAACCGGTCAGTAAAAAATGTGAAATTTATGTTGTGTGCATTATATAAATGAATGTTATAAGACCTACATAATTTGTATGTGTATGAAATGTATGATGCAGTGCAGCGGTAGGACACATACATAAATGAGGAATTTGGTAATCTGTGAATCGTACTTTGATGTGAACAAATAATATTGCCTAAACTAAAGTGATGTTAATGAATGGTAATGCTAGGCAACTTTTATTTTACATTTGATGACACATTTTTACGATGTCTGTGGAACCTCAAAATTGAATTTTCTAAACTGAAATTTTGAATATTTAAGCTCAACTTCAATTGTGTTTATATCAAGGCTATAATATGATACCAATATGGATTTGAACCCCCTTTTCAGTGTGTTGTCATAATTTGGCACATTTGAACTCAAAATACATTTGTGGAATATTCTGAAACCCTGGGTCACATAAATCCTTAAAAAAATGTAAACAGATTTGCTTGTAGGCACTGTGAGATACCCAGCTAACACCTGAACTATATTCACCACGTAGACTTGAACAAGCCCTCATCAGTTTTATTGTTACCCCGGGCCATATAGACTTGTCCGAAGTCTTATGTCTTACGTGTATTATTTTTGTTAGACTGTGCAAGAATATGTAGATAAACTGCTGTGGCTGTTGTAAAAACATGTTTCTAGAAGATTCCAGGCCATGTTTTAGTGCAGATGGCCTTCATCCAGGGCAGATGACCTTGATTCAGAGCTGACGATATTTTGTAAATAACAACAGATCTTTCATGTACATCTGACACTCTTGTGAAACCATTTTAATTTGTATAAGGAGAGCATTAATGGAAAGGCTGGGGGATTGTATTCTCTTATAGATTGGAGTTTGTCGAGCCAAAATGATGTCAAAATTCAACATTACAATGAATGTTTTTTGTACTGTTACAATAACATGGGGGAAAACTCATTAGGACTATGTTCTGGGGGTTTCATGTCATACCATGCCTACTGAGCTTTGTACAAAATATCCTTTTATTTTATTTTTCTTATAATTTTGGAAATTGTGTAATGTGCCTCACTGTACACATTTAAGTGTCCTAACCATTATTTTTTGGACAGAATTGTTAATCACGGAACTATTGATATTTTGCTTTAGCTTCTTTTTTTAATCAGAATTCTTGTTCTTGTTGCACTTAGTACTTTAAGATTTGAAGGATCCATGTATTATTGAGGATGAAACTCAAATGTAATAAAAATCCTCTCTGAAATTGTCATAACTTTCCTTTATTACCTTGAAGAAAATCTGAATTCCTGCTACAAAATCTATGCCTTTTAAGTCTCTTTATTTCTCAGTACCTATGATCTCAAATTCAGGTATAGCCTGACTGTTCTCTGAGCAGAGTTATTTTTACTGACTATGAAGAGCTAATTTTCTCCTTGCTTAGTCTTTAATTAAAGGATTCATTCCCTCGGGGAACAACGAAAAAACCCAAACGGAAGTGATCCACTACGCATGTGTGCTTGGAGAGTACTTCCTGTTTTGAGATAATAAGGTCAAAACCACAGAACATGTTAAATTTAGCTCAATTAGTTTATACTTAGCTTGCCGTTAACAACGATGTAAGATTAAACCTACTCTTCCCATGCTGCTTGGCTTGCCATTTGCTTTAGATGACAATTATTTTAATATTTGACTGTCTGCCATAATGTTTTTATGTGTGTATATTTACATTTATATACTCCGAATATCCAGGAGTCTTCAATAAGGGAGAAATCAAAGCTAATTCAGTTTTTAGAAAAAGGTTATATGCATCAACAACATGGGATGTTTAGAGAAATGTTTTAATTGAATATGTAGACTTATTATGAATTAAATCAGTCAGAACCACTGTAAAACTCCTTCCCTGTAGAATTTCTTAAGCTTGTGAGACTAAAAATATGGCTAGGAAATTCATTGATTTATATACACAATGTAAAAAATATATTTTAAGCGGAGAAGAGGCTTATTCAAATTCACGAAAACCGAAATGGAATGAGTCAAATATTGCGTTGATTTGCCTAATTTGTATATGTAAATAATCACATATATCTCTTAAGTTTGAAATGGTTGCTTGTGTGTTTATGTCTATGGTAAATTCCAACCCTCATCCAGTGTGTTAAGTAAATGTAATTTCAGCAAAACTTATAAAATCAGGTCTTTCGGACAATTTAATAATTTGTTTGGCCTTCACGTTTTGGAGTTTTCACAATCAATCGAACAACACTCCCTTCTGAATAAATTTTCATAATTCAGGGTTTAGTTGATGTTAATGCTAGCTTTGCTTTGCAAAGATCTGAGCATCAATTCTTTCTGTAGATTCTAAGTTTATAATCTGTTTGTTACTAACACTCATTGGTGAGGGGTTGGAAATTAATTAGATGGACAGATGAATAAGTCTCCTTCATGTGTAATATAACACTGTTTTTGTAACAAGTGTTCAATTTGTACTCAGTGTGGATTTGTTAGAAATAAAGTTGCTGCAGGTTGTCCTTATAATGATAAGCATACATACATATGTATCTAGGGTTGCCATGGAAATTATAAGCCACGCCCACCCCTAGCAACATAGCCATAATACATCCGTAACGTACATACATGCTTGTAGAAGATAAAGGAAGGAAAATGCGAATATTTTTGTATAAAAGAAATTGTACGTAAATGATATTCGATATATATCTATATATATAACATTTACTATGATTTGCACGTAGATGTAGTTTCTGGGATATTATAATAGAGAGGAATGAGGGGGATATTTTGAAAATAAAACACAATGAAATTATGATGAAACAATGTTATATGTATATGAATTGTGACCGAGTGATGGTGGATTGATGAATGGGTAAATCATACATGTGCAGGGGGAGAGTTGCAGAAAGTTATTTTTTACCAAGGCTTCAATGTATTTAGCTAAGGAACATTGTAACTGTTAGGTCAGAGATCCACTGTTACTGTGCTACTGCATCTGTATTGCATTAAATGACAATTCTCACCCATTCATATGCAATGGTTTACATTCAGTGATGTAGGAAGCAACTTGAATGTGGGGGTAGAGGCAACTTTGTCCCACAAATGAAAAAAGTAAAATAATGTAGTGTTTATAAAGAGTACAACGAAGAGGTTGGTTGGTATGTAAATATCACCTCCCAACACCAGCTTCCTACATGACTGCTTTAGACAGTGTTACACAATGTCACCAGAGAGATCTCTGCGATACTCCAACCCGACTCCCAATCAACCCAACTCCCAATTCCCAACCACTTTCCCAACGATTTTCTAGTGTTTTCTGATGTCGCAGAATATAAAGTAGCACCACACTTTAGCGATTTTTCGGCACTGGTGTCGATACACCACTGACATCACTTCACATAGCATGGGGTAAATATAAATTATACATCCTGCCCCCCGCCCCCTCCTTAATCTTGAATATGTAATTCAGATGCAGGCACAGCAATGGATCTCTAGCTAAATGCTTACACCAGTGAATGGCTTTGTGGTATACAGTGTGTGATTTGACCTAGGGGTGATCCATTATTATATTTGAGACTGGTCAATTTGTTTACAATTTGTGGAATTTTGTGTTAAGCATCTCATTGGACGTATGGACCTAGCCAACAAGAAATGTTCTCTTGATATTCTACTTCTATATATGCACCTTACTAATCTGGAAACCTCACCATTATGGAGAACAGATGGGGGCCAACCTGATCTCTGAATATTTCCATAATGGGATCAGTGGTACCCTAGAATCAGAATTCTCTACATTTCATAAAACAGCATGAATTTGAAAACAGTATGATTATAACTTAATTATAATAAAAATTTGAAATCATGATGAATCACATAACCATTGTTATCAAAATTCTTGTCACAGACAATTTTCCAAACAATTTAAATAAAACAACCTTCCTTCCTCATATTATTCATAAGGTGCATATAGAATCCAATTAAACATTTGATGGTGGTCTGGCCCATTGGAGCCCTTAAGCTTACACCATGTACCCATGGGTTACCCCTAGACTACCCATGTATTATATAACATACACTTAGAGACTTGATGTACCGAATTTGTCAACCAGATTACAATGGATGGTGATGATGTTACGCCAGTCTTAACGACGATGCTCAGTTTGTATTATTACTGCCTCTATTATTAAACAAGAACTGGATGAAAAAATTAATGTTAAATAAAAGATTTGTCTTTTAGTTTGATGTGTTGGGAATTTTTTTGTGTATTTGAAAGATGATTACCGTATAACCTCCAATAATAGCCGGGGGCGGCTATTAAGTCAAACCCCCTCTTACCCCGGCGATTATTAGAGCCCCCGGCTGAAATATGAATCAAGACGGAATCAATGGTTATTCATACTAACATGTCATGTTCTTATAGCCCTACAATATTTCACCTTGTTGGTTAGGCTGTTATAACATGGAATTCCCCAGGGTTGTGAAAATGTAATGTAAACCCCGCCTAGCTAGTATACCAATAAGTTGCCAGGTGTCCCTGCGGTCATTCAATCTGGTAGAAGGAAGATGAATGGCTCATCAGATAGTTAACAGGTGGTGCCTTGGTATAATACTTAAGTAACAAATACCTAGAAATATCTAGAGAAACCCTATATGGGCTATATATATGGTCTAAATTAAAATATTAACCTGTGCCATTTCTCTGGTTGTGACAAAAACTATATTTTGCTGATATGGTAATTGAAAATAAAAGAAATGTTTAGCGATGTAAAAGCCAAGAAGACAGGAAGAGTCCAATGAAGATGTAACAACAACAAAAAATATAACATGGAATTCTGTTCAGGCCTAGATTTTCTCTATAGGCTACTGGAGACTACAGTAAATATAAAAATTACAAGTAATCAAAAAATGCAGTTCTTAAATTGGTTTGGTTTGGAAATATGTTTTATTCAAAATCAAATGTAGGATAAATCGGTGAATAACATGGCAATGTTTTCCTCTGTAGCCCTTAAATGAAATGAACTGGAGCCTCAACTTTACCTGAATAAAACACACTGAACTTCTAAGGACCGTTAAAATGAATAAAACTGAAAACAATACAGTTGTTGGTCAGGATGGTCAGATGTTTTACACCACAGTTGACACCATGTTTCTGTCACATTAGTCTTCAATGGTAGTGCACCAGTAGATAAGCTTGTCATCACAAGGAGTCAAATGACCATTCCTACCCCGACCCATCCCCATTAGGACTATCACATACACCCAGCTCTTATTAGAATCCCACGACTGTTAACACATATCACTGATACCCCAGCGGAAATTTATCGGATCCCCGACCATCATTGGGCCTTAAAGTTCTTTGGAAACAATATAATATATATGATATCTGATACGTCCCCAATTTGTAATTTCAAGACACATAACATGAAACACATGTGTCTTTGAGGATTATTTATAAAATCAGCAGAATACTAGGCAACAAAATGAGAAACTAAATCAGTGAAGGTATAAATACTGCCAGTGGCAGAATGACAATGACAGTGGCAGAACAATACTGATAGTGGCAGAACCACACTGACAGTGGGAGAACTACACTGATAGTGGACAAACCAGTTTGACAGTGGCAGAAGAACACTTGACTGTGG
Organism: Sthenelais limicola; assembly: GCA_942159475.1. NCBI lineage: Eukaryota > Metazoa > Annelida > Polychaeta > Phyllodocida > Sigalionidae > Sthenelais > Sthenelais limicola. The sequence continues at coordinate 154,785,877 of OW804094.1, read as the reverse complement.
CAGAAGAACACTGATACTGGCAGAACCACACTTCCAATATACACTTACCCATACACTAACACACTCATACACTTACATGAACTCATACAGTTACCCATACACACCGGCACACAGAAAATGAGTAAGTGTACAGGAGAACATGGGTAGTGCGTATACTATGTACTGCTAGTTAGTGGGAGGGAGGAAGGAGGACATGTGGCATGTCGGCTCTATGCAAATGAGGTGCTGGCCCCATGCAAATGAGCTGCTGTTGAGGTCAGTGGTATGTCCTATGTTCTTCCTTCCCACTTTGTAGAAAAGGGGAATTGGAGATTTGGGGTTGGAAAGGGCGATGTGGGGTAGAATGTGAGATGTGAGAATATGTGAGAATTATTTAGGGAGGTTTTTCGTTTGGTAAAGTTTTGTTGTGAGTGTGGTGGGTAGGGGTCTGTGGGCAGGAAAGGTGTCTTTTGAGGCGGGGGTAGAATGTTGAGTTAAAAAAAAAAAAAAAAAAAAAAAAAAAAAAAAAAGGGGATGTGGGAGATGGTGAGGGTTTTGGGGTTGTTTGGGGTGTAAATGGGGAAAAGCGAGATGGCAGAAAGATGGGGAAGGGTGATGGGGAGGATTTGGTTTGGTGGTATTTTTGTGAAAAACTGATATTGGGGGAAGTGGGGGCGATAGTGTGTTTTTTGAGGGATGGGGTGGGTGATGGGGATGGGGACTAAGGAAAAGGGCAAAATAGGTGTAGGGGGCAAGGGGTGGATGTGGGAGTTACGGTGGCCAGAAAAGAGGCGATTCAAACAGTGGGAAGAGGGGTATATTTAGGGGGGGAGGGGGAGTTTGGTACCTTTGGTAGCCTACTATACTGCACAGTTATACCATTGTCTCTTTACATTGTTCCACATAAGCAACTGACTATTTGTTCCTATTTCTCCCACCACCTCACTTTTATATACCATAATATTTAGATTTGTATTTAAAGGCATATGTGATGTGTCACTGGAAAATGTGTCACAAGGTGCAAAATTGATACTTTTATCAGTGTTTTATTTGTTGTAATGTTGTCATTAGTAGTAGCTGACCGTTAGATAACCGCTGCTGCTAATGGCATGAATGCATGTACCAGACTTCAAGACTTTGAATATAATATTGTCTTTACATCTGAGGTCATCCTAAAGATTTAAGTACTTGACTAGTGATTGCACCTTAAGAAACATTGCTTCTTTTTTTCTTGCATTAAAGGGCCCTTCTCAGAAAAGTGGTGCAAATGATGTCTAAAGTTGCTCTTTTACAGGAAAATGGATTTCTAGATACCATCATATTTGAAAGGATGAGATTCTAAGCCGATTCTAATGATGGTAAACATTCGGACAGCTAATAAGTGTTTCTATAATTATTTTAAGTTTGATCTTTTTTTTTTAAAAAAAAACCTTAATGTTTAGCCCCCTGAAAATGGAAAAAGTCCCATAAAGATCTCTTGTGAATAAAACACATTCAAAACTTGTGACTTGTGACTCATTTCCCTGAAACACATCGCATATAGTGATTGCTTTTCTGTCATTGTACATTAATTCTATGAGTCATGAGCATTTATTTATGTACAGTTTGGTGTAATGTGCAAAGGTCACATCTAGGTAATTTGGGGGTGAGTATGGAAACCCCCTATGAATGGTATGTCCATTGGACGATATTCAATATGTACAGCTATAAAAAGGTATAGAAAAAAAATGGTCAGAAAATGTTAATATCTTTGAAAAATGAATATATGAAAAATACATATGGGCCTAATTATATTAATGTTATAAAACGTCCAGTGTGCGTCATGCAGACAATTCCTTCAATGCCCCAATAATTCTTAATTACATGATGGAAACAAAATGAGAAACCAAATCAGTGAAGGTGATAAATCAAGAGGTGAGTTGCCCCCCCCCCCCCCAATCAATTATTCAACAGGGCTACTTTCAGGTGCCTGCAAGTTGCTGCTGCACTGTGTGCTCCATCTAGGGTGCATGGTGGCTCCAACTAGGGGAACTGACGGCACTATATAGTGGATGGAACAGCCTAGCTGTCTAGTTCTGTCCCCAAAAGCATTTTTCTGTGTATGATTGTGGGCTGTGAGTAGGGTTAGAGGTTGGGTTGAGGTTGATTTGGGTTGTAATAAATGTTTATGTTTAAGTTCTGTTGTTGTGGTTTTGTTGGTAGCGGTGTGTGTTTGTTGTCAGTGAGTGTTTTATGTGGTGGTTGTTGGGGGTATTTACATTTAGATATCTCTCTCTCTCTCTAACACTCTGAACTGGGTGTCTAGGGGAGGGGTTGTTTGGTATTGAAATTCATGGAATGGGGTTATTATTAAGATCAAATACTGGGGATGGAAGGAGTAGGGGAAATGAGGGGGGTGGGGGTGTAAAAGGGGGTGAAAAACATGTGTGTAATGGGGGATGAGCTGAGTGAGAGTGTGTGTATGTGGTTGGGGAGGGGAGAGGCGAGTCAAGGAAAGGTGTTGGGTTAATTGAGAAGTGGGGGGGGGGGGGGGATGACATGGGACGGGGCTGAGGAGCTATCATCCTAATGGGGAAACAATCTACTATTATTTTCACATAAATCGTGGAAGGCAAAGGGGGTAAAAATGGGTGAAGTGGTGAGGTGGTGTGTTTGTGTGTATCATGTATATACATGTATGTATGTATGTATATATGTATGTATGTGTGTATACATGCATACATTATTACATGTCCATGTACATGTCATGTTGTATCCATCTTTATATGTATGCATGCATGCATGTATGTATGCACATGTATATATATACACGCATGTATACACATATGTATATTTTGTTTAAGATTTTTATTCAGCCAGACATTACACTATTCGCAGAAAAGCTGATTTAAATCAGATAGAAATATATTATAAAAATATTCATAGAAAATATATCCCAACGTAAGCAGGATATTGTAGACACAAAATTATACACATATAATAAAATAAAAACCTTTGCAAATATATCAAAAAGAAAACTTTCACGGTATGACAAACAATACATTTCATGAAGATGAGTAAGGAAATAAACAAGTGTGCTGCCACCTATCAGTAGCAACACTAACCAATAGTAGGGGTCCATAGTCTAAGTCAGAAATCAAAGTAGAAGTGTTGCCACCTAGTGGCTCCTCATTACAATATCCCAATGTAGACAAATTCATATACAATCAATCGTTTGCCATCACAAGACCATCAGGCATAACCCAAATGTCATTGCTCTCATCAAAAAGCTGCTTTAAAAACATGAGTATTCCATAGTTTTCCAATGCAACCAAACAAGCTTTTTCTCTAATACATAATATAAACCTTATGTTGGTCCCTAAAATTACAATTTACCACAGTACGCTTTTCAAAATTGTGATACAGCCAGAAAATAGTCAGAAATCTCTGTAGCCGCCTATATATGAGAGTGGGAGGATCTTAAACTCTAAATGAATAGCTACATTAGTGTTTCTCTGTAATACACTTCTCCCATATACACTATAACAGAGACTGTTGTTTTGTATAATCTGTAATCTTTTAACATGCTTTTGGTTTGATAACGTCATCCAGAAATTTTACGCGCGAGTATTTTTGGGTGGTGTTACTTACTGATTTTGTGTCTGTTTTGGGGCATTGGGGTTTGTTATTTTGACGGAAATAGAACCCATCCACCCACCCACCCACCCAGTCTCTACCCCTCCTACCTACAATATCCATTTGATGTAGTGTTAATAAAGCCTAGTCACCACATGGTGGTGACTAGGCTTCACAAGAAGCCATCCTCCACAAGCCACCCTATAAATAGGCCTACTGTGAGTGAACATGCCTCAGTGAGCGTGGGTGTTATGTAATGGTGGCAGTGACCAGTATTGAAGCTATGTAAACACAGTGCATGTGTACTAGAGGGGAGGAGGTCCGAAAGGGCTAGCTGGGACTCAGAACACTTTTTATATTTATAATTGCTACTTTCCTGTACCATGTTATACATAAGTCGTCCCCTGAAAAGGCCTCATGAGGAACAAAACTTGCCATTCAGACGATGTAATGGTACCCATTTAGATGGGAAAACATAAAAAACAGGTCCGTGGCTGGGAGTTCTGTATAACTGAGAAGACCAGGGGTATTTGAGCAACGTAAGGAAGTTTAAAGGTGGTCTAAATCCGCCCTGTAGTAGGGGGCGGGTCGGTTGCGCAAAGTCTAGCAAAAAACCAACACCATCTGTATAAATAACATACTGTCTGTCTTTTTCGTTTTTTTGTACCCCTAAAGATCTGTAATTTAGTCTTATCTGAATTGATCATTAAAACATTTCTCTTCACCCAACTCTTAAAAAGGTTGAGATCTCGCTGGATAGATATAACACCATGATCAGAGCTAATTCTATGACGCAATACACAATCACCAGCATACATAATAAATTTTCCTGTGAAATCGACTGAAGCAATGTCATTAATATACAAAATGAATAAAATCGGTCCAAGAATACTTCCCTGAGTCATACAATCAGATGTATGTATTTACATGTATGTATGTATGTATGCATGCATGCATGTATTGTATGCATGTATGTATGTTTATGCATGTATACAGCAGGGTGAAGGCAGAATATATCATGTCTCTGTCTTGCCTATCCCACTCATTCTTTCCCTGACTCTATATCTACCTCTCTTTCTTCCACTTGCTGTCTCCCCCAATATCCCGCTCTCTCTTTATCTCCCTCCCACCACCTCTCTCCCCCGACTCTCTGCCACAACATTTTTCTCTATTTCTCTCTCTCTTTCTATCTCTCCCTATGCCACTCTCTCTTTTATCGCCCTCCCACCACCTCTCTCTCCCACTCTCTCATACACTCCCACTACCTCTTTTTCTCTCTTTCTCTCTCCCTCTCCCTCTCCCTCCAGCTCTCTCCCCTGTCTCTCTCTCTCATCACTCCCTCTCTCTATATATATCTCTCTCTCCCACTCTGTGCCCAATTCCCTTCCCCTCCCTCCCTCCCTTCCTCTATGTCCCATGTCTGCCTTCTGTTTTTGCCACACTGGTTAACACTATGGTTATGCCACACTGTGGTTATGCCACACTGTGGTTATACTACACAATGGATATGCTGCACTATGGATATACCACACTGTGGTTATGCCACACATTGATTATACCACACTGTGGTTATACTACACTGTGCTTATGCTGCACGATGGATATGCTGCACTATAGATATACCACACAGTGGTTATGCCACACATTTATTATGACACAATGTGTTTATGGGTGGTTATGCCACACCATGGATGAGCCACATTGTTGTTATGTCGCTTATGTGTTGTGCTGTAACACATGTGCTTTGCTGTAACACATGTACTGTACTGTAATTCATGTATTGCCTGTAACAGATGTGTTGGCCTGTAACACATGTGCTCTAACACAACACATGTGCTACACTGTAACACATGTGCTACACTGTAATACATGTGTTGCACTGTTCAACATGTTCTAGACTGTAACACATGTGCTACACTGTAATACATGTGTTACACTGTAACACATGTTCTACACTGTAATACATGTGCTGCACTGTTCAACATGTTCTAGACTGTAACACATGTGCTGCACTGTATCACATGTGGTACACTGTAACACATGTGCTGCAGTGTAACACATGTGCTGCAGTATAACACATGTGGTACACTGTAACACATGTGCTGCAGTGTAACACATGTGCTGCAGTGTAACATATGTTCTAGACTATAACACATGAGCTGCAGTGTAACACATGTGCTACACTGTAACACATGTGCTGCAGTGTAACACATGTTCTGCACTGTTACAAATGAGCTGCAGTGTAACACATGTGCTACACTGTATCACATGTGCTGCAGTGTAACACTACCTGCACTGTAACACTTCAGCACTGTAACACTACCTGCACTGTATCATTACCTGCGCTGTAACACTACCTGCACTGTATCACTACCTGCACTGTAACATTAATTGCACTGTAACACTACTGCACTGTAGCACTACTTCACTGTAGCACTACCTGCACTGTAACACTACCTGCACTGTAGCACTACGGCACTGTAACACTACGGCACTGTAGCACTACCAGCACTGTAACAATAATTGCACTGTAACACTACTGCACTGTAACACTACCTGCACTGTAACAGTACCTGCACTGTAGCACTACCTGCACTGTAACACTACTGCACTGTAGCACTACCTGCACTGTAACACTACCTGCACTGTAACACTACCTGCACTGTAACACTACTGCACTGTAGCACTACCTGCACTGTAGCACTACCTGCACTGTAGCACTACCTGCACTGTAGCACTACCTGCACTGTAGCACTACTGCACTGTAACACTACCTGCACTGTAATAATAATTGCACTGTAACACTACCTCCACTGTAACAATAATTGCACTGTAACACTACCTGCACTGTAACAATACCTGCACTGTAACACTACCTGCACTGTAACACTACTGCACTGTAGCACTACTTGCACTGTAACACTACTGAACTGTAACACTACCTGCACTGTAACACTACTGCACTGTAGCACTACCTGCACTGTAACACTACTGCACTGTAGCACTACCTGCACTGTAACACTACCAGCACTGTAACAATAATTGCACTGTAACACTACCTCCACTGTAACAATAATTGCACTGTAACACTACATACAGTCCATACACTATAGTGACAATCAACATAACCCCCACATCCAACTTTGTGCAGTGAACAGTCTGCACTAGTGACAATCAACATAACCCCCACATCCAACTTTGTGCAGTGAACAGTCTGTACTAGTGACAATCAACATAACCCCCACGTTCAACTTTGTGCAGTGAACAGTCTGTACACTATAGTGACAATCAACATAACCCCCACGTCCAACTTTGTGCAGTGAACAGTGAACACGGCCCCACTGTACTTTTATGTGGACTACTGGACTGTACTGTTGCGTGGACTGTACTGTAGTGTGCAATGTACTGTTGCGTGGACTGTACTGTAGTGTGCAATGTACTGTTGTGTGCAATGTACTGTTTTGTGCACTCTACTGTAGTGTGCAATGCACTGTTGCGTGGACTGTACTGTAGTGTGCAATGTACTGTTGCGTGCACTGTACTGTAGTGTGCAATGTACTGTAGTGTGCAATGTACTGTTGTGTACTGTTGCGTGGACTGTACTGTAGTGTGCAATGTACTGTTGCGTGGACTGTACTGTAGTGTGCAATGCACTGTTGCGTGCACTGTACTGTAGTGTGCAATGTACTGTTGTGTACTGTTGCGTGGACTGTACTGTAGTGTGCAATGTACTGTTGCGTGGACTGTACTGTAGTGTGCAATGCACTGTTGCGTGCACTGTACTGTAGTGTGCAATGTACTGTTGTGTGCACTGTACTGTAGTGTGCACTGAACTGTTGTGTACTGTAGTGTGCACTGTACTGTAGTGTGCACTGAACTGTTGTGTACTGTTGCGTGGGCTGTACTGTTATGTGCACTCTACTGTTGTGTGCACTGTACTGTAGTGTGGCCTCTATTGTAACACATGTGCTCCACTGTTACACATGTGCTGCACTGTAACACATGTGCTGTACTGTAACACATGTGCTCCACTGTTACACATGTGCTGCACTGTAACACATGTGCTGTACTGTAACACATGTGCTGCACTGTAACACATGTGCTGCACTGTAACACATGTGCTACACTGTAACACATGTACCTACATTGTAATACATGTGCTGCACTGTAACACATGTACCTACATTGTAACACATGTGCTGCACTGTAACACATGTGCTCTATTGTAACACATGTGCTCTATTGAAACACATGTGCTCCACTGTAACACATGTACTTCAATGTAACACATGTGCTCTACTGTAACACATGTGCTGCACTGTAACACATGTGCTCTACTGTAACACATGTGCTCTACTGTAACACATGAGCTGCACTGTAACACATGTGCTCTACTGTAACACATGTGCTCTACTGTAACACATGTGCTGCACTGTAATACATGTGTTGTACTGTTACTCAGGTGCTGCACTGTCACTCATGTGCTGTACTGTAACACATGTGCTGTACTGTAACACGTGTGCTGCACTGTAACACATGTGTTACACTGTTACACATGTGCTGCACTGTAACACATGTGTTACACTGTTACACATGTGCTGTACTGTAACACATGTGCTGCACTGTAACACATGTGCTGTACTGTAACACATGTACCTACATTGTAACACATGTGCTGCACTGTAACACATGTGCTCTATTGTAACACATGTGCTCTATTGTAACACATGTGCTCTATTGGAACACATGTGCTCCACTGTAACACATATACTTCAATGTAACACATGTGCTGTACTGTAACACATGTGCTGCACTGTAACACATGTGCTATACTGTAAAACATGTGCTCTACTGTAACACATGAGCTGCACTGTAACACATGTGCTCTACTGTAACACATGTGCTCTACTGTAACACATGAGCTGCACTGTAACACATGTGTTGTACTGTTACTCAGGTGCTGCACTGTAACACATGTGTTACACTGTCTGTAACACATGTGTTACACTGTTACACATGTGCTGTACTGTAACACATGTGCTGCACTGTAACACATGTGTTACACTGTTACACATGTGCTGCACTGTAACACATGTGCGGCACTGTAAAACATGTGCTGCACCGAACACATGTGCTGCACCGAACACATGTGTTGTACTGTAACACATGAGCTGCACTGTAATACATGTGTTGTACTGTTACTCAGGTGCTGCACTGTCACTCATGTGCTGTACTGTAACACATGTGCTGTACTGTAACACATGTGCTGTACTGTAAAACATGTGCTGTACTGTAACAAATGTGCCGCACTGTAACACATGTGCTGTACTGTAACACATGTGCTGCACTGTAACACATGTGCTGTACTGTAACACATGTGCTGTACTGTAACACATGTGCTGTACTGTAAAACATGTGCTCTATTGTAACACATGTGCTCTACTGTAACACATGTGCACTACTATAACACATGTGTTAGACTGTAACACATGTGCTGCACAGTAACACATGTGCTGTACTGTAACACATGTGCTGTACTGTAACACATGTGCTGCACTGTAACACATGTGCTGTACTATAACACATGTGCTGCACTGTAACACATGTGCTGCATAGTAACACATGTGCTGCACTGTAACACATGTGCTGCACTGTAACACATGTGCTGCACTGTAACACATGTGCTGTACTGTAACACATGTGCTGTACTGTAACACATGTGCTGTACTGCAACACATGTGTTGCACTGTAACACATGTGCTGTACTGTACCACATGTGCTGTACTGTACCACATGTGCTGCACAGTAACACATGTGCTGTACTGTAACACATGTGTTGCACTGTAACACATGTGCTGTACTGCAACACATGTGTTGCACTGTAACACATGTGCTGTACTGTACCACATGTGCTGTACTGTACCACATGTGCTGCACAGTAACACATGTGCTGTACTGTAACACATGTGTTGCACTGTAACACATGTGCTGTACTGTACCACATGTGCTGTACTGCAACACATGTGCTGCACTGTAACACATGTGCTGTACTGTAACACATGTGCTGCACAGTGACACATGTGTTGCACTGTAACACATGTGCTGTACTGTACCACATGTGCTGTACTGTAACACATGTGCTGCACTGTAACACATGTGCTGTACTGTAACAGATGTGCTGCACAGTAACACATGTGCTGTACTGTAACACATGTGCTGCATCGAACACATATGCTGTACTGTAACACATGTGCTGCACTGTAACACATGTGCTGTACTGTAACACATGTGCTGTACTGTAACACATGTGCTCTACTGTAACACATGTGCTGTACTGTACCACATGTGCTGCACAGTAACACATGTGCTGTACTGTAACACATGTGCTGTACTGTACCACATGTGCTGTACTGTAACACATGTGCTGCACTGTAACACATGTGCTGTACTGTAACACATGTGCTGTACTGTAACACATGTCCTGCAATGTAACACATGTACTGCAATGTAACACATGTGCTCTACTGTAACACACGTGCTCTATTGTAACTCATGTGCTTCACTGTAAAACATGTGCTGCACCGAACACATATGCTGTACTGTTACTCATGTGCTGTACTGTAACACTTGTGCTGCACTGTTACTCATGTGCTGAACTGTCACTCTTGTGATGAACTGTAAAACATGTGCTGCCCCGAACACATGTGCTGTACTGTAACACATGTGCTGTACTATAACACATGTGCTGTACTGTAACACATGTGCTGTACTGTAACACATGTGCTGCACTGTAACACATGTGCTGTAATGTAACACATGTGCTGTACTGTAACACATGTGCTGTACTGTTACACATGTGCTGTACTGTAACACATGTGCTGTACTGTAAAACATGTGCTGTACTGTAACACATGTGCTGTACTGTAACACATGTGCTGTAATGTAACACATGTGCTGTAATGTAACACATGTGCTGTACTATAACACATGTGCGCTACTGTAACACATGTGCTGTACTGTAAAACATGTGCTCTACTGTAACACATGTGCTGCACAGTAACACATGTGCTGTAATGTAACACATGTGCTACACTGTAATACATGTGCTGTAATGTAACACATGTGCTGTACTGTAACACATGCGCTGTACTGTAACACATGCGCTGTACTGTAACACATGTGCTGTACTGTAACACATGCGCTGTACTGTAACACATGCGCTGTAATGTAACACATGTGCTGTACTGTAACACATGTACTGCACTGTAACACATGTGCTGCACTGTAACACATGTGCTGCACTGTAACACATGTGCGCTACTGTAACACATGTGCTGCACTGTAACACATGTGCTGCACTGTAACACATGTGCTGTATTGTAACACATGTGCTGTACTGTAACACATGTGCTGCACATTCAGGACCTCAGGTTGACCTCAGAGAAATATAGATTATACAAAGAAATCCCATTTACACCTTTCAAAAACACAAAGAAGCCTATTTATAGATGTACTCGGTATATTGCGGACTCTCTGTTTCATCATAGCATTGGTAAACTTATAGGCTGCTCTGTGCCTGGGGAAGGACTTTGCTCAAAGTGACTCTGTACTGATTTTCAAAACTGATGGATTTCTCTAAAGTTTTAACCAATGAAACTTGACATGAAATAATGATTATCGTATCATCTCACAATGTCTTAAGGGCCAGCTGCTGTAATTTGGCCACCATAAGTGAGTGGAAGCTTGTCTGATTTTCCCATTGAAATTGCTTCAAAATGACTTCCTTGAAAAAATTATTTTGGGAAAAAAATACCTAGGTAACCTCACTTGAGACCTAAGTAAGCCATACCAAAAGTAAGAGCTCTGTATATACAGAGGGTAAACAGCCTTTTAACACTTTGCTATGTCATACACGACAATCAATTGGTGTAGATACAGTACTTACTAACACATACACACAAAATCGGGATGGATTTTTGGCGAAAATATTTTACAGTTTCAAGCATCAGTACTAAGTCACCTTACAAGGTGACATTCTCAGATAAAAAATGCATTCTTTTAACATAATTACCATTTAATGATTAACATTAAGTGTGAGTCTGTATAGGTTAATGTATATTGGAAGGGGTACATGAGGTATGTGGGAGAGTGTGTGGGTAGGGAGAGGGTTACTGTGAGATTAAGAAGGCTTGGGCGGTGTCAGCTACCATTGATTTCCTATAGAAACAAGACTACCCTAGAGCACCAAATGACCTGTACCACCTTCTCCTAATTCTATTGGGGCTCTCTCCCTCTACCTCTCTTCTCCAACCTCTTCTTACGCATACCTTCCAATACTAAACCTGTTCCTCCATGTTCAGCTTTTCAAACCTATTTTCACCATTCCTTTTCTTCCAGCTTTTTTTTCACCTTCCTTCCAACTAATTTCCTTTTATAGCTACTTTCTTTGTATTTCTTTTGTTAATTTTACCAATTATTCCATGTTTTTACTGTGATCAAGATTTCCTATGAACATATTATATAACATTTAGCTTGCCAGATTAGTTGAAATCCCAAATAAGAAAATAGATGAGATATAATAATCCCAATTTCAGGTTGTCCTTTTCTGCTTCTCTCCCAATCCTACCTCCAGATAGATTCCCTTTCACCACTCAATGCAGGTCAGAGAGATAAAATTTGACCTTGTGAAGGACACAGGATATAATAGTATTTGGACCTCTTGAAAGCCATGGAAATAAAACATACTATCACTTAATAGACCAAAGAGACAAACGGCTATATGTTCTTATCTAGGTCGGAAATGAATAACATTTCACAATAAAAGGGCCATATACACATAGCAATTTGACCTTGAGAGGACCATAAGGACCTAACATGACCTTGGATGAATATTCCCTATAGGGGGCACTGTGAGTGATCATATAGCCAGCTCACCCGTGTGGCGGGAAATAAAAATATAAATCTGCTTAGTCATGCCCTCACTCAATTACCTGATCCAAATGTCGTCTGCTCGGCCTAAGGAACATGGATGTAAAAGTGGGGCGAGATAACTGTCAGCCTGGTTATTGTCATATCCATGGTCCAGGGCTCACTCTACATACAGCCATTCAAGGACTGGGAGCATGTAATATCTTTTAAGAAATAGAATGGTTGTAAATGATGCCATGTATCTTAAACTCTATCATTCATTTATTCTAGCAAATTTTTAGCGATGTAAAAGCCAAGAAGACAGGAAGAGTCCAATGAAGATGTAACAACAACAAAAAATATAACATGGAATTCTGTTCAGGCCTAGATTTTCTCTATAGGCTACTGGAGACTACAGTAAATATAAAAATTACAAGTAATCAAAAAATGCAGTTCTTAAATTGGTTTGGTTTGGAAATATGTTTTATTCAAAATCAAATGTAGGATAAATCGGTGAATAACATGGCAATGTTTTCCTCTGTAGCCCTTAAATGAAATGAACTGGAGCCTCAACTTTACCTGAATAAAACACACTGAACTTCTAAGGACCGTTAAAATGAATAAAACTGAAAACAATACAGTTGTTGGTCAGGATGGTCAGATGTTTTACACCACAGTTGACACCATGTTTCTGTCACATTAGTCTTCAATGGTAGTGCACCAGTAGATAAGCTTGTCATCACAAGGAGTCAAATGACCATTCCTACCCCGACCCATCCCCATTAGGACTATCACATACACCCAGCTCTTATTAGAATCCCACGACTGTTAACACATATCACTGATACCCCAGCGGAAATTTATCGGATCCCCGACCATCATTGGGCCTTAAAGTTCTTTGGAAACAATATAATATATATGATATCTGATACGTCCCCAATTTGTAATTTCAAGACACATAACATGAAACACATGTGTCTTTGAGGATTATTTATAAAATCAGCAGAATACTAGGCAACAAAATGAGAAACTAAATCAGTGAAGGTATAAATACTGCCAGTGGCAGAATGACAATGACAGTGGCAGAACAATACTGATAGTGGCAGAACCACACTGACAGTGGGAGAACTACACTGATAGTGGACAAACCAGTTTGACAGTGGCAGAAGAACACTTGACTGTGGCAGAAGAACACTGATACTGGCAGAACCACACTTCCAATATACACTTACCCATACACTAACACACTCATACACTTACATGAACTCATACAGTTACCCATACACACCGGCACACAGAAAATGAGTAAGTGTACAGGAGAACATGGGTAGTGCGTATACTATGTACTGCTAGTTAGTGGGAGGGAGGAAGGAGGACATGTGGCATGTCGGCTCTATGCAAATGAGGTGCTGGCCCCATGCAAATGAGCTGCTGTTGAGGTCAGTGGTATGTCCTATGTTCTTCCTTCCCACTTTGTAGAAGAGGGGAATTGGAGATTTGGGGTTGGAAAGGGCGATGTGGGGTAGAATGTGAGATGTGAGAATATGTGAGAATTATTTAGGGAGGTTTTTCGTTTGGTAAAGTTTTGTTGTGAGTGTGGTGGGTAGGGGTCTGTGGGCAGGAAAGGTGTCTTTTGAGGCGGGGGTAGAATGTTGAGTTAAAAAAAAAAAAAAAAAAAAAAAAAAAAAAAAAAGGGGATGTGGGAGATGGTGAGGGTTTTGGGGTTGTTTGGGGTGTAAATGGGGAAAAGCGAGATGGCAGAAAGATGGGGAAGGGTGATGGGGAGGATTTGGTTTGGTGGTATTTTTGTGAAAAACTGATATTGGGGGAAGTGGGGGCGATAGTGTGTTTTTTGAGGGATGGGGTGGGTGATGGGGATGGGGACTAAGGAAAAGGGCAAAATAGGTGTAGGGGGCAAGGGGTGGATGTGGGAGTTACGGTGGCCAGAAAAGAGGCGATTCAAACAGTGGGAAGAGGGGTATATTTAGGGGGGGAGGGGGAGTTTGGTACCTTTGGTAGCCTACTATACTGCACAGTTATACCATTGTCTCTTTACATTGTTCCACATAAGCAACTGACTATTTGTTCCTATTTCTCCCACCACCTCACTTTTATATACCATAATATTTAGATTTGTATTTAAAGGCATATGTGATGTGTCACTGGAAAATGTGTCACAAGGTGCAAAATTGATACTTTTATCAGTGTTTTATTTGTTGTAATGTTGTCATTAGTAGTAGCTGACCGTTAGATAACCGCTGCTGCTAATGGCATGAATGCATGTACCAGACTTCAAGACTTTGAATATAATATTGTCTTTACATCTGAGGTCATCCTAAAGATTTAAGTACTTGACTAGTGATTGCACCTTAAGAAACATTGCTTCTTTTTTTCTTGCATTAAAGGGCCCTTCTCAGAAAAGTGGTGCAAATGATGTCTAAAGTTGCTCTTTTACAGGAAAATGGATTTCTAGATACCATCATATTTGAAAGGATGAGATTCTAAGCCGATTCTAATGATGGTAAACATTCGGACAGCTAATAAGTGTTTCTATAATTATTTTAAGTTTGATCTTTTTTTTTTAAAAAAAAACCTTAATGTTTAGCCCCCTGAAAATGGAAAAAGTCCCATAAAGATCTCTTGTGAATAAAACACATTCAAAACTTGTGACTTGTGACTCATTTCCCTGAAACACATCGCATATAGTGATTGCTTTTCTGTCATTGTACATTAATTCTATGAGTCATGAGCATTTCTTTATGTACAGTTTGGTGTAATGTGCAAAGGTCACATCTAGGTAATTTGGGGGTGAGTATGGAAACCCCCTATGAATGGTATGTCCATTGGACGATATTCAATATGTACAGCTATAAAAAGGTATAGAAAAAAAATGGTCAGAAAATGTTAATATCTTTGAAAAATGAATATATGAAAAATACATATGGGCCTAATTATATTAATGTTATAAAACGTCCAGTGTGCGTCATGCAGACAATTCCTTCAATGCCCCAATAATTCTTAATTACATGATGGAAACAAAATGAGAAACCAAATCAGTGAAGGTGATAAATCAAGAGGTGAGTTGCCCCCCCCCCCCCCCAATCAATTATTCAGCAGGGCTACTTTCAGGTGCCTGCAAGTTGCTGCTGCACTGTGTGCTCCATCTAGGCTCCATCTAGGGTGGGTGGCTCCAACTAGGGGAACTGACGGCACTATATAGTGGATGGAACAGCCTAGCTGTCTAGTTCTGTCCCCAAAAGCATTTTTCTGTGTATGATTGTGGGCTGTGAGTAGGGTTAGAGGTTGGGTTGAGGTTGATTTGGGTTGTAATAAATGTTTATGTTTAAGTTCTGTTGTTGTGGTTTTGTTGGTAGCGGTGTGTGTTTGTTGTCAGTGAGTGTTTTATGTGGTGGTTGTTGGGGGTATTTACATTTAGATATCTCTCTCTCTCTCTAACACTCTGAACTGGGTGTCTAGGGGAGGGGTTGTTTGGTATTGAAATTCATGGAATGGGGTTATTATTAAGATCAAATACTGGGGATGGAAGGAGTAGGGGAAATGAGGGGGGTGGGGGTGTAAAAGGGGGTGAAAAACATGTGTGTAATGGGGGATGAGCTGAGTGAGAGTGTGTGTATGTGGTTGGGGAGGGGAGAGGCGAGTCAAGGAAAGGTGTTGGGTTAATTGAGAAGTGGGGGGGGGGGGGGGATGACATGGGACGGGGCTGAGGAGCTATCATCCTAATGGGGAAACAATCTACTATTATTTTCACATAAATCGTGGAAGGCAAAGGGGGTAAAAATGGGTGAAGTGGTGAGGTGGTGTGTTTGTGTGTATCATGTATATACATGTATGTATGTATGTATATATGTATGTATGTGTGTATACATGCATACATTATTACATGTCCATGTACATGTCATGTTGTATCCATCTTTATATGTATGCATGCATGCATGTATGTATGCACATGTATATATATACACGCATGTATACACATATGTATATTTTGTTTAAGATTTTTATTCAGCCAGACATTACACTATTCGCAGAAAAGCTGATTTAAATCAGATAGAAATATATTATAAAAATATTCATAGAAAATATATCCCAACGTAAGCAGGATATTGTAGACACAAAATTATACACATATAATAAAATAAAAACCTTTGCAAATATATCAAAAAGAAAACTTTCACGGTATGACAAACAATACATTTCATGAAGATGAGTAAGGAAATAAACAAGTGTGCTGCCACCTATCAGTAGCAACACTAACCAATAGTAGGGGTCCATAGTCTAAGTCAGAAATCAAAGTAGAAGTGTTGCCACCTAGTGGCTCCTCATTACAATATCCCAATGTAGACAAATTCATATACAATCAATCGTTTGCCATCACAAGACCATCAGGCATAACCCAAATGTCATTGCTCTCATCAAAAAGCTGCTTTAAAAACATGAGTATTCCATAGTTTTCCAATGCAACCAAACAAGCTTTTTCTCTAATACATAATATAAACCTTATGTTGGTCCCTAAAATTACAATTTACCACAGTACGCTTTTCAAAATTGTGATACAGCCAGAAAATAGTCAGAAATCTCTGTAGCCGCCTATATATGAGAGTGGGAGGATCTTAAACTCTAAATGAATAGCTACATTAGTGTTTCTCTGTAATACACTTCTCCCATATACACTATAACAGAGACTGTTGTTTTGTATAATCTGTAATCTTTTAACATGCTTTTGGTTTGATAACGTCATCCAGAAATTTTACGCGCGAGTATTTTTGGGTGGTGTTACTTACTGATTTTGTGTCTGTTTTGGGGCATTGGGGTTTGTTATTTTGACGGAAATAGAACCCATCCACCCACCCACCCACCCAGTCTCTACCCCTCCTACCTACAATATCCATTTGATGTAGTGTTAATAAAGCCTAGTCACCACATGGTGGTGACTAGGCTTCACAAGAAGCCATCCTCCACAAGCCACCCTATAAATAGGCCTACTGTGAGTGAACATGCCTCAGTGAGCGTGGGTGTTATGTAATGGTGGCAGTGACCAGTATTGAAGCTATGTAAACACAGTGCATGTGTACTAGAGGGGAGGAGGTCCGAAAGGGCTAGCTGGGACTCAGAACACTTTTTATATTTATAATTGCTACTTTCCTGTACCATGTTATACATAAGTCGTCCCCTGAAAAGGCCTCATGAGGAACAAAACTTGCCATTCAGACGATGTAATGGTACCCATTTAGATGGGAAAACATAAAAAACAGGTCCGTGGCTGGGAGTTCTGTATAACTGAGAAGACCAGGGGTATTTGAGCAACGTAAGGAAGTTTAAAGGTGGTCTAAATCCGCCCTGTAGTAGGGGGCGGGTCGGTTGCGCAAAGTCTAGCAAAAAACCAACACCATCTGTATAAATAACATACTGTCTGTCTTTTTCGTTTTTTTTGTACCCCTAAAGATCTGTAATTTAGTCTTATCTGAATTGATCATTAAAACATTTCTCTTCACCCAACTCTTAAAAAGGTTGAGATCTCGCTGGATAGATATAACACCATGATCAGAGCTAATTCTATGACGCAATACACAATCACCAGCATACATAATAAATTTTCCTGTGAAATCGACTGAAGCAATGTCATTAATATACAAAATGAATAAAATCGGTCCAAGAATACTTCCCTGAGTCATACAATCAGATGTATGTATTTACATGTATGTATGTATGTATGCATGCATGCATGTATTGTATGCATGTATGTATGTTTATGCATGTATACAGCAGGGTGAAGGCAGAATATATCATGTCTCTGTCTTGCCTATCCCACTCATTCTTTCCCTGACTCTATATCTACCTCTCTTTCTTCCACTTGCTGTCTCCCCCAATATCCCGCTCTCTCTTTATCTCCCTCCCACCACCTCTCTCCCCCCGACTCTCTGCCACAACATTTTTCTCTATTTCTCTCTCTCTTTCTATCTCTCCCTATGCCACTCTCTCTTTTATCGCCCTCCCACCACCTCTCTCTCCCACTCTCTCATACACTCCCACTACCTCTTTTTCTCTCTTTCTCTCTCCCTCTCCCTCTCCCTCCAGCTCTCTCCCCTGTCTCTCTCTCTCATCACTCCCTCTCTCTATATATATCTCTCTCTCCCACTCTGTGCCCAATTCCCTTCCCCTCCCTCCCTCCCTCCCTCCCTTCCTCTATGTCCCATGTCTGCCTTCTGTTTTTGCCACACTGGTTAACACTATGGTTATGCCACACTGTGGTTATGCCACACTGTGGTTATACTACACAATGGATATGCTGCACTATAGATATACCACACTGTGGTTATGCCACACATTGATTATACCACACTGTGGTTATACTACACTGTGCTTATGCTGCACGATGGATATGCTGCACTATAGATATACCACACAGTGGTTATGCCACACATTTATTATGACACAATGTGTTTATGGGTGGTTATGCCACACCATGGATGAGCCACATTGTTGTTATGTCGCTTATGTGTTGTGCTGTAACACATGTGCTTTGCTGTAACACATGTACTGTACTGTAATTCATGTATTGCCTGTAACAGATGTGTTGGCCTGTAACACATGTGCTCTAACACAACACATGTGCTACACTGTAACACATGTGCTACACTGTAATACATGTGTTGCACTGTTCAACATGTTCTAGACTGTAACACATGTGCTACACTGTAATACATGTGTTACACTGTAACACATGTTCTACACTGTAATACATGTGCTGCACTGTTCAACATGTTCTAGACTGTAACACATGTGCTGCACTGTATCACATGTGGTACACTGTAACACATGTGCTGCAGTGTAACACATGTGCTGCAGTGTAACACATGTGGTACACTGTAACACATGTGCTGCAGTGTAACACATGTGCTGCAGTGTAACATATGTTCTAGACTATAACACATGAGCTGCAGTGTAACACATGTGCTACACTGTAACACATGTGCTGCAGTGTAACACATGTTCTGCACTGTTACAAATGAGCTGCAGTGTAACACATGTGCTACACTGTATCACATGTGCTGCAGTGTAACACTACCTGCACTGTAACACTTCAGCACTGTAACACTACCTGCACTGTATCATTACCTGCGCTGTAACACTACCTGCACTGTATCACTACCTGCACTGTAACATTAATTGCACTGTAACACTACTGCACTGTAGCACTACTTCACTGTAGCACTACCTGCACTGTAACACTACCTGCACTGTAGCACTACGGCACTGTAACACTACGGCACTGTAGCACTACCAGCACTGTAACAATAATTGCACTGTAACACTACTGCACTGTAACACTACCTGCACTGTAACACTACCTGCACTGTAGCACTACCTGCACTGTAACACTACTGCACTGTAGCACTACCTGCACTGTAACACTACCTGCACTGTAACACTACCTGCACTGTAACACTACTGCACTGTAGCACTACCTGCACTGTAGCACTACCTGCACTGTAGCACTACCTGCACTGTAGCACTACCTGCACTGTAGCACTACTGCACTGTAACACTACCTGCACTGTAATAATAATTGCACTGTAACACTACCTCCACTGTAACAATAATTGCACTGTAACACTACCTGCACTGTAACAATACCTGCACTGTAACACTACCTGCACTGTAACACTACTGCACTGTAGCACTACTTGCACTGTAACACTACTGAACTGTAACACTACCTGCACTGTAACACTACTGCACTGTAGCACTACCTGCACTGTAACACTACTGCACTGTAGCACTACTGCACTGTAACACTACCAGCACTGTAACAATAATTGCACTGTAACACTACCTCCACTGTAACAATAATTGCACTGTAACACTACATACAGTCCATACACTATAGTGACAATCAACATAACCCCCACATCCAACTTTGTGCAGTGAACAGTCTGCACTAGTGACAATCAACATAACCCCCACATCCAACTTTGTGCAGTGAACAGTCTGTACTAGTGACAATCAACATAACCCCCACGTTCAACTTTGTGCAGTGAACAGTCTGTACACTATAGTGACAATCAACATAACCCCCACGTCCAACTTTGTGCAGTGAACAGTGAACACGGCCCCACTGTACTTTTATGTGGACTACTGGACTGTACTGTTGCGTGGACTGTACTGTAGTGTGCAATGTACTGTTGCGTGGACTGTACTGTAGTGTGCAATGTACTGTTGTGTGCAATGTACTGTTTTGTGCACTCTACTGTAGTGTGCAATGCACTGTTGCGTGGACTGTACTGTAGTGTGCAATGTACTGTTGCGTGCACTGTACTGTAGTGTGCAATGTACTGTAGTGTGCAATGTACTGTTGTGTACTGTTGCGTGGACTGTACTGTAGTGTGCAATGTACTGTTGTGTGGACTGTACTGTAGTGTGCAATGCACTGTTGCGTGCACTGTACTGTAGTGTGCAATGTACTGTTGTGTACTGTTGCGTGGACTGTACTGTAGTGTGCAATGTACTGTTGCGTGGACTGTACTGTAGTGTGCAATGCACTGTTGCGTGCACTGTACTGTAGTGTGCAATGTACTGTTGTGTGCACTGTACTGTAGTGTGCACTGAACTGTTGTGTACTGTAGTGTGCACTG
The DNA here is from genome assembly GCA_942159475.1 of Sthenelais limicola. Classification (NCBI taxonomy): domain Eukaryota; kingdom Metazoa; phylum Annelida; class Polychaeta; order Phyllodocida; family Sigalionidae; genus Sthenelais; species Sthenelais limicola. The sequence goes on along the minus strand of OW804094.1, from coordinate 154,764,722 downwards.
TACTGTAGTGTGCACTGAACTGTTGTGTACTGTTGCGTGGGCTGTACTGTTATGTGCACTCTACTGTTGTGTGCACTGTACTGTAGTGTGGCCTCTATTGTAACACATGTGCTCCACTGTTACACATGTGCTGCACTGTAACACATGTGCTGTACTGTAACACATGTGCTCCACTGTTACACATGTGCTGCACTGTAACACATGTGCTGTACTGTAACACATGTGCTGCACTGTAACACATGTGCTGCACTGTAACACATGTGCTACACTGTAACACATGTACCTACATTGTAATACATGTGCTGCACTGTAACACATGTACCTACATTGTAACACATGTGCTGCACTGTAACACATGTGCTCTATTGTAACACATGTGCTCTATTGAAACACATGTGCTCCACTGTAACACATGTACTTCAATGTAACACATGTGCTCTACTGTAACACATGTGCTGCACTGTAACACATGTGCTCTACTGTAACACATGTGCTCTACTGTAACACATGAGCTGCACTGTAACACATGTGCTCTACTGTAACACATGTGCTCTACTGTAACACATGTGCTGCACTGTAATACATGTGTTGTACTGTTACTCAGGTGCTGCACTGTCACTCATGTGCTGTACTGTAACACATGTGCTGTACTGTAACACGTGTGCTGCACTGTAACACATGTGTTACACTGTTACACATGTGCTGCACTGTAACACATGTGTTACACTGTTACACATGTGCTGTACTGTAACACATGTGCTGCACTGTAACACATGTGCTGTACTGTAACACATGTACCTACATTGTAACACATGTGCTGCACTGTAACACATGTGCTCTATTGTAACACATGTGCTCTATTGTAACACATGTGCTCTATTGGAACACATGTGCTCCACTGTAACACATATACTTCAATGTAACACATGTGCTGTACTGTAACACATGTGCTGCACTGTAACACATGTGCTATACTGTAAAACATGTGCTCTACTGTAACACATGAGCTGCACTGTAACACATGTGCTCTACTGTAACACATGTGCTCTACTGTAACACATGAGCTGCACTGTAACACATGTGTTGTACTGTTACTCAGGTGCTGCACTGTAACACATGTGTTACACTGTCTGTAACACATGTGTTACACTGTTACACATGTGCTGTACTGTAACACATGTGCTGCACTGTAACACATGTGTTACACTGTTACACATGTGCTGCACTGTAACACATGTGCGGCACTGTAAAACATGTGCTGCACCGAACACATGTGCTGCACCGAACACATGTGTTGTACTGTAACACATGAGCTGCACTGTAATACATGTGTTGTACTGTTACTCAGGTGCTGCACTGTCACTCATGTGCTGTACTGTAACACATGTGCTGTACTGTAACACATGTGCTGTACTGTAAAACATGTGCTGTACTGTAACAAATGTGCCGCACTGTAACACATGTGCTGTACTGTAACACATGTGCTGCACTGTAACACATGTGCTGTACTGTAACACATGTGCTGTACTGTAACACATGTGCTGTACTGTAAAACATGTGCTCTATTGTAACACATGTGCTCTACTGTAACACATGTGCACTACTATAACACATGTGTTAGACTGTAACACATGTGCTGCACAGTAACACATGTGCTGTACTGTAACACATGTGCTGTACTGTAACACATGTGCTGCACTGTAACACATGTGCTGTACTATAACACATGTGCTGCACTGTAACACATGTGCTGCATAGTAACACATGTGCTGCACTGTAACACATGTGCTGCACTGTAACACATGTGCTGCACTGTAACACATGTGCTGTACTGTAACACATGTGCTGTACTGTAACACATGTGCTGTACTGCAACACATGTGTTGCACTGTAACACATGTGCTGTACTGTACCACATGTGCTGTACTGTACCACATGTGCTGCACAGTAACACATGTGCTGTACTGTAACACATGTGTTGCACTGTAACACATGTGCTGTACTGCAACACATGTGTTGCACTGTAACACATGTGCTGTACTGTACCACATGTGCTGTACTGTACCACATGTGCTGCACAGTAACACATGTGCTGTACTGTAACACATGTGTTGCACTGTAACACATGTGCTGTACTGTACCACATGTGCTGTACTGCAACACATGTGCTGCACTGTAACACATGTGCTGTACTGTAACACATGTGCTGCACAGTGACACATGTGTTGCACTGTAACACATGTGCTGTACTGTACCACATGTGCTGTACTGTAACACATGTGCTGCACTGTAACACATGTGCTGTACTGTAACAGATGTGCTGCACAGTAACACATGTGCTGTACTGTAACACATGTGCTGCATCGAACACATATGCTGTACTGTAACACATGTGCTGCACTGTAACACATGTGCTGTACTGTAACACATGTGCTGTACTGTAACACATGTGCTCTACTGTAACACATGTGCTGTACTGTACCACATGTGCTGCACAGTAACACATGTGCTGTACTGTAACACATGTGCTGTACTGTACCACATGTGCTGTACTGTAACACATGTGCTGCACTGTAACACATGTGCTGTACTGTAACACATGTGCTGTACTGTAACACATGTCCTGCAATGTAACACATGTACTGCAATGTAACACATGTGCTCTACTGTAACACACGTGCTCTATTGTAACTCATGTGCTTCACTGTAAAACATGTGCTGCACCGAACACATATGCTGTACTGTTACTCATGTGCTGTACTGTAACACTTGTGCTGCACTGTTACTCATGTGCTGAACTGTCACTCTTGTGATGAACTGTAAAACATGTGCTGCCCCGAACACATGTGCTGTACTGTAACACATGTGCTGTACTATAACACATGTGCTGTACTGTAACACATGTGCTGTACTGTAACACATGTGCTGCACTGTAACACATGTGCTGTAATGTAACACATGTGCTGTACTGTAACACATGTGCTGTACTGTTACACATGTGCTGTACTGTAACACATGTGCTGTACTGTAAAACATGTGCTGTACTGTAACACATGTGCTGTACTGTAACACATGTGCTGTAATGTAACACATGTGCTGTAATGTAACACATGTGCTGTACTATAACACATGTGCGCTACTGTAACACATGTGCTGTACTGTAAAACATGTGCTCTACTGTAACACATGTGCTGCACAGTAACACATGTGCTGTAATGTAACACATGTGCTACACTGTAATACATGTGCTGTAATGTAACACATGTGCTGTACTGTAACACATGCGCTGTACTGTAACACATGCGCTGTACTGTAACACATGTGCTGTACTGTAACACATGCGCTGTACTGTAACACATGCGCTGTAATGTAACACATGTGCTGTACTGTAACACATGTACTGCACTGTAACACATGTGCTGCACTGTAACACATGTGCTGCACTGTAACACATGTGCGCTACTGTAACACATGTGCTGCACTGTAACACATGTGCTGCACTGTAACACATGTGCTGTATTGTAACACATGTGCTGTACTGTAACACATGTGCTGCACATTCAGGACCTCAGGTTGACCTCAGAGAAATATAGATTATACAAAGAAATCCCATTTACACCTTTCAAAAACACAAAGAAGCCTATTTATAGATGTACTCGGTATATTGCGGACTCTCTGTTTCATCATAGCATTGGTAAACTTATAGGCTGCTCTGTGCCTGGGGAAGGACTTTGCTCAAAGTGACTCTGTACTGATTTTCAAAACTGATGGATTTCTCTAAAGTTTTAACCAATGAAACTTGACATGAAATAATGATTATCGTATCATCTCACAATGTCTTAAGGGCCAGCTGCTGTAATTTGGCCACCATAAGTGAGTGGAAGCTTGTCTGATTTTCCCATTGAAATTGCTTCAAAATGACTTCCTTGAAAAAATTATTTTGGGAAAAAAATACCTAGGTAACCTCACTTGAGACCTAAGTAAGCCATACCAAAAGTAAGAGCTCTGTATATACAGAGGGTAAACAGCCTTTTAACACTTTGCTATGTCATACACGACAATCAATTGGTGTAGATACAGTACTTACTAACACATACACACAAAATCGGGATGGATTTTTGGCGAAAATATTTTACAGTTTCAAGCATCAGTACTAAGTCACCTTACAAGGTGACATTCTCAGATAAAAAATGCATTCTTTTAACATAATTACCATTTAATGATTAACATTAAGTGTGAGTCTGTATAGGTTAATGTATATTGGAAGGGGTACATGAGGTATGTGGGAGAGTGTGTGGGTAGGGAGAGGGTTACTGTGAGATTAAGAAGGCTTGGGCGGTGTCAGCTACCATTGATTTCCTATAGAAACAAGACTACCCTAGAGCACCAAATGACCTGTACCACCTTCTCCTAATTCTATTGGGGCTCTCTCCCTCTACCTCTCTTCTCCAACCTCTTCTTACGCATACCTTCCAATACTAAACCTGTTCCTCCATGTTCAGCTTTTCAAACCTATTTTCACCATTCCTTTTCTTCCAGCTTTTTTTTCACCTTCCTTCCAACTAATTTCCTTTTATAGCTACTTTCTTTGTATTTCTTTTGTTAATTTTACCAATTATTCCATGTTTTTACTGTGATCAAGATTTCCTATGAACATATTATATAACATTTAGCTTGCCAGATTAGTTGAAATCCCAAATAAGAAAATAGATGAGATATAATAATCCCAATTTCAGGTTGTCCTTTTCTGCTTCTCTCCCAATCCTACCTCCAGATAGATTCCCTTTCACCACTCAATGCAGGTCAGAGAGATAAAATTTGACCTTGTGAAGGACACAGGATATAATAGTATTTGGACCTCTTGAAAGCCATGGAAATAAAACATACTATCACTTAATAGACCAAAGAGACAAACGGCTATATGTTCTTATCTAGGTCGGAAATGAATAACATTTCACAATAAAAGGGCCATATACACATAGCAATTTGACCTTGAGAGGACCATAAGGACCTAACATGACCTTGGATGAATATTCCCTATAGGGGGCACTGTGAGTGATCATATAGCCAGCTCACCCGTGTGGCGGGAAATAAAAATATAAATCTGCTTAGTCATGCCCTCACTCAATTACCTGATCCAAATGTCGTCTGCTCGGCCTAAGGAACATGGATGTAAAAGTGGGGCGAGATAACTGTCAGCCTGGTTATTGTCATATCCATGGTCCAGGGCTCACTCTACATACAGCCATTCAAGGACTGGGAGCATGTAATATCTTTTAAGAAATAGAATGGTTGTAAATGATGCCATGTATCTTAAACTCTATCATTCATTTATTCTAGCAAATTTTTAGCGATGTAAAAGCCAAGAAGACAGGAAGAGTCCAATGAAGATGTAACAACAACAAAAAATATAACATGGAATTCTGTTCAGGCCTAGATTTTCTCTATAGGCTACTGGAGACTACAGTAAATATAAAAATTACAAGTAATCAAAAAATGCAGTTCTTAAATTGGTTTGGTTTGGAAATATGTTTTATTCAAAATCAAATGTAGGATAAATCGGTGAATAACATGGCAATGTTTTCCTCTGTAGCCCTTAAATGAAATGAACTGGAGCCTCAACTTTACCTGAATAAAACACACTGAACTTCTAAGGACCGTTAAAATGAATAAAACTGAAAACAATACAGTTGTTGGTCAGAATGGTCAGATGTTTTACACCACAGTTGACACCATGTTTCTGTCACATTAGTCTTCAATGGTAGTGCACCAGTAGATAAGCTTGTCATCACAAGGAGTCAAATGACCATTCCCACTTCCAACCATCCCCATAAGAACGACCACATACACCCAGCTCTTATTAGAATCCCACGACTGTTAACACATATCACTGATACCCCAGCGGAAATTTATCGGATCCCCGACCATCATTGGGCCTTAAAGTTCTTTGGAAACAATATAATATATATGATATCTGATACGTCCCCAATTTGTAATTTCAAGACACATAACATGAAACACATGTGTCTTTGAGGATTATTTATAAAATCAGCAGAATACTAGGCAACAAAATGAGAAACTAAATCAGTGAAGGTATAAATACTGCCAGTGGCAGAATGACAATGACAGTGGCAGAACAATACTGATAGTGGCAGAACCACACTGACAGTGGGAGAACTACACTGATAGTGGACAAACCAGTTTGACAGTGGCAGAAGAACACTTGACTGTGGCAGAAGAACACTGATACTGGCAGAACCACACTTCCAATATACACTTACCCATACACTAACACACTCATACACTTACATGAACTCATACAGTTACCCATACACACCGGCACACAGAAAATGAGTAAGTGTACAGGAGAACATGGGTAGTGCGTATACTATGTACTGCTAGTTAGTGGGAGGGAGGAAGGAGGACATGTGGCATGTCGGCTCTATGCAAATGAGGTGCTGGCCCCATGCAAATGAGCTGCTGTTGAGGTCAGTGGTATGTCCTATGTTCTTCCTTCCCACTTTGTAGAAGAGGGGAATTGGAGATTTGGGGTTGGAAAGGGCGATGTGGGGTAGAATGTGAGATGTGAGAATATGTGAGAATTATTTAGGGAGGTTTTTCGTTTGGTAAAGTTTTGTTGTGAGTGTGGTGGGTAGGGGTCTGTGGGCAGGAAAGGTGTCTTTTGAGGCGGGGGTAGAATGTTGAGTTAAAAAAAAAAAAAAAAAAAAAAAAAAAAAAAAAAAGGGGATGTGGGAGATGGTGAGGGTTTTGGGGTTGTTTGGGGTGTAAATGGGGAAAAGCGAGATGGCAGAAAGATGGGGAAGGGTGATGGGGAGGATTTGGTTTGGTGGTATTTTTGTGAAAAACTGATATTGGGGGAAGTGGGGGCGATAGTGTGTTTTTTGAGGGATGGGGTGGGTGATGGGGATGGGGACTAAGGAAAAGGGCAAAATAGGTGTAGGGGGCAAGGGGTGGATGTGGGAGTTACGGTGGCCAGAAAAGAGGCGATTCAAACAGTGGGAAGAGGGGTATATTTAGGGGGGGAGGGGGAGTTTGGTACCTTTGGTAGCCTACTATACTGCACAGTTATACCATTGTCTCTTTACATTGTTCCACATAAGCAACTGACTATTTGTTCCTATTTCTCCCACCACCTCACTTTTATATACCATAATATTTAGATTTGTATTTAAAGGCATATGTGATGTGTCACTGGAAAATGTGTCACAAGGTGCAAAATTGATACTTTTATCAGTGTTTTATTTGTTGTAATGTTGTCATTAGTAGTAGCTGACCGTTAGATAACCGCTGCTGCTAATGGCATGAATGCATGTACCAGACTTCAAGACTTTGAATATAATATTGTCTTTACATCTGAGGTCATCCTAAAGATTTAAGTACTTGACTAGTGATTGCACCTTAAGAAACATTGCTTCTTTTTTTCTTGCATTAAAGGGCCCTTCTCAGAAAAGTGGTGCAAATGATGTCTAAAGTTGCTCTTTTACAGGAAAATGGATTTCTAGATACCATCATATTTGAAAGGATGAGATTCTAAGCCGATTCTAATGATGGTAAACATTCGGACAGCTAATAAGTGTTTCTATAATTATTTTAAGTTTGATCTTTTTTTTTTAAAAAAAAACCTTAATGTTTAGCCCCCTGAAAATGGAAAAAGTCCCATAAAGATCTCTTGTGAATAAAACACATTCAAAACTTGTGACTTGTGACTCATTTCCCTGAAACACATCGCATATAGTGATTGCTTTTCTGTCATTGTACATTAATTCTATGAGTCATGAGCATTTATTTATGTACAGTTTGGTGTAATGTGCAAAGGTCACATCTAGGTAATTTGGGGGTGAGTATGGAAACCCCCTATGAATGGTATGTCCATTGGACGATATTCAATATGTACAGCTATAAAAAGGTATAGAAAAAAAATGGTCAGAAAATGTTAATATCTTTGAAAAATGAATATATGAAAAATACATATGGGCCTAATTATATTAATGTTATAAAACGTCCAGTGTGCGTCATGCAGACAATTCCTTCAATGCCCCAATAATTCTTAATTACATGATGGAAACAAAATGAGAAACCAAATCAGTGAAGGTGATAAATCAAGAGGTGAGTTGCCCCCCCCCCCCCCCAATCAATTATTCAACAGGGCTACTTTCAGGTGCCTGCAAGTTGCTGCTGCACTGTGTGCTCCATCTAGGCTCCATCTAGGGTGCATGGTGGCTCCAACTAGGGGAACTGACGGCACTATATAGTGGATGGAACAGCCTAGCTGTCTAGTTCTGTCCCCAAAAGCATTTTTCTGTGTATGATTGTGGGCTGTGAGTAGGGTTAGAGGTTGGGTTGAGGTTGATTTGGGTTGTAATAAATGTTTATGTTTAAGTTCTGTTGTTGTGGTTTTGTTGGTAGCGGTGTGTGTTTGTTGTCAGTGAGTGTTTTATGTGGTGGTTGTTGGGGGTATTTACATTTAGATATCTCTCTCTCTCTCTAACACTCTGAACTGGGTGTCTAGGGGAGGGGTTGTTTGGTATTGAAATTCATGGAATGGGGTTATTATTAAGATCAAATACTGGGGATGGAAGGAGTAGGGGAAATGAGGGGGGTGGGGGTGTAAAAGGGGGTGAAAAACATGTGTGTAATGGGGGATGAGCTGAGTGAGAGTGTGTGTATGTGGTTGGGGAGGGGAGAGGCGAGTCAAGGAAAGGTGTTGGGTTAATTGAGAAGTGGGGGGGGGGGGGGGATGACATGGGACGGGGCTGAGGAGCTATCATCCTAATGGGGAAACAATCTACTATTATTTTCACATAAATCGTGGAAGGCAAAGGGGGTAAAAATGGGTGAAGTGGTGAGGTGGTGTGTTTGTGTGTATCATGTATATACATGTATGTATGTATGTATATATGTATGTATGTGTGTATACATGCATACATTATTACATGTCCATGTACATGTCATGTTGTATCCATCTTTATATGTATGCATGCATGCATGTATGTATGCACATGTATATATATACACGCATGTATACACATATGTATATTTTGTTTAAGATTTTTATTCAGCCAGACATTACACTATTCGCAGAAAAGCTGATTTAAATCAGATAGAAATATATTATAAAAATATTCATAGAAAATATATCCCAACGTAAGCAGGATATTGTAGACACAAAATTATACACATATAATAAAATAAAAACCTTTGCAAATATATCAAAAAGAAAACTTTCACGGTATGACAAACAATACATTTCATGAAGATGAGTAAGGAAATAAACAAGTGTGCTGCCACCTATCAGTAGCAACACTAACCAATAGTAGGGGTCCATAGTCTAAGTCAGAAATCAAAGTAGAAGTGTTGCCACCTAGTGGCTCCTCATTACAATATCCCAATGTAGACAAATTCATATACAATCAATCGTTTGCCATCACAAGACCATCAGGCATAACCCAAATGTCATTGCTCTCATCAAAAAGCTGCTTTAAAAACATGAGTATTCCATAGTTTTCCAATGCAACCAAACAAGCTTTTTCTCTAATACATAATATAAACCTTATGTTGGTCCCTAAAATTACAATTTACCACAGTACGCTTTTCAAAATTGTGATACAGCCAGAAAATAGTCAGAAATCTCTGTAGCCGCCTATATATGAGAGTGGGAGGATCTTAAACTCTAAATGAATAGCTACATTAGTGTTTCTCTGTAATACACTTCTCCCATATACACTATAACAGAGACTGTTGTTTTGTATAATCTGTAATCTTTTAACATGCTTTTGGTTTGATAACGTCATCCAGAAATTTTACGCGCGAGTATTTTTGGGTGGTGTTACTTACTGATTTTGTGTCTGTTTTGGGGCATTGGGGTTTGTTATTTTGACGGAAATAGAACCCATCCACCCACCCACCCACCCAGTCTCTACCCCTCCTACCTACAATATCCATTTGATGTAGTGTTAATAAAGCCTAGTCACCACATGGTGGTGACTAGGCTTCACAAGAAGCCATCCTCCACAAGCCACCCTATAAATAGGCCTACTGTGAGTGAACATGCCTCAGTGAGCGTGGGTGTTATGTAATGGTGGCAGTGACCAGTATTGAAGCTATGTAAACACAGTGCATGTGTACTAGAGGGGAGGAGGTCCGAAAGGGCTAGCTGGGACTCAGAACACTTTTTATATTTATAATTGCTACTTTCCTGTACCATGTTATACATAAGTCGTCCCCTGAAAAGGCCTCATGAGGAACAAAACTTGCCATTCAGACGATGTAATGGTACCCATTTAGATGGGAAAACATAAAAAACAGGTCCGTGGCTGGGAGTTCTGTATAACTGAGAAGACCAGGGGTATTTGAGCAACGTAAGGAAGTTTAAAGGTGGTCTAAATCCGCCCTGTAGTAGGGGGCGGGTCGGTTGCGCAAAGTCTAGCAAAAAACCAACACCATCTGTATAAATAACATACTGTCTGTCTTTTTCGTTTTTTTGTACCCCTAAAGATCTGTAATTTAGTCTTATCTGAATTGATCATTAAAACATTTCTCTTCACCCAACTCTTAAAAAGGTTGAGATCTCGCTGGATAGATATAACACCATGATCAGAGCTAATTCTATGACGCAATACACAATCACCAGCATACATAATAAATTTTCCTGTGAAATCGACTGAAGCAATGTCATTAATATACAAAATGAATAAAATCGGTCCAAGAATACTTCCCTGAGTCATACAATCAGATGTATGTATTTACATGTATGTATGTATGTATGCATGCATGCATGTATTGTATGCATGTATGTATGTTTATGCATGTATACAGCAGGGTGAAGGCAGAATATATCATGTCTCTGTCTTGCCTATCCCACTCATTCTTTCCCTGACTCTATATCTACCTCTCTTTCTTCCACTTGCTGTCTCCCCCAATATCCCGCTCTCTCTTTATCTCCCTCCCACCACCTCTCTCCCCCGACTCTCTGCCACAACATTTTTCTCTATTTCTCTCTCTCTTTCTATCTCTCCCTATGCCACTCTCTCTTTTATCGCCCTCCCACCACCTCTCTCTCCCACTCTCTCATACACTCCCACTACCTCTTTTTCTCTCTTTCTCTCTCCCTCTCCCTCTCCCTCCAGCTCTCTCCCCTGTCTCTCTCTCTCATCACTCCCTCTCTCTATATATATCTCTCTCTCCCACTCTGTGCCCAATTCCCTTCCCCTCCCTCCCTCCCTTCCTCTATGTCCCATGTCTGCCTTCTGTTTTTGCCACACTGGTTAACACTATGGTTATGCCACACTGTGGTTATGCCACACTGTGGTTATACTACACAATGGATATGCTGCACTATGGATATACCACACTGTGGTTATGCCACACATTGATTATACCACACTGTGGTTATACTACACTGTGCTTATGCTGCACGATGGATATGCTGCACTATAGATATACCACACAGTGGTTATGCCACACATTTATTATGACACAATGTGTTTATGGGTGGTTATGCCACACCATGGATGAGCCACATTGTTGTTATGTCGCTTATGTGTTGTGCTGTAACACATGTGCTTTGCTGTAACACATGTACTGTACTGTAATTCATGTATTGCCTGTAACAGATGTGTTGGCCTGTAACACATGTGCTCTAACACAACACATGTGCTACACTGTAACACATGTGCTACACTGTAATACATGTGTTGCACTGTTCAACATGTTCTAGACTGTAACACATGTGCTACACTGTAATACATGTGTTACACTGTAACACATGTTCTACACTGTAATACATGTGCTGCACTGTTCAACATGTTCTAGACTGTAACACATGTGCTGCACTGTATCACATGTGGTACACTGTAACACATGTGCTGCAGTGTAACACATGTGCTGCAGTGTAACACATGTGGTACACTGTAACACATGTGCTGCAGTGTAACACATGTGCTGCAGTGTAACATATGTTCTAGACTATAACACATGAGCTGCAGTGTAACACATGTGCTACACTGTAACACATGTGCTGCAGTGTAACACATGTTCTGCACTGTTACAAATGAGCTGCAGTGTAACACATGTGCTACACTGTATCACATGTGCTGCAGTGTAACACTACCTGCACTGTAACACTTCAGCACTGTAACACTACCTGCACTGTATCATTACCTGCGCTGTAACACTACCTGCACTGTATCACTACCTGCACTGTAACATTAATTGCACTGTAACACTACTGCACTGTAGCACTACTTCACTGTAGCACTACCTGCACTGTAACACTACCTGCACTGTAGCACTACGGCACTGTAACACTACGGCACTGTAGCACTACCAGCACTGTAACAATAATTGCACTGTAACACTACTGCACTGTAACACTACCTGCACTGTAACACTACCTGCACTGTAGCACTACCTGCACTGTAACACTACTGCACTGTAGCACTACCTGCACTGTAACACTACCTGCACTGTAACACTACCTGCACTGTAACACTACTGCACTGTAGCACTACCTGCACTGTAGCACTACCTGCACTGTAGCACTACCTGCACTGTAGCACTACCTGCACTGTAGCACTACTGCACTGTAACACTACCTGCACTGTAATAATAATTGCACTGTAACACTACCTCCACTGTAACAATAATTGCACTGTAACACTACCTGCACTGTAACAATACCTGCACTGTAACACTACCTGCACTGTAACACTACTGCACTGTAGCACTACTTGCACTGTAACACTACTGAACTGTAACACTACCTGCACTGTAACACTACTGCACTGTAGCACTACCTGCACTGTAACACTACTGCACTGTAGCACTACTGCACTGTAACACTACCAGCACTGTAACAATAATTGCACTGTAACACTACCTCCACTGTAACAATAATTGCACTGTAACACTACATACAGTCCATACACTATAGTGACAATCAACATAACCCCCACATCCAACTTTGTGCAGTGAACAGTCTGCACTAGTGACAATCAACATAACCCCCACATCCAACTTTGTGCAGTGAACAGTCTGTACTAGTGACAATCAACATAACCCCCACGTTCAACTTTGTGCAGTGAACAGTCTGTACACTATAGTGACAATCAACATAACCCCCACGTCCAACTTTGTGCAGTGAACAGTGAACACGGCCCCACTGTACTTTTATGTGGACTACTGGACTGTACTGTTGCGTGGACTGTACTGTAGTGTGCAATGTACTGTTGCGTGGACTGTACTGTAGTGTGCAATGTACTGTTGTGTGCAATGTACTGTTTTGTGCACTCTACTGTAGTGTGCAATGCACTGTTGCGTGGACTGTACTGTAGTGTGCAATGTACTGTTGCGTGCACTGTACTGTAGTGTGCAATGTACTGTAGTGTGCAATGTACTGTTGTGTACTGTTGCGTGGACTGTACTGTAGTGTGCAATGTACTGTTGTGTGGACTGTACTGTAGTGTGCAATGCACTGTTGCGTGCACTGTACTGTAGTGTGCAATGTACTGTTGTGTACTGTTGCGTGGACTGTACTGTAGTGTGCAATGTACTGTTGCGTGGACTGTACTGTAGTGTGCAATGCACTGTTGCGTGCACTGTACTGTAGTGTGCAATGTACTGTTGTGTGCACTGTACTGTAGTGTGCACTGAACTGTTGTGTACTGTAGTGTGCACTGTACTGTAGTGTGCACTGAACTGTTGTGTACTGTTGCGTGGGCTGTACTGTTATGTGCACTCTACTGTTGTGTGCACTGTACTGTAGTGTGGCCTCTATTGTAACACATGTGCTCCACTGTTACACATGTGCTGCACTGTAACACATGTGCTGTACTGTAACACATGTGCTCCACTGTTACACATGTGCTGCACTGTAACACATGTGCTGTACTGTAACGCATGTGCTGCACTGTAACACATGTGCTGCACTGTAACACATGTGCTACACTGTAACACATGTACCTACATTGTAATACATGTGCTGCACTGTAACACATGTACCTACATTGTAACACATGTGCTGCACTGTAACACATGTGCTCTATTGTAACACATGTGCTCTATTGAAACACATGTGCTCCACTGTAACACATGTACTTCAATGTAACACATGTGCTCTACTGTAACACATGTGCTGCACTGTAACACATGTGCTCTACTGTAACACATGTGCTCTACTGTAACACATGAGCTGCACTGTAACACATGTGCTCTACTGTAACACATGTGCTCTACTGTAACACATGTGCTGCACTGTAATACATGTGTTGTACTGTTACTCAGGTGCTGCACTGTCACTCATGTGCTGTACTGTAACACATGTGCTGTACTGTAACACGTGTGCTGCACTGTAACACATGTGTTACACTGTTACACATGTGCTGCACTGTAACACATGTGTTACACTGTTACACATGTGCTGTACTGTAACACATGTGCTGCACTGTAACACATGTGCTGTACTGTAACACATGTACCTACATTGTAACACATGTGCTGCACTGTAACACATGTGCTCTATTGTAACACATGTGCTCTATTGTAACACATGTGCTCTATTGGAACACATGTGCTCCACTGTAACACATATACTTCAATGTAACACATGTGCTGTACTGTAACACATGTGCTGCACTGTAACACATGTGCTATACTGTAAAACATGTGCTCTACTGTAACACATGAGCTGCACTGTAACACATGTGCTCTACTGTAACACATGTGCTCTACTGTAACACATGAGCTGCACTGTAACACATGTGTTGTACTGTTACTCAGGTGCTGCACTGTAACACATGTGTTACACTGTCTGTAACACATGTGTTACACTGTTACACATGTGCTGTACTGTAACACATGTGCTGCACTGTAACACATGTGTTACACTGTTACACATGTGCTGCACTGTAACACATGTGCGGCACTGTAAAACATGTGCTGCACCGAACACATGTGCTGCACCGAACACATGTGTTGTACTGTAACACATGAGCTGCACTGTAATACATGTGTTGTACTGTTACTCAGGTGCTGCACTGTCACTCATGTGCTGTACTGTAACACATGTGCTGTACTGTAACACATGTGCTGTACTGTAAAACATGTGCTGTACTGTAACAAATGTGCCGCACTGTAACACATGTGCTGTACTGTAACACATGTGCTGCACTGTAACACATGTGCTGTACTGTAACACATGTGCTGTACTGTAACACATGTGCTGTACTGTAAAACATGTGCTCTATTGTAACACATGTGCTCTACTGTAACACATGTGCACTACTATAACACATGTGTTAGACTGTAACACATGTGCTGCACAGTAACACATGTGCTGTACTGTAACACATGTGCTGTACTGTAACACATGTGCTGCACTGTAACACATGTGCTGTACTATAACACATGTGCTGCACTGTAACACATGTGCTGCATAGTAACACATGTGCTGCACTGTAACACATGTGCTGCACTGTAACACATGTGCTGCACTGTAACACATGTGCTGTACTGTAACACATGTGCTGTACTGTAACACATGTGCTGTACTGCAACACATGTGTTGCACTGTAACACATGTGCTGTACTGTACCACATGTGCTGTACTGTAGCATGTGCTGCACAATAACACATGTGCTGTACTGTAACACATGTGTTGCACTGTAACACATGTGCTGTACTGCAACACATGTGTTGCACTGTAACACATGTGCTGTACTGTACCACATGTGCTGTACTGTACCACATGTGCTGCACAGTAACACATGTGCTGTACTGTAACACATGTGTTGCACTGTAACACATGTGCTGTACTGTACCACATGTGCTGTACTGCAACACATGTGCTGCACTGTAACACATGTGCTGTACTGTAACACATGTGCTGCACAGTGACACATGTGTTGCACTGTAACACATGTGCTGTACTGTACCACATGTGCTGTACTGTAACACATGTGCTGCACTGTAACACATGTGCTGTACTGTAACAGATGTGCTGCACAGTAACACATGTGCTGTACTGTAACACATGTGCTGCATCGAACACATATGCTGTACTGTAACACATGTGCTGCACTGTAACACATGTGCTGTACTGTAACACATGTGCTGTACTGTAACACATGTGCTCTACTGTAACACATGTGCTGTACTGTACCACATGTGCTGCACAGTAACACATGTGCTGTACTGTAACACATGTGCTGTACTGTACCACATGTGCTGTACTGTGACACATGTGCTGCACTGTAACACATGTGCTGTACTGTAACACATGTGCTGTACTGTAACACATGTCCTGCAATGTAACACATGTACTGCAATGTAACACATGTGCTCTACTGTAACACACGTGCTCTATTGTAACTCATGTGCTTCACTGTAAAACATGTGCTGCACCGAACACATATGCTGTACTGTTACTCATGTGCTGTACTGTAACACTTGTGCTGCACTGTTACTCATGTGCTGAACTGTCACTCTTGTGATGAACTGTAAAACATGTGCTGCCCCGAACACATGTGCTGTACTGTAACACATGTGCTGTACTATAACACATGTGCTGTACTGTAACACATGTGCTGTACTGTAACACATGTGCTGCACTGTAACACATGTGCTGTAATGTAACACATGTGCTGTACTGTAACACATGTGCTGTACTGTTACACATGTGCTGTACTGTAACACATGTGCTGTACTGTAAAACATGTGCTGTACTGTAACACATGTGCTGTACTGTAACACATGTGCTGTAATGTAACACATGTGCTGTAATGTAACACATGTGCTGTACTATAACACATGTGCGCTACTGTAACACATGTGCTGTACTGTAAAACATGTGCTCTACTGTAACACATGTGCTGCACAGTAACACATGTGCTGTAATGTAACACATGTGCTACACTGTAATACATGTGCTGTAATGTAACACATGTGCTGTACTGTAACACATGCGCTGTACTGTAACACATGCGCTGTACTGTAACACATGTGCTGTACTGTAACACATGCGCTGTACTGTAACACATGCGCTGTAATGTAACACATGTGCTGTACTGTAACACATGTACTGCACTGTAACACATGTGCTGCACTGTAACACATGTGCTGCACTGTAACACATGTGCGCTACTGTAACACATGTGCTGCACTGTAACACATGTGCTGCACTGTAACACATGTGCTGTATTGTAACACATGTGCTGTACTGTAACACATGTGCTGCACATTCAGGACCTCAGGTTGACCTCAGAGAAATATAGATTATACAAAGAAATCCCATTTACACCTTTCAAAAACACAAAGAAGCCTATTTATAGATGTACTCGGTATATTGCGGACTCTCTGTTTCATCATAGCATTGGTAAACTTATAGGCTGCTCTGTGCCTGGGGAAGGACTTTGCTCAAAGTGACTCTGTACTGATTTTCAAAACTGATGGATTTCTCTAAAGTTTTAACCAATGAAACTTGACATGAAATAATGATTATCGTATCATCTCACAATGTCTTAAGGGCCAGCTGCTGTAATTTGGCCACCATAAGTGAGTGGAAGCTTGTCTGATTTTCCCATTGAAATTGCTTCAAAATGACTTCCTTGAAAAAATTATTTTGGGAAAAAAATACCTAGGTAACCTCACTTGAGACCTAAGTAAGCCATACCAAAAGTAAGAGCTCTGTATATACAGAGGGTAAACAGCCTTTTAACACTTTGCTATGTCATACACGACAATCAATTGGTGTAGATACAGTACTTACTAACACATACACACAAAATCGGGATGGATTTTTGGCGAAAATATTTTACAGTTTCAAGCATCAGTACTAAGTCACCTTACAAGGTGACATTCTCAGATAAAAAATGCATTCTTTTAACATAATTACCATTTAATGATTAACATTAAGCGTGAGTATGTATAGGTTAATGTATATTGGAAGGGGTGCATGGGGTATGTGGGAGAGTGTGTGGGTAGGGAGAGGGTTAGTGTGAGATTAAGAAGGCTGGGGCGGTGTCAGCTACCATTGATTTCCTATAGAAACAAGACTACCCTAGAGCACCAAATGACCTGTACCACCTTCTCCTAATTCTATTGGGGCTCTCTCCCTCTACCTCTCTTCTCCAACCTCTTCTTACGCATACCTTCCAATACTAAACCTGTTCCTCAATCTCATGTTCAGCCTTTCAAACCTATTTTCACCATTCCTTTTCTTCCAGCTTTTTTTTCACCTTCCTTCCATCTAATTTCCTTTTATAGCTACTTTCTTTGTATTTCTTTTGTTAATTTTACCAATTATTCCATGTTTTTACTGTGATCAAGATTCCCTATGAACATATTATATAACATTTAGCTTGCCAGATTAGTTGAAATCCCAAATAAGGAAATAGATAAGATATAATAATCCCAATTTCTGGTTGTCCTTTTCTGCTTCTCTCCCAATCCTACCTCCAGATAGATTCCCTTTCACCACTCAATGCAGGTCAGAGAGATAACATTTGACCTTGTGAAGGACACAGGATATAATAGTATTTGGACCTCTTGAAAGCCATGGAAATAAAACATACTATCACTTAATAGACCAAAGAGACAAACGGCTATATGTTCTTATCTAGGTCGGAAATGAATAACATTTCACAATAAAAGGGCCATATACAGATAGCAATTTGACCTTAAGAGGGCCATAAGGACCTAACATGACCTTGGATGAATATTCCCTATAGGGGGCACTGTGAGTGATCATATAGCCAGCTCACCCGTGTGGCGGGAAATAAAAATATAAATCTGCTTAGTCATGCCCTCAGTCAATTACCTGATCCAAATGTCGTCTGCTCGGCCTAAGGAACATGGATGTAAAAGTGGGGCGAGATAACTGTCAGCCTGGTTATTGTCATACCCATGGTCCAGGGCTCACTCTACATACAGCCATTCAAGGACTGGGAGCATGTAATATCTTTTAAGAAATAGGATGGTTGTAAATGATGCCATGTATCTTAAACTTAAGTAACAAATACCTAGAAATATCTAGAGAAACCCTATATGGGCTATATATATGGTCTAAATTAAAATATTAACCTGTGCCATTTCTCTGGTTGTGACAAAAACTATATTTTGCTGATATGGTAATTGAAAATAAAAGAAATGTTTAGCGATGTAAAAGCCAAGAAGACAGGAAGAGTCCAATGAAGATGTAACAACAACAAAAAATATAACATGGAATTCTGTTCAGGCCTAGATTTTCTCTATAGCTACTGGAGACTACAGTAAATATAAAAATTACAAGTAATCAAAAAATGCAGTTCTTAAATTGGTTTGGTTTGGAAATATGTTTTATTCAAAATCAAATGTAGGATAAATCGGTGAATAACATGGCAATGTTTTCCTCTGTAGCCCTTAAATGAAAAGAACTGGAGCCCCAACTTTACCTGAATAAAACACACTGAACTTCTAAGGACCGTTAAAATGAATAAAACTGAAAACAATACAGTTGTTGGTCAGAATGGTCAGATGTTTTACACCACAGTTGACACCATGTTTCTGTCACATTAGTCTTCAATGGTAGTGCACCAGTAGATAAGCTTGTCATCACAAGGAGTCAAATGACCATTCCTACCCCGACCCATCCCCATAAGAACGACCACATACACCCAGCTCTTATTAGAATCCCGCGACTGTTAACACATATCACTGATACCCCAGCGGAAATTTATCAGATCCCCGACCATCATTGGGCCTTAAAGTTCTTTGGAAACAATATAATATATATGATATCTGATATGTCCCCAATTTGTAATTTAAAGACACATAACATGAAACACATGTGTCTTTGAGGATTATTTATAAAACCAGCAGAATACTAGGCAACAAAATGAGAAACTAAATCAGTGAAGGTATAAATACTGACAGTGGCAGAATGACAATGACAGTGGCAGAACAATACTGATAGTGGCAGAACCACACTGACAGTGGGAGAACTACACTGATAGTGGACGAACCACTTTGACAGTGGCAGAACAACACTTGAGAGTGGCAGAACAACAGTGACTGTGGCAGAAGAACACCGATACTGGCAGAACCACACTTCCAATATACACTTACCCATACACTAACACACTCATACACTTACATGAACTCATACAGTTACCCATACACACCGGCACACAGAAAATGAGTAAGTGTACAGGAGAACATGGGTAGTGCGTATACTATGTACTGCTAGTTAGTGGGAGGGAGGAAGGAGGACATGTGGCATGTCGGCTCTATGCAAATGAGGTGCTGGCCCCATGCAAATGAGCTGCTGTTGAGGTCAGTGGTATGTCCTATGTTCTTCCTTCCCACTTTGTAGGAGAGGGGAATTGGGGATTTGGGGTTGGAAAGGGCGATGTGGGGTAGAATGTGAGATGTGAGAATATGTGAGAATTATTTAGGGAGGTTTTTCGTTTGGTAAAGTTTTGTTGTGAGTGTGGTGGGTAGGGGTCTGTGGGCAGGAAAGGTGTCTTTTGAGGCGGGGGTAGAATGTTGAGTTAAAAAAAAAAAAAAAAAAAAAAAAAAAAAAAAAAGGGGATGTGGGAGATGGTGAGGGTTTTGGGGTTGTTTGTGGTGTAAATGGGGAAAAGCGAGATGGCAGAAAGATGGGGAAGGGTGATGGGGAGGATTTGGTTTGGTGGTATTTTTGTGAAAAACTGATATTGGGGGAAGTGGGGGCGATAGTGTGTTTTTTGAGGGATGGGGTGGGTGATGGGGATGGGGACTAAGGAAAAGGGCAAAATAGGTGTAGGGGGCAAGGGGTGGATGTGGGAGTTACGGTGGCCAGAAAAGAGGCGATTCAAACAGTGGGAAGAGGGGTATATTTAGGGGGGGGAGGGGGAGTTTGGTACCTTTGGTAGCCTAGGATACTGCACAGTTATACCATTGTCTCTTTACAAATGCAAATGACTATTTGTTCCTATTTCTGCCACCACCTCACTTTTATATACCATAATATTTAGATTTGTATTTAAAGGCATATATATGTGATGTGTCACTGGAAAATGCGTCACAACGTGCAAAATTGATACTTTTATCAGTGTTTTATTTGTTGTAATGTTGTCATTAGTAGGCTGATAACCGCTGCTGCTAATGGCATGAATGCATGTACCAGACTTCAAGACTTTGAATATAATATTGTCTTTACATATCTGAGGTCATCCTAAAGATTTAAGTACTTGACTAGTGATTGCACCTTAAGAAACATTGCTTCTTTTTTTCTTGCATTAAAGGGCCCTTCTCAGAAAAGTGGTGCAAATGATGTCTAAAGTTGCTCTTTTACAGGAAAATGGATTTCTAGATACCATCATATTTGAAAGGATGAGATTCTAAGCCGATTCTAATGATGGTAAACATTCGGACAGCTAATAAGTGTTTCTATAATTATTTTAAGTTTGATCTTTTTTTTAAAAAAAACAACCTTAATGTTTAGCCCCCTGAAAATGGAAAAAGTCCCATAAAGATCTCTTGTGAATAAAACACATTCAAAACTTGTGACTTGTGACTCATTTCCCTGAAACACATCGCATATAGTGATTGCTTTTCTGTCATTGTACATTAATTCTATGAGTCATGAGCATTTCTTTATTTACAGTTTGGTGTAATGTGCAAAGGTCACATCTAGGTAATTTGGGGGTGAGTATGGAAACCCCCTATGAATGGTATGTCCATTGGACGATATTCAATATGTACAGCTATAAAAAGGTATAGAAAAAAAATGGTCAGAAAATGTTAATATCTTTGAAAAATGAATATATGAAAAATACATATGGGCCTAATTATATTAATGTTATAAAACGTCCAGTGTGCGTCATGCAGACAATTCCTTCAATGCCCCAATAATTCTTAATTACATGATGGAAACAAAATGAGAAACCAAATCAGTGAAGGTGATAAATCAAGAGGTGAGTTGCCCCCCCCCCCCCCCCAATCAATTATTCAACAGGGCTACTTTCAGGTGCCTGCAAGTTGCTGCTGCACTGTGTGCTCCATCTAGGCTCCATCTAGGGTGGGTGGTGGCTCCAACTAGGGGAACTGACGGCACTATATAGTGGATGGAACAGCCTAGCTGTCTAGTTCTGTCCCCAAAAGCATTTTTCTGTGTATGATTGTGGGCTGTGAGTAGGGTTAGAGGTTGGGTTGAGGTTGATTTGGGTTGTAATAAATGTTTATGTTTAAGTTCTGTTGTGATTTTGTTGGTAGGGGTGTGTGTTTGTTGTCAGTGAGTGTTTTATGTGGTGGTTGTTGGGGGTATTTACATTTAGATATCTCTCTCTCTCTCTAACACTCTGAACTGGGTGTCTAGGGGAGGGGTTGTTTGGTATTGAAATTCATGGAATGGGGTTATTATTAAGATCAAATACTGGGGATGGAAGGAGTAGGGGAAATGAGGGGGGTGGGGGTGTAAAAGGGGGTGAAAAACATGTGTGTAATGGGGGATGAGCTGAGTGAGAGTGTGTGTATGTGGTTGGGGAGGGGGAGAGGCGAGTCAAGGAAAGGTGTTGGGTTAATTGAGAAGTGGGGGGGGGGGGGATGACATGGGACGGGGCTGAGGAGCTATCATCCTAATGGGGAAACAATCTACTATTATTTTCACATAAATCGTGGAAGGCAAAGGGGGTAAAAATGGGTGAAGTGGTGAGGTGGTGTGTTTGTGTGTATCATGTATATACATGTATGTATGTATGTATATATGTATGTATGTGTGTATACATGCATACATTATTACATGTCCATGTACATGTCATGTTGTATCCATCTTTATATGTATGCATGCATGCATGTATGTATGCACATGTATATATATACACGCATATATACACATATGTATATTTTGTTTAAGATTTTTATTCAGCCAGACATTACACTATTCGCAGAAAAGCTGATTTAAATCAGATAGAAATATATTATAAAAATATTCATAGAAAATATATCCCAACGTAAGCAGGATATTGTAGACACAAAATTATACACATATAATAAAATAAAAACCTTTGCAAATATATCAAAAAGAAAACTTTCACGGTATGACAAACAATACATATCATGAAGATGAGTAAGGAAATAAACAAGTGTGCTGCCACCTATCAGTAGCAACACTAACCAATAGTAGGGGTCCATAGTCTAAGTCAGAAATCAAAGTAGAAGTGTTGCCACCTAGTGGCTCCTCATTACAATATCCCAATGTAGACAAATTCATATACAATCAAGACCATCAGGCATAACCCAAATGTCATTGCTCTCATCAAAAAGCTGCTTTAAAAACATGATATTCGTCCAGGGATCTCATTTCTTGGGACCGAGTATTCCATAGTTTTCCAATGCAACCAAACAAGCTTTTTCTCTAATACCTAATATAAACCTTATGTGGGTCCCTAAAATTACAATTTACCACAGTACGCTTTTCAAAATTGTGATACAGCCAGAAAATATCTCTGTAGCCGCCTATATATGAGAGTGGGAGGATCTTAAACTCTAAATGAATAGCTACATTAGTGTTTCTCTGTAATACACTTCTCCCATATACACTATAACAGAGACTGTTGTTTTGTATAATCTGTAATCTTTTAACATGCTTTTGGTTTGATAACATCATCCAGAAATTTTACCCGCGAGTCTTTTTGGGTGGTGTTACTTACTGATTTTGTGTCTGTTTTGGGGCGTTGGGGTTTGTTATTTTGATGGAAATAGAACCCATCCACCCACCCACCCACCCACCCACCCACCCAGTCTCTACCCCTCCTACCTACAATATCCATTTGATTTAGTGTTAATGAAGCCTAGTCACCACATGGTGGTGACTAGGCTTCACAAGAAGCCATCCTCCACAAGCCACCCTATAAATAGGCCTACTGTGAGTGAACATGCCTCAGTGAGCGTGGGTGTTATGTAATGGTGGCAGTGACCAGTATTGAAGCTATGTAAACACAGTGCATGTGTACTAGAGGGGAGGAGGTCCGAAAGGGCTAGCTGGGACTCAGAACACTTTTTATATTTATAATTGCTACTTTCCTGTACCATGTTATACATAAGTCGTCCCCTGAAAAGGCCTCATGAGGAACAAAACTTGCCATTCAGACGATGTAATGGTACCCATTTAGATGGGAAAAGATAAAAAACAGGTCCGTGGCTGGGAGTTCTGTATAACTGAGAAGACCAGGGGTATTTGAGCAACGTAAGGAAGTTTAAAGGTGGTCTAAATCCGCCCTGTAGTAGGGGGCGGGTCGGTTGCGCAAAGTCTAGCAAAAAACCAACACCATCTGTATAAATAACATACTGTCTGTCTTTTTCGTTTTTTTGTACCCCTAAAGATCTGTAATTTAGTCTTATCTGAATTGATCATTAAAACATTTCTCTTCACCCAACTCTTAAAAAGGTTGAGATCTCGCTGGATAGATATAACACCATGATCAGAGCTAATTCTATGACGCAATACACAATCACCAGCATACATAATAATTTTTCCTGTGAAATCGACTGAAGCAATGTCATTAATATACAAAATGAATAAAATCGGTCCAAGAATACTTCCCTGAGTCATACAATCAGATGTATGTATTTACATGTATGTATGTATGTATGTATGCATGCATGTATTGTATGCATGTATGTATGTTTATGCATGTATACAGCAGGGTGAAGGCAGAATATATCATGTCTCTGTCTTGCCTATCCCACTCATTCTTTCCCTGACTCTATATCTACCTCTCTTTCTTCCACTTGCTGTCTCCCCCAATATCCCGCTCTCTCTTTATCTCCCTCCCACCACCTCTCTCCCCCGACTCTCTGCCACAACATTTTTCTCTATTTCTCTCTCTCTTTCTATCTCTCCCTATGCCACTCTCTCTTTTATCGCCCTCCCACCACCTCTCTCTCCCACTCTCTCATACACTCCCACTACCTCTTTTTCTCTCTTTCTCTCTCCCTCTCCCTCTCCCTCCAGCTCTCGCCCCTGTCTCTCTCTCTCATCACTCCCTCTCTCTATATATATCTCTCTCTCCCACTCTGTGCCCAATTCCCTTCCCCTCCCTCCCTCCCTCCCTCCCTTCCTCTATGTCCCATGTCTGCCTTCTGTTTTTGCCACACTGGTTAACACTATGGTTATGCCACACTGTGGTTATGCCACACTGTGGTTATACTACACGATGGATATGCTGCACTATAGATATACCACACTGTGGTTATGCCACACATTGATTATACCACACTGTGGTTATACTACACTGTGCTTATGCTGCACGATGGATATGCTGCACTATAGATATACCACACTGTGGTTATGCCACACATTTATTATGACACAATGTGTTTATGGGTGGTTATGCCACACCATGGATGAGCCACATTGTTGTTATGTCGCTTATGTGTTGTGCTGTGACACATGTGCTTTGCTGTAACACATGTACTGTACTGTAATTCATTTATTGCCTGTAACAGATGTGTTGGCCTGTAACACATGTGCTGTAACACAACACATGTGCTACACTGTAACACATGTGCTACACTGTAATACATGTGCTACACTGTAACACATGTGCTACACTGTAACACATGTGCTACACTGTAATACATGTGTTACACTGTAAGACATGTTCTGGACTGTAATACATGTGCTGCACTGTTACACATGTTCTAGACTGTAACACATGTGCTGCACTGTATCACATGTGCTACACTGTAACACATGTGGTACACTGTAACACATGTGCTGCAGTGTAACACATGTTCTGCACTGTTACACATGAGCTGCAGTGTAACACATGTGCTACACTGTATCACATGTGCTGCAGTGTAACACATGTGCTACACTGTATCACATGTGCTGCAGTGTAACACTACCTGCACTGTAACACTTCTGCACTGTAACACTACCTCCACTGTATCATTACCTGCGCTGTAACACTACCTGCACTGTAGCACTACTGCACTGTAGCCCTACCAGCACTGTAACAATAATTGCACTGTAACACTACTGCACTGTAGCACTACTGCACTGTAACACTACTGCACTGTAACACTACCTGCACTGTAGCACTACCTGCACTGTAACACTACTGCACTGTAGCACTACTGCACTGTAGCCCTACCAGCACTGTAACAATAATTGCACTCTAACACTACTGCACTGTAACACTACCTGCACTGTAGCAATACCTGCACTGTAACACTACTGCACTGTAGCACTACTGCACTGTAGCCCTACCAGCACTGTAACAATCATTGCACTGTAACACTACTGCACTGTAACAATACCTGCACTGTAACACTACCTGCACTGTAGCACTACTGCACTGTAGCACTACCTGCACTGTAACACTACCTGCACTGTAGCACTACCTGCACTGTAACACTACTGCACTCTAGCACTACCAGCACTGTAACAATAATTGCACTGTAACACTACTGCACTGTAATACTACCTGCACTGTAGCACTACCTGCACTGTAACACTACCGGCACTATAGCACTACCTGCACTGTAACACTACTGCCCTGTAGCACTACTGCACTGTAGCACTACCAGCACTGTAACAATAATTGCACTCTAACACTACTGCACTGTAACACTACCTGCACTGTAGCACTACATGCACTGTAACACTACCTGCACTGTAGCACTACTGCACTGTAACACTACTGCACTGTAGCACTACTGCACTGTAGCACTACCTCCACTGTAACACTACTGCACTGTAGCACTACTGCACTGTAGCACTACCTCCACTGTAACAATAATTGCACTGTAACACTACTGCACTGTAACACTACTGCACTGTAGCACTACTGCACTGTAGCACTACTGCACTGTAGCACTACCAGCACTGTAGCACTACCTGCACTGTAACACTACTGCACTGTAGCACTACTGCACTGTAACACTACCTCCACTGTAACAATAATTGCACTCTAACACTCCATACAGTCCATACACTATAGTGACAATCAACATAGCCCCACGTCCAACTTTGTGCAGTGAACAGTATGTACTAGTGACAATCAACATAACCCCCACGTCCAACTTTGTGCAGTGAACAGTATGTACTAGTGACAATCAACATAACCCCCATGTAAAACTTTGTGCAGTGAACAGTCTGTACACTATAGTGACAATCAACATAACCCCCACGTCCAACTTTGTGCAGTGAACAGTGAACACGGCCCCACTGTACTTTTATGTGGACTACTGGACTGTACTGTTGCGTGGACTGTACTGTAGTGTGCAATGTACTGTTGTGTGTACTGTACTGTAGTGTGCAATGTACTGTTGCGTGTACTGTACTGTAGTGTGCAATGTACTGTTGTGTGCACTGTACTGTAGTGTGCAATGTACTGTTGCGTGTACTGTACTGTAGTGTGCAATGTACTGTTGTGTGCAATGTACTGTAGTGTGTACTGTACTGTAGTGTGCAATGTACTGTTGTGTACTGTACTGTAGTGTGCAATGTACTGTTGTGTGCACTGTACTGTAGTGTGCAATGTACTGTTGTGTGTACTGTACTGTAGTGTGCAATGTACTGTTGTGTACTGTACTGTAGTGTGCAATGTACTGTTGCGTGTACTGTACTGTAGTGTGTACTGTACTGTTGTGTGTACTGTACTGTAGTGTGCAATGTACTGTTGCGTGGACTGTACTGAAGTGTGTACTGTACTGTTGTGTGTACTGTACTGTAGTTAGCAATGTACTGTTGTGTGCACTGTACTGTAGTGTGCAATGTACTTTTTGTGCACTCTACTGTTGTGTGCACTGCACTGAACGTTTGTGTACTGTTGCGTGGACTGTACTGTAGTGTGCACTGAACTGTTGTGTACTGTAGTGTGCACTGAACTGGTGTGTGCAATGTACTGTTGTGTACTGTTGCGTGGGCTGTACTGTTATGTGCACTCTACTGTTGTGTGCACTGTACTGTAGTGTGGGCTTTATTGTAACACATGTGCTGCACTGTTACACATGTACCTACATTGTAACACATGTACCTACATGGTAACACATGTGCTGCACTGTAACACATGTGCTGCACTGTAACACATGTGCTCTACTGGAACACATGTGCTCTATTGTAACACATGTGCTCCACTGTAACACATGTGCTGTACTGTAACACATGTGCTGTACTGTAACACATGCGCTGCACTGTTACTCATGTGCTGCACTGTAACACACGTGCTGCACTGTAACACATGTGCTGCACTGTAACACACGTGCTGCACTGTAACACACGTGCTGCACTGTAACACATGTGCTGCACTGTAACACATGTGCTGCACTGTAACACACGTGCTGCACTGTAACACATGTGCTGCACTGTAACACATGTGCTCCACTGTTACACATGTGCTGCAATGATACACATGTGCTGCACTGTAACACATGTGCTGCACTGTAACACATGCGCTGCACTGTAACACAAGTGCTCCACTGTTACACATGTGCTGCACTGTAACACATGTGCTGCACTGTAACACATGTGCTCCACTGTTACACATGTGCTGCAATGATACACATGTGCTGCACTGTAACACATGTGCTGCACTGTAACACATGTGCTGCACTGTTACACAAGTGCTGCACTGTTACACATGTGCTGCACTGTAACACATGTGCTGCACTGTAACACATGTGCTCCACTGTTACACAAGTGCTCCAATGTTACCCATGTGCTGCAATGTTACACATGTGCTGCACTGTAACACATGTGCTGCACTGTAACACATGTGCTGCACTGTAACACATGTGCTGCAATGTTACACATGTGCTCCACTGATACACATGTGCTGCACTGTTACACATGTGCATACATTGTAACACATGTGCTGCACTGTAACACATGTGCTGCACTGTAACACATGTGCTGCACTGTTACACATGTGCATACATTGTTACACATGTGCTGCACTGTTACACATGTGCATACAT
Source organism: Sthenelais limicola (assembly GCA_942159475.1). Classification (NCBI taxonomy): domain Eukaryota; kingdom Metazoa; phylum Annelida; class Polychaeta; order Phyllodocida; family Sigalionidae; genus Sthenelais; species Sthenelais limicola. The sequence continues at coordinate 154,735,763 of OW804094.1, read as the reverse complement.
TGAAACACATGTTCTACACTGTTACACATGTGCTGCAATGTTACACATGTGTTGTACTGTAACACATGTGCCTACATTGTAACACATGTGCTGCACTGTAACACATGTGCCTACATTGTAACACATGTGCTGCAATGTAACACATGTGCTCTACTGTAACACATGTGCTCCACTGTAACACATGTGCTGCACTGTAAAACATGTGCTGTACTGTAACACATGTGCTCCACTGTAACACATGAGCTGCACTGTAACACATGTGCTCCACCGTAACACATGTGTTGCACTGTAACACATGTACTGTACTGTAACACATGTGTTCCACTGTAACACATGTGCTGTACTGTAACACTTGTGCTGTACTGTTACACATGTGCTCCACTGTAACACATGTGCTCCACTGTAACACATGTGCTGCACTGTAACACATGTGCTGCACTGTAACACATGTGCTGCACTGTAACACATGTGCTCTACTGTAACACATGTGCTGCACTGTAACACATGTGCTGCACTGTAACACATGTGCTGCACTGTAACACATGTGGTGCACTGTAAAACATGTGCTGCACCAAACACATGTGTTGTACTGTAACACATGTGCTGCACTGTAACACATGTGCTCTACTGTAACACATGTGCTGCACTGTAACACATGTGCTCTACTGTAACACATGTGCTCCACTGTAACACATGTTCTGTACTGTAACACATGTGCTGTACTATAACACATGTGCTCTACTGTAACACATGTGCTGCACTGTAACACATGTGCTGCACTGTAACACATGTGCTCCACTGTAACACATGTTCTGTACTGTAACACATGTGCTCTACTGTAACACATGTGCTGCACCGAACACATGTGCTGTACTGTAACACATGTGTTGTACTGTAACACATGTGCTGTACTGTAAAACATGTGCTGCACCGAACACATGTGCTGCACCGAACACATGTGCTGCACCGAACACATGTGCACTGTAACACATGTGTTGTACTGTTACTCAGGTGCTGCACTGTTACTCATGTGCTGCACTGTAACACATGTGCTGCACTGTCACTCATGTGCTGTACTGTAACACATGTGCTGTACTGTCACTCATGTGCTGTACTGTAACACATGTGCTGCACTGTAACACATGTGCTGCACTGTAACACATGTGCTGTATTGTAACACATGTGCTCTACTGTAACACATGTGCTCTACTGTAACACATGTGCTGTACTGTAACACATGTGCTCTACTGTAACACATGTGCTGTACTGTAACACATGTGCTCTACTGTAACACATGTGCTGTACTGTAACACATGTGCTCTACTGTAACACATGTGCTCTACTGTAACACATGTGCTGTACTGTAACACATGTGCTCTACTGTAACACATGTGCTGTACTGTAACACATGTGCTCTACTGTAACACATGTGCTGCACTGTAACACATGTGCTGCACTGTAACACATGTGCTGTACTGTAACACATGTGCTCTACTGTAACACATGTGCTGTACTGTAACACATGTGCTGTACTGTAACACATGTGCTCTACTGTAACACATGTGCTGTACTGTAACACATGTGCTCTACTGTAACACATGTGCTGTACTGTAACACATGTGCTCTACTGTAACACATGTGCTGTACTGTAACACATGTGCTCTACTGTAACACATGTGCTCTACTGTAACACATGTGCTGTACTGTAACACATGTGCTCTACTGTAACACATGTGCTCTACTGTAACACATGTGCTCTACTGTAACACATGTGCTGCACCTGTCTACATGTGCATCAGCAGAAAGGTGTAAATCCAAGCAAACATATTCCACATTTCTGGACAAGAAACTTCTTGGACTAGAGAATCCTGGAATGGAGGAATTAATAGATTAGGCATCACACAAAACACACAACACAGAAATGGGGATGAACTTTTCCCCATCCCTGCAGAAGAAGAGATAGAAAAAAAGAAATAATTTTATATTTGTTAGCAAGAAGAAGATGAAGGAGAAAAATAAAGTAATTGGAAAACAGATTAGTAGAGAAATTAGGCGTTGTCAAAACGCAAGCAATATCTATATATATATATGTACCAATATATGGATGTCTATTTTTATACGGTGCTATGTGAAACTATGATTCTGTCTCCTGTTACTGACTAACAGAGCTTTAGGGAACATATCAAATATATTTTTGCCATCCAAGAGACTTAATTTGGGCGATGGGGGGACATAGTGGTCTGAGGTGCTGGTTTGTAACACAAGGCACATGGGTGCACTGGTTTTGAACCCTGTTGCTACACAAGTTTGAAATTATATTGCCATTAAAATCAGAGGAATTAGATGTATGTATTCTCCATTTACCATTTAGCAGAAGAAATCTAAATACAAGTCTTCTTTCTGCTGAATGTAGTTGGAATTGTTTGGAATGGTATTCTTTTCTAAATGGAAAAATAAAGATGGCAATTTTGATTAAAGATGTTCAATTGATGGAGGCCAATGCCTTTCTCAAACAGGAAAAACAGTATTGATGCCAAAGTTATAAAATAAGTCTTTAGGGTGGTCATAAATGTATTGATATGTTCCCTAAGATGTAATTAAAGGAGGTATTTCACTTCTTATACAGGCAGAGTTCCTCCTCTCAGGAAAAAGACTTTGTATCCCTCTAACTTAGCCCTGCTCTTCCATACAGTTACTCTAAGTAGACTTGTACTGCCTCCTCCAACTATTATTCCAAAAATCGTAGACTTGCACCAAAGCCTAATTTTTCTGATTATTTTTTTAATAGACTTTTATTTCAAATGTCTTGTCCTATATATGTATGATGGATGTAGGGAATTGATGATCAATACTGATGTTGTTATGCCCCTACCTTCTATCATGGAGTTTGGTCTAGAATTTGCTGAGATATGAAGAAACCGGTCAGTAAAAAATGTGAAATTTATGTTGTGTGCACTATATAAATGAATGTTATAAGACCTACATAATTTGTATGTGTATGAAATGTATGATGCAGTGCAGCGGTAGGACACATACATAAATGAGGAATTTGGTAATCTGTGAATCGTACTTTGATGTGAACAAATAATATTGCCTAAACTAAAGTGATGTTAATGAATGGTAATGCTAGGCAACTTTTATTTTACATTTGATGACACATTTTTACGATGTCTGTGGAACCTCAAAATTGAATTTTCTAAACTGAAATTTTGAATATTTAAGCTCAACTTCAATTGTGTTTATATCAAGGCTATAATATGATACCAATATGGATTTGAACCCCCTTTTCAGTGTGTTGTCATAATTTGGCACATTTGAACTCAAAATACATTTGTGGAATATTCTGAAACCCTGGGTCACATAAATCCTTAAAAAAATGTAAACAGATTTGCTTGTAGGCACTGTGAGATACCCAGCTAACACCTGAACTATATTCACCACGTAGACTTGAACAAGCCCTCATCAGTTTTATTGTTACCCCGGGCCATATAGACTTGTCCGAAGTCTTATGTCTTACGTGTATTATTTTTGTTAGACTGTGCAAGAATATGTAGATAAACTGCTGTGGCTGTTGTAAAAACATGTTTCTAGAAGATTCCAGGCCATGTTTTAGTGCAGATGGCCTTCATCCAGGGCAGATGACCTTGATTCAGAGCTGACGATATTTTGTAAATAACAACAGATCTTTCATGTACATCTGACACTCTTGTGAAACCATTTTAATTTGTATAAGGAGAGCATTAATGGAAAGGCTGGGGGATTGTATTCTCTTATAGATTGGAGTTTGTCGAGCCAAAATGATGTCAAAATTCAACATTACAATGAATGTTTTTTGTACTATGTTACAATAACATGGGGGGAAACTCATTAGGACTATGTTCTGGGTGTTCATGTCATACCATGCCTACTGAACTTTGTACAAAATATCCTTTTATTTTATTTTTCTTATAATTTTGGAAATTGTGTAATGTGCCTCACTGTACACATTTAAGTGTCCTAACCATTATTTTTTGGACAGAATTGTTAATCACGGAACTATTGATATTTTGCTTTAGCTTCTTTTTTTAATCAGAATTCTTGTTCTTGTTGCACTTAGTACTTTAAGATTTGAAGGATCCATGTATTATTGAGGATGAAACTCAAATGTAATAAAAATCCTCTCTGAAATTGTCATAACTTTCCTTTATTACCTTGAAGAAAATCTGAATTCCTGCTACAAAATCTATGCCTTTTAAGTCTCTTTATTTCTCAGTACCTATGATCTCAAATTCAGGTATAGCCTGACTGTTCTCTGAGCAGAGTTATTTTTACTGACTATGAAGAGCTAATTTTCTCCTTGCTTAGTCTTTAATTAAAGGATTCATTCCCTCGGGGAACAACGAAAAAACCCAAACGGAAGTGATCCACTATGCATGTGTGCTTGGAGAGTACTTCCTGTTTTGAGATAATAAGGTCAAAACCACAGAACATGTTAAATTTAGCTCAATTAGTTTATACTTAGCTTGCCGTTAACAACGATGTAAGATTAAACCTACTCTTCCCATGCTGCTTGGCTTGCCATTTGCTTTAGATGACAATTATTTTAATATTTGACTGTCTGCCATAATGTTTTTATGTGTGTATATTTACATTTATATACTCCGAATATCCAGGAGTCTTCAATAAGGGAGAAATCAAAGCTAATTTAGTTTTTAGAAAAAGGTTATGTGCATCAACAACATGGGATGTTTAGAGAAATGTTTTAATTGAATATGTAGACTTATTATGAATTAAATAAGTCAGAACCACTGTAAAACTCCTTCCCTGTAGAATTTCTTAAGCTTGTGAGACTAAAAATATGGCTAGGAAATTCATTGATTTATATACACAATGTAAAAAATATATTTTAAGCGGAGAAGAGGCTTATTCAAATTCACGAAAACCGAAATGGAATGAGTCAAATATTGCGTTGATTTGCCTAATTTGTATATGTAAATAATCACATATATCTCTTAAGTTTGAAATGGTTGCTTGTATGTTTATGTCTATGGTAAATTCCAACCCTCATCCAGTGTGTTAAGTAAATGTAATTTCAGCAAAACTTATAAAATCAGGTCTTTCGGACAATTTAATAATTTGTTTGGCCTTCACGTTTTGGAGTTTTCACAATCAATCAAACAACAGTCCCTTCTGAATAAATTTTCATAATTCAGGGTTTAGTTGATGTTAATGCTAGCTTTGCTTTGCAAAGATCTGAGCATCAATTCTTTCTGTAGATTCTAAGTTTATAATCTGTTTGTTACTAACACTCATTGGTGAGGGGTTGGAAATTAATTAGATGGACAGATGAATAAGTCTCCTTCATGTGTAATATAACACTGTTTTTGTAACAAGTGTTCAATTTGTACTCAGTGTGGATTTGTTAGAAATAAAGTTGCTGCAGGTTGTCCTTATAATGATAAGCATACATACATATGTATCTAGGGTTGCCATGGAAATTATAAGCCACGCCCACCCCTAGCAACATAGCCATAATACATCCGTAACGTACATACATGCTTGTAGAAGATAAAGGAAGGAAAATGCGAATATTTTTGTATAAAAGAAATTGTACGTAAATGATATTCGATATATATCTATATATATAACATTTACTATGATTTGCACGTAGATGTAGTTTCTGGGATATTATAATAGAGAGGAATGAGGGGGATATTTTGAAAATAAAACACAATGAAATTATGATGAAACAATGTTATATGTATATGAATTGTGACCGAGTGATGGTGGATTGATGAATGGGTAAATCATACATGTGCAGGGGGAGAGTTGCAGAAAGTTATTTTTTACCAAGGCTTCAATGTATTTAGCTAAGGAACATTGTAACTGTTAGGTCAGAGATCCACTGTTACTGTGCTACTGCATCTGCATTGCATTAAATGACAATTCTCACCCATTCATATGCAATGGTTTACATTCAGTGATGTAGGAAGCAACTTGAATGTGGGGGTAGAGGCAACTTTGTCCCACAAATGAAAAAAGTAAAATAATGTAGTGTTTATAAAGAGTACAACGAAGAGGTTGGTTGGTATGTAAATATCACCTCCCAACACCAGCTTCCTACATGACTGCTTTAGACAGTGTTACACAATGTCACCAGAGAGATCTCTGCGATACTCCAACCCGACTCCCAATCAACCCAACTCCCAATTCCCAACCACTTTCCCAACGATTTTCTAGTGTTTTCTGATGTCGCAGAATATAAAGTAGCACCACACTTTAGCGATTTTTCGGCACTGGTGTCGATACACCACTGACATCACTTCACATAGCATGGGGTAAATATAAATTATACATCCTGCCCCCCACCCCCTCCTTAATCTTGAATATGTAATTCAGATGCAGGCACAGCAATGGATCTCTAGCTAAATGCTTACACCAGTGAATGGCTTTGTGGTATACAGTGTGTGATTTGACCTAGGGGTGATCCATTATTATATTTGAGACTGGTCAATTTGTTTACAATTTGTGGAATTTTGTGTTAAGCATCTCATTGGACGTATGGACCTAGCCAACAAGAAATGTTCTCTTGATATTCTACTTCTATATATGCACCTTACTAATCTGGAAACCTCACCATTATGGAGAACAGATGGGGGCCAACCTGATCTCTGAATATTTCCATAATGGGATCAGTGGTACCCTAGAATCAGAATTCTCTACATTTCATAAAACAGCATGAATTTGAAAACAGTATGATTATAACTTAATTATAATAAAAATTTGAAATCATGATGAATCACATAACCATTGTTATCAAAATTCTTGTCACAGACAATTTTCCAAACAATTTAAATAAAACAACCTTCCTTCCATTATTCATAAGGTGCATTTAGAATCGAATTAAACATTTGATGGTGGTCTGGCCCATTGGAGCCCTTAAGCTTACACCATGTACCCATGGGTTACCCCTAGACTACCCATGTATTATATAACATACACTTAGAGACTTGATGTACCGAATTTGTCAACCAGATTACAATGGATGGTGATGATGTTACGCCAGTCTTAACGACGATGCTCAGTTTGTATTATTACTGCCTCTATTATTAAACAAGAACTGGATGAAAAAATTAATGTTAAATAAAAGATTTGTCTTTTAGTTTGATGTGTTGGGAATTTTTTTGTGTATTTGAAAGATGATTACCGTATAACCTCCAATAATAGCCGGGGGCGGCTATTAAGTCAAACCCCCTCTTACCCCGGCGATTATTAGAGCCCCCGGCTGAAATATGAATCAAGACGGAATCAATGGTTATTCATACTAACATGTCATGTTCTTATAGCCCTACAATATTTCACCTTGTTGGTTAGGCTGTTATAACATGGAATTCCCCAGGGTTGTGAAAATGTAATGTAAACCCCGCCTAGCTAGTATACCAATAAGTTGCCAGGTGTCCCCGCGGTCATTCAATCTGGTAGAAGGAAGATGAATGGCTCATCAGATAGTTAACAGGTGGTGCCTTGGTATAATACTTAAGTAACAAATACCTAGAAATATCTAGAGAAACCCTATATGGGCTATATATATGGTCTAAATTAAAATATTAACCTGTGCCATTTCTCTGGTTGTGACAAAAACTATATTTTGCTGATATGGTAATTGAAAATAAAAGAAATGTTTAGCGATGTAAAAGCCAAGAAGACAGGAAGAGTCCAATGAAGATGTAACAACAACAAAAAATATAACATGGAATTCTGTTCAGGCCTAGATTTTCTCTATAGGCTACTGGAGACTACAGTAAATATAAAAATTACAAGTAATCAAAAAATGCAGTTCTTAAATTGGTTTGGTTTGGAAATATGTTTTATTCAAAATCAAATGTAGGATAAATCGGTGAATAACATGGCAATGTTTTCCTCTGTAGCCCTTAAATGAAATGAACTGGAGCCCCAACTTTACCTGAATAAAACACACTGAACTTCTAAGGACCGTTAAAATGAATAAAACTGAAAACAATACAGTTGTTGGTCAGAATGGTCAGATGTTTTACACCACAGTTGACACCATGTTTCTGTCACATTAGTCTTCAATGGTAGTGCACCAGGAGATAAGCTTGTCATCACAAGGAGTCAAATGACCATTCCTACCCCGACCCATCCCCATAAGAACGACCACATACACCCAGCTCTTATTAGAATCCCGCGACTGTTAACACATATCACTGATACCCCAGTGGAAATTTATCAGATCCCCGACCATCATTGGGCCTTAAAGTTCTTTGGAAACAATATAATATATATGATATCTGATATGTCCCCAATTTGTAATTTAAAGACACATAACATGAAACACATGTGTCTTTGAGGATTATTTATAAAATCAGCAGAATACTAGGCCACAAAATGAGAAACTAAATCAGTGAAGGTATAAATACTGACAGTGGCAGAATGACAATGACAGTGGCAGAACAATACTGATAGTGGCAGAACCACACTGACAGTGGGAGAACTACACTGATAGTGGACGAACCACTTTGACAGTGGCAGAAGAACACTTGAGAGTGGCAGAACAACAGTGACTGTGGCAGAAGAACACCAATACTGGCAGAACCACACTTCCAATATACACTTACCCATACACTAACACACTCATATACTTACATGAACTCATACAGTTACCCATACACACCGGCACACAGAAAATGAGTAAGTGTACAGGAGAACATGGGTAGTGCGTATACTATGTACTGCTAGTTAGTGGGAGGGAGGAAGGAGGACATGTGGCATGTCGGCTCTATGCAAATGAGGTGCTAGCCCCATGCAAATGAGCTGCTGTTGAGGTCAGTGGTATGTCCTATGTTCTTCCTTCCCACTTTGTAGGAGAGGGGAATTGGGGATTTGGGGTTGGAAAGGGCGTTGTGGGGTAGAATGTGAGATGTGAGAATATGTGAGAATTATTTAGGGAGGTTTTTCGTTTGGTAAAGTTTTGTTGTGAGTGTGGTGGGTAGGGGGCTGTGGGCGGGAAAGGTGTCTTTTGAGGCGGGGGTAGAATGTTGAGTTAAAAAAAAAAAAAAAAAAAAAAAAAAAAAAAGGGGATGTGGGAGATGGTGAGGGTTTTGGGGTTGTTTGGGGTGTAAATGGGGAAAAGTGAGATGGCAGAAAGATGGGGAAGGGTGATGGGGAGGATTTGGTTTGGTGGTATTTTTGTGAAAAACTGATATTGGGGGAAGTGGGGGCGATAGTGTGTTTTTTGAGGGATGGGGTGGGTGATGGGGATGGGGACTAAGGAAAAGGGCAAAATAGGTGTAGGGGGCAAAGGGTGGATGTGGGAGTTACGGTGGCCAGAGAAGAGGCGATTCAAACAGTGAGAAGAGGGGTATATTTAGGGGGGGAGGGGGAGTTTGGTACCTTTGGTAGCCTAGGATACTGCACAGTTATACCATTGTCTCTTTACAAATGCAAATGACTATTTGTTCCTATTTCTGCCACCACCTCACTTTTATATACCATAATATTTAGATTTGTATTTAAAGGCATATATATGTGATGTGTCACTGGAAAATGCGTCACAACGTGCAAAATTGATACTTTTATCAGTGTTTTATTTGTTGTAATGTTGTCATTAGTAGGCTGATAACCGCTGCTGCTAATGGCATGAATGCATGTACCAGACTTCAAGACTTTGAATATAATATTGTCTTTACATATCTGAGGTCATCCTAAAGATTTAAGTACTTGACTAGTGATTGCACCTTAAGAAACATTGCTTCTTTTTTTCTTGCATTAAAGGGCCCTTCTCAGAAAAGTGGTGCAAATGATGTCTAAAGTTGCTCTTTTACAGGAAAATGGATTTCTAGATACCATCATATTTGAAAGGATGAGATTCTAAGCCGATTCTAATGATGGTAAACATTCGGACAGCTAATAAGTGTTTCTATAATTATTTTAAGTTTGATCTTTTTTTTAAAAAAAACAACCTTAATGTTTAGCCCCCTGAAAATGGAAAAAGTCCCATAAAGATCTCTTGTGAATAAAACACATTCAAAACTTGTGACTTGTGACTCATTTCCCTGAAACACATCGCATATAGTGATTGCTTTTCTGTCATTGTACATTAATTCTATGAGTCATGAGCATTTCTTTATTTACAGTTTGGTGTAATGTGCAAAGGTCACATCTAGGTAATTTGGGGGTGAGTATGGAAACCCCCTATGAATGGTATGTCCATTGGACGATATTCAATATGTACAGCTATAAAAAGGTATAGAAAAAAAATGGTCAGAAAATGTTAATATCTTTGAAAAATGAATATATGAAAAATACATATGGGCCTAATTATATTAATGTTATAAAACGTCCAGTGTGCGTCATGCAGACAATTCCTTCAATGCCCCAATAATTCTTAATTACATGATGGAAACAAAATGAGAAACCAAATCAGTGAAGGTGATAAATCAAGAGGTGAGTTGCCCCCCCCCCCCCCCCAATCAATTATTCAACAGGGCTACTTTCAGGTGCCTGCAAGTTGCTGCTGCACTGTGTGCTCCATCTAGGCTCCATCTAGGGTGGGTGGTGGCTCCAACTAGGGGAACTGACGGCACTATATAGTGGATGGAACAGCCTAGCTGTCTAGTTCTGTCCCCAAAAGCATTTTTCTGTGTATGATTGTGGGCTGTGAGTAGGGTTAGAGGTTGGGTTGAGGTTGATTTGGGTTGTAATAAATGTTTATGTTTAAGTTCTGTTGTGATTTTGTTGGTAGGGGTGTGTGTTTGTTGTCAGTGAGTGTTTTATGTGGTGGTTGTTGGGGGTATTTACATTTAGATATCTCTCTCTCTCTCTAACACTCTGAACTGGGTGTCTAGGGGAGGGGTTGTTTGGTATTGAAATTCATGGAATGGGGTTATTATTAAGATCAAATACTGGGGATGGAAGGAGTAGGGGAAATGAGGGGGGTGGGGGTGTAAAAGGGGGTGAAAAACATGTGTGTAATGGGGGATGAGCTGAGTGAGAGTGTGTGTATGTGGTTGGGGAGGGGGAGAGGCGAGTCAAGGAAAGGTGTTGGGTTAATTGAGAAGTGGGGGGGGGGGGATGACATGGGACGGGGCTGAGGAGCTATCATCCTAATGGGGAAACAATCTACTATTATTTTCACATAAATCGTGGAAGGCAAAGGGGGTAAAAATGGGTGAAGTGGTGAGGTGGTGTGTTTGTGTGTATCATGTATATACATGTATGTATGTATGTATATATGTATGTATGTGTGTATACATGCATACATTATTACATGTCCATGTACATGTCATGTTGTATCCATCTTTATATGTATGCATGCATGCATGTATGTATGCACATGTATATATATACACGCATATATACACATATGTATATTTTGTTTAAGATTTTTATTCAGCCAGACATTACACTATTCGCAGAAAAGCTGATTTAAATCAGATAGAAATATATTATAAAAATATTCATAGAAAATATATCCCAACGTAAGCAGGATATTGTAGACACAAAATTATACACATATAATAAAATAAAAACCTTTGCAAATATATCAAAAAGAAAACTTTCACGGTATGACAAACAATACATATCATGAAGATGAGTAAGGAAATAAACAAGTGTGCTGCCACCTATCAGTAGCAACACTAACCAATAGTAGGGGTCCATAGTCTAAGTCAGAAATCAAAGTAGAAGTGTTGCCACCTAGTGGCTCCTCATTACAATATCCCAATGTAGACAAATTCATATACAATCAAGACCATCAGGCATAACCCAAATGTCATTGCTCTCATCAAAAAGCTGCTTTAAAAACATGATATTCGTCCAGGGATCTCATTTCTTGGGACCGAGTATTCCATAGTTTTCCAATGCAACCAAACAAGCTTTTTCTCTAATACCTAATATAAACCTTATGTGGGTCCCTAAAATTACAATTTACCACAGTACGCTTTTCAAAATTGTGATACAGCCAGAAAATATCTCTGTAGCCGCCTATATATGAGAGTGGGAGGATCTTAAACTCTAAATGAATAGCTACATTAGTGTTTCTCTGTAATACACTTCTCCCATATACACTATAACAGAGACTGTTGTTTTGTATAATCTGTAATCTTTTAACATGCTTTTGGTTTGATAACATCATCCAGAAATTTTACCCGCGAGTCTTTTTGGGTGGTGTTACTTACTGATTTTGTGTCTGTTTTGGGGCGTTGGGGTTTGTTATTTTGATGGAAATAGAACCCATCCACCCACCCACCCACCCACCCACCCACCCAGTCTCTACCCCTCCTACCTACAATATCCATTTGATTTAGTGTTAATGAAGCCTAGTCACCACATGGTGGTGACTAGGCTTCACAAGAAGCCATCCTCCACAAGCCACCCTATAAATAGGCCTACTGTGAGTGAACATGCCTCAGTGAGCGTGGGTGTTATGTAATGGTGGCAGTGACCAGTATTGAAGCTATGTAAACACAGTGCATGTGTACTAGAGGGGAGGAGGTCCGAAAGGGCTAGCTGGGACTCAGAACACTTTTTATATTTATAATTGCTACTTTCCTGTACCATGTTATACATAAGTCGTCCCCTGAAAAGGCCTCATGAGGAACAAAACTTGCCATTCAGACGATGTAATGGTACCCATTTAGATGGGAAAAGATAAAAAACAGGTCCGTGGCTGGGAGTTCTGTATAACTGAGAAGACCAGGGGTATTTGAGCAACGTAAGGAAGTTTAAAGGTGGTCTAAATCCGCCCTGTAGTAGGGGGCGGGTCGGTTGCGCAAAGTCTAGCAAAAAACCAACACCATCTGTATAAATAACATACTGTCTGTCTTTTTCGTTTTTTTGTACCCCTAAAGATCTGTAATTTAGTCTTATCTGAATTGATCATTAAAACATTTCTCTTCACCCAACTCTTAAAAAGGTTGAGATCTCGCTGGATAGATATAACACCATGATCAGAGCTAATTCTATGACGCAATACACAATCACCAGCATACATAATAATTTTTCCTGTGAAATCGACTGAAGCAATGTCATTAATATACAAAATGAATAAAATCGGTCCAAGAATACTTCCCTGAGTCATACAATCAGATGTATGTATTTACATGTATGTATGTATGTATGTATGCATGCATGTATTGTATGCATGTATGTATGTTTATGCATGTATACAGCAGGGTGAAGGCAGAATATATCATGTCTCTGTCTTGCCTATCCCACTCATTCTTTCCCTGACTCTATATCTACCTCTCTTTCTTCCACTTGCTGTCTCCCCCAATATCCCGCTCTCTCTTTATCTCCCTCCCACCACCTCTCTCCCCCGACTCTCTGCCACAACATTTTTCTCTATTTCTCTCTCTCTTTCTATCTCTCCCTATGCCACTCTCTCTTTTATCGCCCTCCCACCACCTCTCTCTCCCACTCTCTCATACACTCCCACTACCTCTTTTTCTCTCTTTCTCTCTCCCTCTCCCTCTCCCTCCAGCTCTCGCCCCTGTCTCTCTCTCTCATCACTCCCTCTCTCTATATATATCTCTCTCTCCCACTCTGTGCCCAATTCCCTTCCCCTCCCTCCCTCCCTCCCTCCCTTCCTCTATGTCCCATGTCTGCCTTCTGTTTTTGCCACACTGGTTAACACTATGGTTATGCCACACTGTGGTTATGCCACACTGTGGTTATACTACACGATGGATATGCTGCACTATAGATATACCACACTGTGGTTATGCCACACATTGATTATACCACACTGTGGTTATACTACACTGTGCTTATGCTGCACGATGGATATGCTGCACTATAGATATACCACACTGTGGTTATGCCACACATTTATTATGACACAATGTGTTTATGGGTGGTTATGCCACACCATGGATGAGCCACATTGTTGTTATGTCGCTTATGTGTTGTGCTGTGACACATGTGCTTTGCTGTAACACATGTACTGTACTGTAATTCATTTATTGCCTGTAACAGATGTGTTGGCCTGTAACACATGTGCTGTAACACAACACATGTGCTACACTGTAACACATGTGCTACACTGTAATACATGTGCTACACTGTAACACATGTGCTACACTGTAACACATGTGCTACACTGTAATACATGTGTTACACTGTAAGACATGTTCTGGACTGTAATACATGTGCTGCACTGTTACACATGTTCTAGACTGTAACACATGTGCTGCACTGTATCACATGTGCTACACTGTAACACATGTGGTACACTGTAACACATGTGCTGCAGTGTAACACATGTTCTGCACTGTTACACATGAGCTGCAGTGTAACACATGTGCTACACTGTATCACATGTGCTGCAGTGTAACACATGTGCTACACTGTATCACATGTGCTGCAGTGTAACACTACCTGCACTGTAACACTTCTGCACTGTAACACTACCTCCACTGTATCATTACCTGCGCTGTAACACTACCTGCACTGTAGCACTACTGCACTGTAGCCCTACCAGCACTGTAACAATAATTGCACTGTAACACTACTGCACTGTAGCACTACTGCACTGTAACACTACTGCACTGTAACACTACCTGCACTGTAGCACTACCTGCACTGTAACACTACTGCACTGTAGCACTACTGCACTGTAGCCCTACCAGCACTGTAACAATAATTGCACTCTAACACTACTGCACTGTAACACTACCTGCACTGTAGCAATACCTGCACTGTAACACTACTGCACTGTAGCACTACTGCACTGTAGCCCTACCAGCACTGTAACAATCATTGCACTGTAACACTACTGCACTGTAACAATACCTGCACTGTAACACTACCTGCACTGTAGCACTACTGCACTGTAGCACTACCTGCACTGTAACACTACCTGCACTGTAGCACTACCTGCACTGTAACACTACTGCACTCTAGCACTACCAGCACTGTAACAATAATTGCACTGTAACACTACTGCACTGTAATACTACCTGCACTGTAGCACTACCTGCACTGTAACACTACCGGCACTATAGCACTACCTGCACTGTAACACTACTGCCCTGTAGCACTACTGCACTGTAGCACTACCAGCACTGTAACAATAATTGCACTCTAACACTACTGCACTGTAACACTACCTGCACTGTAGCACTACATGCACTGTAACACTACCTGCACTGTAGCACTACTGCACTGTAACACTACTGCACTGTAGCACTACTGCACTGTAGCACTACCTCCACTGTAACACTACTGCACTGTAGCACTACTGCACTGTAGCACTACCTCCACTGTAACAATAATTGCACTGTAACACTACTGCACTGTAACACTACTGCACTGTAGCACTACTGCACTGTAGCACTACTGCACTGTAGCACTACCAGCACTGTAGCACTACCTGCACTGTAACACTACTGCACTGTAGCACTACTGCACTGTAACACTACCTCCACTGTAACAATAATTGCACTCTAACACTCCATACAGTCCATACACTATAGTGACAATCAACATAGCCCCACGTCCAACTTTGTGCAGTGAACAGTATGTACTAGTGACAATCAACATAACCCCCACGTCCAACTTTGTGCAGTGAACAGTATGTACTAGTGACAATCAACATAACCCCCATGTAAAACTTTGTGCAGTGAACAGTCTGTACACTATAGTGACAATCAACATAACCCCCACGTCCAACTTTGTGCAGTGAACAGTGAACACGGCCCCACTGTACTTTTATGTGGACTACTGGACTGTACTGTTGCGTGGACTGTACTGTAGTGTGCAATGTACTGTTGTGTGTACTGTACTGTAGTGTGCAATGTACTGTTGCGTGTACTGTACTGTAGTGTGCAATGTACTGTTGTGTGCACTGTACTGTAGTGTGCAATGTACTGTTGCGTGTACTGTACTGTAGTGTGCAATGTACTGTTGTGTGCAATGTACTGTAGTGTGTACTGTACTGTAGTGTGCAATGTACTGTTGTGTACTGTACTGTAGTGTGCAATGTACTGTTGTGTGCACTGTACTGTAGTGTGCAATGTACTGTTGTGTGTACTGTACTGTAGTGTGCAATGTACTGTTGTGTACTGTACTGTAGTGTGCAATGTACTGTTGCGTGTACTGTACTGTAGTGTGTACTGTACTGTTGTGTGTACTGTACTGTAGTGTGCAATGTACTGTTGCGTGGACTGTACTGAAGTGTGTACTGTACTGTTGTGTGTACTGTACTGTAGTTAGCAATGTACTGTTGTGTGCACTGTACTGTAGTGTGCAATGTACTTTTTGTGCACTCTACTGTTGTGTGCACTGCACTGAACGTTTGTGTACTGTTGCGTGGACTGTACTGTAGTGTGCACTGAACTGTTGTGTACTGTAGTGTGCACTGAACTGGTGTGTGCAATGTACTGTTGTGTACTGTTGCGTGGGCTGTACTGTTATGTGCACTCTACTGTTGTGTGCACTGTACTGTAGTGTGGGCTTTATTGTAACACATGTGCTGCACTGTTACACATGTACCTACATTGTAACACATGTACCTACATGGTAACACATGTGCTGCACTGTAACACATGTGCTGCACTGTAACACATGTGCTCTACTGGAACACATGTGCTCTATTGTAACACATGTGCTCCACTGTAACACATGTGCTGTACTGTAACACATGTGCTGTACTGTAACACATGCGCTGCACTGTTACTCATGTGCTGCACTGTAACACACGTGCTGCACTGTAACACATGTGCTGCACTGTAACACATGTGCTGCACTGTAACACACGTGCTGCACTGTAACACATGTGCTGCACTGTAACACATGTGCTGCACTGTAACACACGTGCTGCACTGTAACACATGTGCTGCACTGTAACACATGTGCTCCACTGTTACACATGTGCTGCAATGATACACATGTGCTGCACTGTAACACATGTGCTGCACTGTAACACATGCGCTGCACTGTAACACAAGTGCTCCACTGTTACACATGTGCTGCACTGTAACACATGTGCTGCACTGTAACACATGTGCTCCACTGTTACACATGTGCTGCAATGATACACATGTGCTGCACTGTAACACATGTGCTGCACTGTAACACATGTGCTGCACTGTTACACAAGTGCTGCACTGTTACACATGTGCTGCACTGTAACACATGTGCTGCACTGTAACACATGTGCTCCACTGTTACACAAGTGCTCCAATGTTACCCATGTGCTGCAATGTTACACATGTGCTGCACTGTAACACATGTGCTGCACTGTAACACATGTGCTGCACTGTAACACATGTGCTGCAATGTTACACATGTGCTCCACTGATACACATGTGCTGCACTGTTACACATGTGCATACATTGTAACACATGTGCTGCACTGTAACACATGTGCTGCACTGTAACACATGTGCTGCACTGTTACACATGTGCATACATTGTTACACATGTGCTGCACTGTTACACATGTGCATACATTGAAACACATGTTCTACACTGTTACACATGTGCTGCAATGTTACACATGTGTTGTACTGTAACACATGTGCCTACATTGTAACACATGTGCTGCACTGTAACACATGTGCCTACATTGTAACACATGTGCTGCAATGTAACACATGTGCTCTACTGTAACACATGTGCTCCACTGTAACACATGTGCTGCACTGTAAAACATGTGCTGTACTGTAACACATGTGCTCCACTGTAACACATGAGCTGCACTGTAACACATGTGCTCCACCGTAACACATGTGTTGCACTGTAACACATGTACTGTACTGTAACACATGTGTTCCACTGTAACACATGTGCTGTACTGTAACACTTGTGCTGTACTGTTACACATGTGCTCCACTGTAACACATGTGCTCCACTGTAACACATGTGCTGCACTGTAACACATGTGCTGCACTGTAACACATGTGCTGCACTGTAACACATGTGCTCTACTGTAACACATGTGCTGCACTGTAACACATGTGCTGCACTGTAACACATGTGCTGCACTGTAACACATGTGCTGCACTGTAAAACATGTGCTGCACCAAACACATGTGTTGTACTGTAACACATGTGCTGCACTGTAACACATGTGCTCTACTGTAACACATGTGCTGCACTGTAACACATGTGCTCTACTGTAACACATGTGCTCCACTGTAACACATGTTCTGTACTGTAACACATGTGCTGTACTATAACACATGTGCTCTACTGTAACACATGTGCTGCACTGTAACACATGTGCTGCACTGTAACACATGTGCTCCACTGTAACACATGTTCTGTACTGTAACACATGTGCTCTACTGTAACACATGTGCTGCACCGAACACATGTGCTGTACTGTAACACATGTGTTGTACTGTAACACATGTGCTGTACTGTAAAACATGTGCTGCACCGAACACATGTGCTGCACCGAACACATGTGCTGCACCGAACACATGTGCACTGTAACACATGTGTTGTACTGTTACTCAGGTGCTGCACTGTTACTCATGTGCTGCACTGTAACACATGTGCTGCACTGTCACTCATGTGCTGTACTGTAACACATGTGCTGTACTGTCACTCATGTGCTGTACTGTAACACATGTGCTGCACTGTAACACATGTGCTGCACTGTAACACATGTGCTGTATTGTAACACATGTGCTCTACTGTAACACATGTGCTCTACTGTAACACATGTGCTGTACTGTAACACATGTGCTCTACTGTAACACATGTGCTGTACTGTAACACATGTGCTCTACTGTAACACATGTGCTGTACTGTAACACATGTGCTCTACTGTAACACATGTGCTCTACTGTAACACATGTGCTGTACTGTAACACATGTGCTCTACTGTAACACATGTGCTGTACTGTAACACATGTGCTCTACTGTAACACATGTGCTGCACTGTAACACATGTGCTGCACTGTAACACATGTGCTGTACTGTAACACATGTGCTCTACTGTAACACATGTGCTGTACTGTAACACATGTGCTGTACTGTAACACATGTGCTCTACTGTAACACATGTGCTGTACTGTAACACATGTGCTCTACTGTAACACATGTGCTGTACTGTAACACATGTGCTCTACTGTAACACATGTGCTGTACTGTAACACATGTGCTCTACTGTAACACATGTGCTCTACTGTAACACATGTGCTGTACTGTAACACATGTGCTCTACTGTAACACATGTGCTCTACTGTAACACATGTGCTCTACTGTAACACATGTGCTGCACCTGTCTACATGTGCATCAGCAGAAAGGTGTAAATCCAAGCAAACATATTCCACATTTCTGGACAAGAAACTTCTTGGACTAGAGAATCCTGGAATGGAGGAATTAATAGATTAGGCATCACACAAAACACACAACACAGAAATGGGGATGAACTTTTCCCCATCCCTGCAGAAGAAGAGATAGAAAAAAAGAAATAATTTTATATTTGTTAGCAAGAAGAAGATGAAGGAGAAAAATAAAGTAATTGGAAAACAGATTAGTAGAGAAATTAGGCGTTGTCAAAACGCAAGCAATATCTATATATATATATGTACCAATATATGGATGTCTATTTTTATACGGTGCTATGTGAAACTATGATTCTGTCTCCTGTTACTGACTAACAGAGCTTTAGGGAACATATCAAATATATTTTTGCCATCCAAGAGACTTAATTTGGGCGATGGGGGGACATAGTGGTCTGAGGTGCTGGTTTGTAACACAAGGCACATGGGTGCACTGGTTTTGAACCCTGTTGCTACACAAGTTTGAAATTATATTGCCATTAAAATCAGAGGAATTAGATGTATGTATTCTCCATTTACCATTTAGCAGAAGAAATCTAAATACAAGTCTTCTTTCTGCTGAATGTAGTTGGAATTGTTTGGAATGGTATTCTTTTCTAAATGGAAAAATAAAGATGGCAATTTTGATTAAAGATGTTCAATTGATGGAGGCCAATGCCTTTCTCAAACAGGAAAAACAGTATTGATGCCAAAGTTATAAAATAAGTCTTTAGGGTGGTCATAAATGTATTGATATGTTCCCTAAGATGTAATTAAAGGAGGTATTTCACTTCTTATACAGGCAGAGTTCCTCCTCTCAGGAAAAAGACTTTGTATCCCTCTAACTTAGCCCTGCTCTTCCATACAGTTACTCTAAGTAGACTTGTACTGCCTCCTCCAACTATTATTCCAAAAATCGTAGACTTGCACCAAAGCCTAATTTTTCTGATTATTTTTTTAATAGACTTTTATTTCAAATGTCTTGTCCTATATATGTATGATGGATGTAGGGAATTGATGATCAATACTGATGTTGTTATGCCCCTACCTTCTATCATGGAGTTTGGTCTAGAATTTGCTGAGATATGAAGAAACCGGTCAGTAAAAAATGTGAAATTTATGTTGTGTGCACTATATAAATGAATGTTATAAGACCTACATAATTTGTATGTGTATGAAATGTATGATGCAGTGCAGCGGTAGGACACATACATAAATGAGGAATTTGGTAATCTGTGAATCGTACTTTGATGTGAACAAATAATATTGCCTAAACTAAAGTGATGTTAATGAATGGTAATGCTAGGCAACTTTTATTTTACATTTGATGACACATTTTTACGATGTCTGTGGAACCTCAAAATTGAATTTTCTAAACTGAAATTTTGAATATTTAAGCTCAACTTCAATTGTGTTTATATCAAGGCTATAATATGATACCAATATGGATTTGAACCCCCTTTTCAGTGTGTTGTCATAATTTGGCACATTTGAACTCAAAATACATTTGTGGAATATTCTGAAACCCTGGGTCACATAAATCCTTAAAAAAATGTAAACAGATTTGCTTGTAGGCACTGTGAGATACCCAGCTAACACCTGAACTATATTCACCACGTAGACTTGAACAAGCCCTCATCAGTTTTATTGTTACCCCGGGCCATATAGACTTGTCCGAAGTCTTATGTCTTACGTGTATTATTTTTGTTAGACTGTGCAAGAATATGTAGATAAACTGCTGTGGCTGTTGTAAAAACATGTTTCTAGAAGATTCCAGGCCATGTTTTAGTGCAGATGGCCTTCATCCAGGGCAGATGACCTTGATTCAGAGCTGACGATATTTTGTAAATAACAACAGATCTTTCATGTACATCTGACACTCTTGTGAAACCATTTTAATTTGTATAAGGAGAGCATTAATGGAAAGGCTGGGGGATTGTATTCTCTTATAGATTGGAGTTTGTCGAGCCAAAATGATGTCAAAATTCAACATTACAATGAATGTTTTTTGTACTATGTTACAATAACATGGGGGGAAACTCATTAGGACTATGTTCTGGGTGTTCATGTCATACCATGCCTACTGAACTTTGTACAAAATATCCTTTTATTTTATTTTTCTTATAATTTTGGAAATTGTGTAATGTGCCTCACTGTACACATTTAAGTGTCCTAACCATTATTTTTTGGACAGAATTGTTAATCACGGAACTATTGATATTTTGCTTTAGCTTCTTTTTTTAATCAGAATTCTTGTTCTTGTTGCACTTAGTACTTTAAGATTTGAAGGATCCATGTATTATTGAGGATGAAACTCAAATGTAATAAAAATCCTCTCTGAAATTGTCATAACTTTCCTTTATTACCTTGAAGAAAATCTGAATTCCTGCTACAAAATCTATGCCTTTTAAGTCTCTTTATTTCTCAGTACCTATGATCTCAAATTCAGGTATAGCCTGACTGTTCTCTGAGCAGAGTTATTTTTACTGACTATGAAGAGCTAATTTTCTCCTTGCTTAGTCTTTAATTAAAGGATTCATTCCCTCGGGGAACAACGAAAAAACCCAAACGGAAGTGATCCACTATGCATGTGTGCTTGGAGAGTACTTCCTGTTTTGAGATAATAAGGTCAAAACCACAGAACATGTTAAATTTAGCTCAATTAGTTTATACTTAGCTTGCCGTTAACAACGATGTAAGATTAAACCTACTCTTCCCATGCTGCTTGGCTTGCCATTTGCTTTAGATGACAATTATTTTAATATTTGACTGTCTGCCATAATGTTTTTATGTGTGTATATTTACATTTATATACTCCGAATATCCAGGAGTCTTCAATAAGGGAGAAATCAAAGCTAATTTAGTTTTTAGAAAAAGGTTATGTGCATCAACAACATGGGATGTTTAGAGAAATGTTTTAATTGAATATGTAGACTTATTATGAATTAAATAAGTCAGAACCACTGTAAAACTCCTTCCCTGTAGAATTTCTTAAGCTTGTGAGACTAAAAATATGGCTAGGAAATTCATTGATTTATATACACAATGTAAAAAATATATTTTAAGCGGAGAAGAGGCTTATTCAAATTCACGAAAACCGAAATGGAATGAGTCAAATATTGCGTTGATTTGCCTAATTTGTATATGTAAATAATCACATATATCTCTTAAGTTTGAAATGGTTGCTTGTATGTTTATGTCTATGGTAAATTCCAACCCTCATCCAGTGTGTTAAGTAAATGTAATTTCAGCAAAACTTATAAAATCAGGTCTTTCGGACAATTTAATAATTTGTTTGGCCTTCACGTTTTGGAGTTTTCACAATCAATCAAACAACAGTCCCTTCTGAATAAATTTTCATAATTCAGGGTTTAGTTGATGTTAATGCTAGCTTTGCTTTGCAAAGATCTGAGCATCAATTCTTTCTGTAGATTCTAAGTTTATAATCTGTTTGTTACTAACACTCATTGGTGAGGGGTTGGAAATTAATTAGATGGACAGATGAATAAGTCTCCTTCATGTGTAATATAACACTGTTTTTGTAACAAGTGTTCAATTTGTACTCAGTGTGGATTTGTTAGAAATAAAGTTGCTGCAGGTTGTCCTTATAATGATAAGCATACATACATATGTATCTAGGGTTGCCATGGAAATTATAAGCCACGCCCACCCCTAGCAACATAGCCATAATACATCCGTAACGTACATACATGCTTGTAGAAGATAAAGGAAGGAAAATGCGAATATTTTTGTATAAAAGAAATTGTACGTAAATGATATTCGATATATATCTATATATATAACATTTACTATGATTTGCACGTAGATGTAGTTTCTGGGATATTATAATAGAGAGGAATGAGGGGGATATTTTGAAAATAAAACACAATGAAATTATGATGAAACAATGTTATATGTATATGAATTGTGACCGAGTGATGGTGGATTGATGAATGGGTAAATCATACATGTGCAGGGGGAGAGTTGCAGAAAGTTATTTTTTACCAAGGCTTCAATGTATTTAGCTAAGGAACATTGTAACTGTTAGGTCAGAGATCCACTGTTACTGTGCTACTGCATCTGCATTGCATTAAATGACAATTCTCACCCATTCATATGCAATGGTTTACATTCAGTGATGTAGGAAGCAACTTGAATGTGGGGGTAGAGGCAACTTTGTCCCACAAATGAAAAAAGTAAAATAATGTAGTGTTTATAAAGAGTACAACGAAGAGGTTGGTTGGTATGTAAATATCACCTCCCAACACCAGCTTCCTACATGACTGCTTTAGACAGTGTTACACAATGTCACCAGAGAGATCTCTGCGATACTCCAACCCGACTCCCAATCAACCCAACTCCCAATTCCCAACCACTTTCCCAACGATTTTCTAGTGTTTTCTGATGTCGCAGAATATAAAGTAGCACCACACTTTAGCGATTTTTCGGCACTGGTGTCGATACACCACTGACATCACTTCACATAGCATGGGGTAAATATAAATTATACATCCTGCCCCCCACCCCCTCCTTAATCTTGAATATGTAATTCAGATGCAGGCACAGCAATGGATCTCTAGCTAAATGCTTACACCAGTGAATGGCTTTGTGGTATACAGTGTGTGATTTGACCTAGGGGTGATCCATTATTATATTTGAGACTGGTCAATTTGTTTACAATTTGTGGAATTTTGTGTTAAGCATCTCATTGGACGTATGGACCTAGCCAACAAGAAATGTTCTCTTGATATTCTACTTCTATATATGCACCTTACTAATCTGGAAACCTCACCATTATGGAGAACAGATGGGGGCCAACCTGATCTCTGAATATTTCCATAATGGGATCAGTGGTACCCTAGAATCAGAATTCTCTACATTTCATAAAACAGCATGAATTTGAAAACAGTATGATTATAACTTAATTATAATAAAAATTTGAAATCATGATGAATCACATAACCATTGTTATCAAAATTCTTGTCACAGACAATTTTCCAAACAATTTAA
Source organism: Sthenelais limicola (assembly GCA_942159475.1). Classification (NCBI taxonomy): domain Eukaryota; kingdom Metazoa; phylum Annelida; class Polychaeta; order Phyllodocida; family Sigalionidae; genus Sthenelais; species Sthenelais limicola. Next base: position 154,711,478 of record OW804094.1, on the reverse strand, counting down.
ATAAAACAACCTTCCTTCCATTATTCATAAGGTGCATTTAGAATCGAATTAAACATTTGATGGTGGTCTGGCCCATTGGAGCCCTTAAGCTTACACCATGTACCCATGGGTTACCCCTAGACTACCCATGTATTATATAACATACACTTAGAGACTTGATGTACCGAATTTGTCAACCAGATTACAATGGATGGTGATGATGTTACGCCAGTCTTAACGACGATGCTCAGTTTGTATTATTACTGCCTCTATTATTAAACAAGAACTGGATGAAAAAATTAATGTTAAATAAAAGATTTGTCTTTTAGTTTGATGTGTTGGGAATTTTTTTGTGTATTTGAAAGATGATTACCGTATAACCTCCAATAATAGCCGGGGGCGGCTATTAAGTCAAACCCCCTCTTACCCCGGCGATTATTAGAGCCCCCGGCTGAAATATGAATCAAGACGGAATCAATGGTTATTCATACTAACATGTCATGTTCTTATAGCCCTACAATATTTCACCTTGTTGGTTAGGCTGTTATAACATGGAATTCCCCAGGGTTGTGAAAATGTAATGTAAACCCCGCCTAGCTAGTATACCAATAAGTTGCCAGGTGTCCCCGCGGTCATTCAATCTGGTAGAAGGAAGATGAATGGCTCATCAGATAGTTAACAGGTGGTGCCTTGGTATAATACTTAAGTAACAAATACCTAGAAATATCTAGAGAAACCCTATATGGGCTATATATATGGTCTAAATTAAAATATTAACCTGTGCCATTTCTCTGGTTGTGACAAAAACTATATTTTGCTGATATGGTAATTGAAAATAAAAGAAATGTTTAGCGATGTAAAAGCCAAGAAGACAGGAAGAGTCCAATGAAGATGTAACAACAACAAAAAATATAACATGGAATTCTGTTCAGGCCTAGATTTTCTCTATAGGCTACTGGAGACTACAGTAAATATAAAAATTACAAGTAATCAAAAAATGCAGTTCTTAAATTGGTTTGGTTTGGAAATATGTTTTATTCAAAATCAAATGTAGGATAAATCGGTGAATAACATGGCAATGTTTTCCTCTGTAGCCCTTAAATGAAATGAACTGGAGCCCCAACTTTACCTGAATAAAACACACTGAACTTCTAAGGACCGTTAAAATGAATAAAACTGAAAACAATACAGTTGTTGGTCAGAATGGTCAGATGTTTTACACCACAGTTGACACCATGTTTCTGTCACATTAGTCTTCAATGGTAGTGCACCAGGAGATAAGCTTGTCATCACAAGGAGTCAAATGACCATTCCTACCCCGACCCATCCCCATAAGAACGACCACATACACCCAGCTCTTATTAGAATCCCGCGACTGTTAACACATATCACTGATACCCCAGTGGAAATTTATCAGATCCCCGACCATCATTGGGCCTTAAAGTTCTTTGGAAACAATATAATATATATGATATCTGATATGTCCCCAATTTGTAATTTAAAGACACATAACATGAAACACATGTGTCTTTGAGGATTATTTATAAAATCAGCAGAATACTAGGCCACAAAATGAGAAACTAAATCAGTGAAGGTATAAATACTGACAGTGGCAGAATGACAATGACAGTGGCAGAACAATACTGATAGTGGCAGAACCACACTGACAGTGGGAGAACTACACTGATAGTGGACGAACCACTTTGACAGTGGCAGAAGAACACTTGAGAGTGGCAGAACAACAGTGACTGTGGCAGAAGAACACCAATACTGGCAGAACCACACTTCCAATATACACTTACCCATACACTAACACACTCATATACTTACATGAACTCATACAGTTACCCATACACACCGGCACACAGAAAATGAGTAAGTGTACAGGAGAACATGGGTAGTGCGTATACTATGTACTGCTAGTTAGTGGGAGGGAGGAAGGAGGACATGTGGCATGTCGGCTCTATGCAAATGAGGTGCTAGCCCCATGCAAATGAGCTGCTGTTGAGGTCAGTGGTATGTCCTATGTTCTTCCTTCCCACTTTGTAGGAGAGGGGAATTGGGGATTTGGGGTTGGAAAGGGCGTTGTGGGGTAGAATGTGAGATGTGAGAATATGTGAGAATTATTTAGGGAGGTTTTTCGTTTGGTAAAGTTTTGTTGTGAGTGTGGTGGGTAGGGGGCTGTGGGCGGGAAAGGTGTCTTTTGAGGCGGGGGTAGAATGTTGAGTTAAAAAAAAAAAAAAAAAAAAAAAAAAAAAAAGGGGATGTGGGAGATGGTGAGGGTTTTGGGGTTGTTTGGGGTGTAAATGGGGAAAAGTGAGATGGCAGAAAGATGGGGAAGGGTGATGGGGAGGATTTGGTTTGGTGGTATTTTTGTGAAAAACTGATATTGGGGGAAGTGGGGGCGATAGTGTGTTTTTTGAGGGATGGGGTGGGTGATGGGGATGGGGACTAAGGAAAAGGGCAAAATAGGTGTAGGGGGCAAAGGGTGGATGTGGGAGTTACGGTGGCCAGAGAAGAGGCGATTCAAACAGTGAGAAGAGGGGTATATTTAGGGGGGGAGGGGGAGTTTGGTACCTTTGGTAGCCTAGGATACTGCACAGTTATACCATTGTCTCTTTACAAATGCAAATGACTATTTGTTCCTATTTCTGCCACCACCTCACTTTTATATACCATAATATTTAGATTTGTATTTAAAGGCATATATGTGATGTGTCACTGGAAAATGCGTCACAACGTGCAAAATTGATACTTTTATCAGTGTTTTATTTGTTGTAATGTTGTCATTAGTAGTAGGCTGATAACCGCTGCTGCTAATGGCATGAATGCATGTACCAGACTTCAAGACTTTGAATATAATATTGTCTTTACATCTGAGGTCATCCTAAAGATTTAAGTACTTGACTAGTGATTGCACCTTAAGAAACATTGCTTCTTTTTTTCTTGCATTAAAGGGCCCTTCTCAGAAAAGTGGTGCAAATGATGTCTAAAGTTGCTCTTTTACAGGAAAATGGATTTCTAGATACCATCATATTTGAAAGGATGAGATCAAGCCGATTCTAATGATGGTAAACATTCGGACAGCTAATAAGTGTTTCTATAATTATTTTAAGTTTGATCTTTTTTTTAAAAAAAAAAACCTTAATGTTTAGCACCCCGAAATGGAAAAAAATCGCATAAAGATCTCTTGTGAATAAAACACATTCAAAACTTGTGACTTGTGACTCATTTCCCTGAAACACATCGCATATAGTGATTGCTTTTCTGTCATTGTACATTAATTCTATGAGTCATGAGCATTTCTTTATGTACAGTTTGGTGTAATGTGCAAAGGTCACATCTAGGTAATTTGGGGGTGAGTAAGGAAACCCTCTATGAATGGTATGTCCATTGGACGATATTCAATATGTACAGCTATAAAAAGGTATAGAAAAAAAATGGTCAGAAAATGTTAATATCTTTGAAAAATGAATATATGAAAAATACATATGGGCCTAATTATATTAATGTTATAAAACGTCCAGTGTGCGTCATGCAGACAATTCCTTCAATGCCCCAATAATTCTTAATTACATGATGGAAACAAAATGAGAAACCAAATCAGTGAAGGTGATAAATCAAGAGGTGAGTTGCCCCCCCCCCCCCCCCAATCAATTATTCAACAGGGCTACTTTCAGGTGCCTGCAAGTTGCTGCTGCACTGTGTGCTCCATCTAGGCTCCATCTAGGGTGCATGGTGGCTCCAACTAGGGGAACTGACGGCACTATATAGTGGATGGAACAGCCTAGCTGTCTAGTTCTGTCCCCAAAAGCATTTTTCTGTGTATGATTGTGGGCTGTGAGTAGGGTTAGAGGTTGGGTTGAGGTTGATTTGGGTTGTAATAAATGTTTATGTTTAAGTTCTGTTGTTGTGATTTTGTTGGTAGCGGTGTGTGTTTGTTGTCAGTGAGTGTTTTATGTGGTGGTTGTTGGGGGTATTTACATTTAGTTATCTCTCTCTCTCTAACACTCTGAACTGGGTGTCTAGGGGAGGGGTTGTTTGGTATTGAAATTCATGGAATGGGGTTATTATTAAGATCAAATACTGGGGATGGGAGGAGTAGGAGAAATGGGAAATGAGGGGGGGGGGGTGTAAAAGGGGGTGAAAAACATGTGTGTAATGGGGGATGAGCTGAGTGAGAGTGTGTGTATGTGGTTGGGGAGGGGGAGAGGCAAGTCAAGGAAGGGTGTTGGGTTAATTGAGAAGTGTGTGTGTGTGTGTGGGGGGGGGGGGGGATGACATGGGACGGGGCTGAGGAGCTATCATCCTAATGGGGAAACTACTCTACTATTTTTTTCACATAAATCGTGGAAGGCAAAGGTAAGAATGGTGGTGAAGTGGTGTGTTTGTGTGTATCATGTATATATACATGTATGTATGTATGTATGTATGTATATATGTATGTGTGTATACATGCATACATTATTACATGTCCATGTACATGTCATGTTGTATCCATCTTTATATGTATGCATGCATGCATGTATGTATACACATGTATATATATACACGCATGTATACACATATGTATATTTTGTTTAAGATTTTTATTCAGCCGGACATTGTGCAAAGAAGTACACTATTCGCAGAAAAGCTGATTTAAATCAGATAGAAAAATATTATAAAAATATTCATAGAAAATATATCCCAACATAAGCAGGATATTGTAGACACAAAATTATACACATATAATAAAATAAAAACCTTTGCAAATATATCAAAAAGAAAACTTTCACGGTATGACAAACAATACATTTCATGAAGATGAGTAAGGAAATAAACAAGTGTGCTGCCACCTATCAGTAGCAACACTAACCAATAGTAGGGGTCCATAGTCTAAGTCAGAAATCAAAGTAGAAGTGTTGCCACCTAGTGGCTCCTCATTACAATATCCCAATGTAGACAAATTCATATACAATCAATCGTTTGCCATCACAAGACCATCAAGCATAACCCAAATGTCATTGCTCTCATCAAAAAGCTGCTTTAAAAACATGATATTCGTCCAGGGATCTCATTTCTTGGGACCGAGTATTCCATAGTTTTCCAATGCAACCAAACAAGCTTTTTCTCTAATACCTAATATAAACCTTATGTGGGTCCCTAAAATTACAATTTACCACAGTACGCTTTTCAAAATTGTGATACAGCCAGAAAATAGTCAGAAATCTCTGTAGCCGCCTATATATGAGAGTGGGAGGATCTTAAACTCTAAATGAATAGCTACATTAGTGTTTCTCTGTAATACACTTCTCCCATATACACTATAACAGAGACTGTTGTTTTGTATAATCTGTAATCTTTTAACATGCTTTTGGTTTGATAACATCATCCAGAAATTTTACCCGCGAGTCTTTTTGGGTGGTGTTACTTACTGATTTTGTGTCTGTTTTGGGGCGTTGGGGTTTGTTATTTTGATGGAAATAGAACCCATCCACCCACCCACCCACCCACCCACCCACCCACCCACCCACCCACCCACCCACCCACCCACCCACCCACCCACCCACCCACCCACCCACCCACCCACCCAGTCTCTACCCCTCCTACCTACAATATCCATTTGATTTAGTGTTAATAAAGCCTAGTCACCACATGGTGGTGACTAGGCTTCACAAGAAGCCATCCTCCACAAGCCACCCTATAAATAGGCCTACTGTGAGTGAACATGCCTCAGTGAGCGTGGGTGTTATGTAATGGTGGCAGTGACCAGTATTGAAGCTATGTAAACACAGTGCATGTGTACTAGAGGGGAGGAGGTTCGAAAGGGCTAGCTGGGACTCAGAACACTTTTTATATTTAAAATTGCTCTTTCCTGTACCATACTATATACATAAGTCGTCCCCTGAAAAGGCCTCATGAGGAACAAAACTTGCCATTCAGACGATGTAATGGTACCCATTTAGATGGGAAAAGATAAAAAACAGGTCCATGGCTGGGAGTTCTGTATAACTGAGAAGACCAGGGGTATTTGAGCAATGTAAGGAAGTTTAAAGGTGGTCTAAATCCGCCCTGTAGTAGGGGGCGGGTCGGTTGCGCAAAGTCTAGCAAAAAACCAACACCATCTGTATAAATAACATACTGTCTGTCTTTTTCTTTTTTTTGTACCCCTAAAGATCTGTAATTTAGTCTTATCTGAATTGATCATTAAAACATTTCTCTTCACCCAACTCTTAAAAAGGTTGAAATCTCGCTGGATAGATATAACACCATGATCAGAGCTAATTCTATGACGCAATACACAATCACCAGCATACATAATAATTTTTCCTGTGAAATCGACTGAAGCAATGTCATTAATATACAAAATGAATAAAATCGGTCCAAGAATACTTCCCTGAGTCATACAATCAGATGTATGTATTTACATGTATGTATGTATGTATGTATGCATGCATGTATTGTATGCATGTATGTATGTTTATGCATGTATACAGCAGGGTGAAGGCAGAATATATCATGTCTCTGTCTTGCCTATCCCACTCATTCTTTCCCTGACTCTATATCTACCTCTCTTTCTTCCACTTGCTGTCTCCCCCAATATCCCGCTCTCTCTTTATCTCCCTCCCACCACCTCTCTCCCCCGACTCTCTGCCACAACATTTTTCTCTATTTCTCTCTCTCTTTCTATCTCTCCCTATGCCACTCTCTCTTTTATCGCCCTCCCACCACCTCTCTCTCCCACTCTCTCATACACTCCCACTACCTCTTTTTCTCTCTTTCTCTCTCCCTCTCCCTCTCCCTCCAGCTCTCGCCCCTGTCTCTCTGTCTCATCACTCCCTCTCTCTATATATATCTCTCTCTCCCACTCTGTGCCCAATTCCCTTCCCCTCCCTCCCTCCCTCCCTCCCTTCCTCTATGTCCCATGTCTGCCTTCTGTTTTTGCCACACTGGTTAACACTATGGTTATGCCACACTGTGGTTATGCCACACTGTGGTTATACTACACGATGGATATGCTGCACTATAGATATACCACACTGTGGTTATGCCACACATTGATTATACCACACTGTGGTTATACTACACTGTGCTTATGCTGCACGATGGATATGCTGCACTATAGATATACCACACTGTGGTTATGCCACACATTTATTATGACACAATGTGTTTATGGGTGGTTATGCCACACCATGGATGAGCCACATTGTTGTTATGTCGCTTATGTGTTGTGCTGTGACACATGTGCTTTGCTGTAACACATGTACTGTACTGTAATTCATTTATTGCCTGTAACAGATGTGTTGGCCTGTAACACATGTGCTGTAACACAACACATGTGCTACACTGTAACACATGTGCTACACTGTAATACATGTGCTACACTGTAACACATGTGCTACACTGTAACACATGTGCTACACTGTAATACATGTGCTACACTGTAAGACATGTTCTGGACTGTAATACATGTGCTGCACTGTTACACATGTTCTAGACTGTAACACATGTGCTGCACTGTATCACATGTGCTACACTGTAACACATGTGGTACACTGTAACACATGTGCTGCAGTGTAACACATGTTCTGCACTGTTACACATGAGCTGCAGTGTAACACATGTGCTACACTGTATCACATGTGCTGCAGTGTAACACATGTGCTACACTGTATCACATGTGCTGCAGTGTAACACTACCTGCACTGTAACACTTCTGCACTGTAACACTACCTCCACTGTATCATTACCTGCGCTGTAACACTACCTGCACTGTAGCACTACTGCACTGTAGCCCTACCAGCACTGTAACAATAATTGCACTGTAACACTACTGCACTGTAGCACTACTGCACTGTAACACTACTGCACTGTAACACTACCTGCACTGTAGCACTACCTGCACTGTAACACTACTGCACTGTAGCACTACTGCACTGTAGCCCTACCAGCACTGTAACAATAATTGCACTCTAACACTACTGCACTGTAACACTACCTGCACTGTAGCAATACCTGCACTGTAACACTACTGCACTGTAGCACTACTGCACTGTAGCCCTACCAGCACTGTAACAATCATTGCACTGTAACACTACTGCACTGTAACAATACCTGCACTGTAACACTACCTGCACTGTAGCACTACTGCACTGTAGCACTACCTGCACTGTAACACTACCTGCACTGTAGCACTACCTGCACTGTAACACTACTGCACTCTAGCACTACCAGCACTGTAACAATAATTGCACTGTAACACTACTGCACTGTAATACTACCTGCACTGTAGCACTACCTGCACTGTAACACTACCGGCACTATAGCACTACCTGCACTGTAACACTACTGCCCTGTAGCACTACTGCACTGTAGCACTACCAGCACTGTAACAATAATTGCACTCTAACACTACTGCACTGTAACACTACCTGCACTGTAGCACTACATGCACTGTAACACTACCTGCACTGTAGCACTACTGCACTGTAACACTACTGCACTGTAGCACTACTGCACTGTAGCACTACCTCCACTGTAACACTACTGCACTGTAGCACTACTGCACTGTAGCACTACCTCCACTGTAACAATAATTGCACTGTAACACTACTGCACTGTAACACTACTGCACTGTAGCACTACTGCACTGTAGCACTACTGCACTGTAGCACTACCAGCACTGTAGCACTACCTGCACTGTAACACTACTGCACTGTAGCACTACTGCACTGTAACACTACCTCCACTGTAACAATAATTGCACTCTAACACTCCATACAGTCCATACACTATAGTGACAATCAACATAGCCCCACGTCCAACTTTGTGCAGTGAACAGTATGTACTAGTGACAATCAACATAACCCCCACGTCCAACTTTGTGCAGTGAACAGTATGTACTAGTGACAATCAACATAACCCCCATGTAAAACTTTGTGCAGTGAACAGTCTGTACACTATAGTGACAATCAACATAACCCCCACGTCCAACTTTGTGCAGTGAACAGTGAACACGGCCCCACTGTACTTTTATGTGGACTACTGGACTGTACTGTTGCGTGGACTGTACTGTAGTGTGCAATGTACTGTTGTGTGTACTGTACTGTAGTGTGCAATGTACTGTTGCGTGTACTGTACTGTAGTGTGCAATGTACTGTTGTGTGCACTGTACTGTAGTGTGCAATGTACTGTTGCGTGTACTGTACTGTAGTGTGCAATGTACTGTTGTGTGCAATGTACTGTAGTGTGTACTGTACTGTAGTGTGCAATGTACTGTTGTGTACTGTACTGTAGTGTGCAATGTACTGTTGTGTGCACTGTACTGTAGTGTGCAATGTACTGTTGTGTGTACTGTACTGTAGTGTGCAATGTACTGTTGTGTACTGTACTGTAGTGTGCAATGTACTGTTGCGTGTACTGTACTGTAGTGTGTACTGTACTGTTGTGTGTACTGTACTGTAGTGTGCAATGTACTGTTGCGTGGACTGTACTGAAGTGTGTACTGTACTGTTGTGTGTACTGTACTGTAGTTAGCAATGTACTGTTGTGTGCACTGTACTGTAGTGTGCAATGTACTTTTTGTGCACTCTACTGTTGTGTGCACTGCACTGAACGTTTGTGTACTGTTGCGTGGACTGTACTGTAGTGTGCACTGAACTGTTGTGTACTGTAGTGTGCACTGAACTGGTGTGTGCAATGTACTGTTGTGTACTGTTGCGTGGGCTGTACTGTTATGTGCACTCTACTGTTGTGTGCACTGTACTGTAGTGTGGGCTTTATTGTAACACATGTGCTGCACTGTTACACATGTACCTACATTGTAACACATGTACCTACATGGTAACACATGTGCTGCACTGTAACACATGTGCTGCACTGTAACACATGTGCTCTACTGGAACACATGTGCTCTATTGTAACACATGTGCTCCACTGTAACACATGTGCTGTACTGTAACACATGTGCTGTACTGTAACACATGCGCTGCACTGTTACTCATGTGCTGCACTGTAACACACGTGCTGCACTGTAACACATGTGCTGCACTGTAACACATGTGCTGCACTGTAACACACGTGCTGCACTGTAACACATGTGCTGCACTGTAACACATGTGCTGCACTGTAACACACGTGCTGCACTGTAACACATGTGCTGCACTGTAACACATGTGCTCCACTGTTACACATGTGCTGCAATGATACACATGTGCTGCACTGTAACACATGTGCTGCACTGTAACACATGCGCTGCACTGTAACACAAGTGCTCCACTGTTACACATGTGCTGCACTGTAACACATGTGCTGCACTGTAACACATGTGCTCCACTGTTACACATGTGCTGCAATGATACACATGTGCTGCACTGTAACACATGTGCTGCACTGTAACACATGTGCTGCACTGTTACACAAGTGCTGCACTGTTACACATGTGCTGCACTGTAACACATGTGCTGCACTGTAACACATGTGCTCCACTGTTACACAAGTGCTCCAATGTTACCCATGTGCTGCAATGTTACACATGTGCTGCACTGTAACACATGTGCTGCACTGTAACACATGTGCTGCACTGTAACACATGTGCTGCAATGTTACACATGTGCTCCACTGATACACATGTGCTGCACTGTTACACATGTGCATACATTGTAACACATGTGCTGCACTGTAACACATGTGCTGCACTGTAACACATGTGCTGCACTGTTACACATGTGCATACATTGTTACACATGTGCTGCACTGTTACACATGTGCATACATTGAAACACATGTTCTACACTGTTACACATGTGCTGCAATGTTACACATGTGTTGTACTGTAACACATGTGCCTACATTGTAACACATGTGCTGCACTGTAACACATGTGCCTACATTGTAACACATGTGCTGCAATGTAACACATGTGCTCTACTGTAACACATGTGCTCCACTGTAACACATGTGCTGCACTGTAAAACATGTGCTGTACTGTAACACATGTGCTCCACTGTAACACATGAGCTGCACTGTAACACATGTGCTCCACCGTAACACATGTGTTGCACTGTAACACATGTACTGTACTGTAACACATGTGTTCCACTGTAACACATGTGCTGTACTGTAACACTTGTGCTGTACTGTTACACATGTGCTCCACTGTAACACATGTGCTCCACTGTAACACATGTGCTGCACTGTAACACATGTGCTGCACTGTAACACATGTGCTGCACTGTAACACATGTGCTCTACTGTAACACATGTGCTGCACTGTAACACATGTGCTGCACTGTAACACATGTGCTGCACTGTAACACATGTGCTGCACTGTAAAACATGTGCTGCACCAAACACATGTGTTGTACTGTAACACATGTGCTGCACTGTAACACATGTGCTCTACTGTAACACATGTGCTGCACTGTAACACATGTGCTCTACTGTAACACATGTGCTCCACTGTAACACATGTTCTGTACTGTAACACATGTGCTGTACTATAACACATGTGCTCTACTGTAACACATGTGCTGCACTGTAACACATGTGCTGCACTGTAACACATGTGCTCCACTGTAACACATGTTCTGTACTGTAACACATGTGCTCTACTGTAACACATGTGCTGCACCGAACACATGTGCTGTACTGTAACACCTGTGTTGTACTGTAACACATGTGCTGTACTGTAAAACATGTGCTGCACCGAACACATGTGCTGCACCGAACACATGTGCTGCACCGAACACATGTGCACTGTAACACATGTGTTGTACTGTTACTCAGGTGCTGCACTGTTACTCATGTGCTGCACTGTAACACATGTGCTGCACTGTCACTCATGTGCTGTACTGTAACACATGTGCTGTACTGTCACTCATGTGCTGTACTGTAACACATGTGCTGCACTGTAACACATGTGCTGCACTGTAACACATGTGCTGTATTGTAACACATGTGCTCTACTGTAACACATGTGCTCTACTGTAACACATGTGCTGTACTGTAACACATGTGCTCTACTGTAACACATGTGCTGTACTGTAACACATGTGCTCTACTGTAACACATGTGCTGTACTGTAACACATGTGCTCTACTGTAACACATGTGCTCTACTGTAACACATGTGCTGTACTGTAACACATGTGCTCTACTGTAACACATGTGCTGTACTGTAACACATGTGCTCTACTGTAACACATGTGCTGCACTGTAACACATGTGCTGCACTGTAACACATGTGCTGTACTGTAACACATGTGCTCTACTGTAACACATGTGCTGTACTGTAACACATGTGCTGTACTGTAACACATGTGCTCTACTGTAAGACATGTGCTGTACTGTAACACATGTGCTCTACTGTAACACATGTGCTGTACTGTAACACATGTGCTCTACTGTAACACATGTGCTGTACTGTAACACATGTGCTCTACTGTAACACATGTGCTCTACTGTAACACATGTGCTGTACTGTAACACATGTGCTGTACTGTAACACATGTGCTCTACTGTAACACATGTGCTCTACTGTAACACATGTGCTGCACCTGTCTACATGTGCATCAGCAGAAAGGTGTAAATCCAAGCAAACATATTCCACATTTCTGGACAAGAAACTTCTTGGACTAGAGAATCCTGGAATGGAGGAATTAATAGATTAGGCATCACACAAAACACACAACACAGAAATGGGGATGAACTTTTCCCCATCCCTGCAGAAGAAGAGATAGAAAAAAAGAAATAATTTTATATTTGTTAGCAAGAAGAAGATGAAGGAGAAAAATAAAGTAATTGGAAAACAGATTAGTAGAGAAATTAGGCGTTGTCAAAACGCAAGCAATATCTATATATATATATGTACCAATATATGGATGTCTATTTTTATACGGTGCTATGTGAAACTATGATTCTGTCTCCTGTTACTGACTAACAGAGCTTTAGGGAACATATCAAATATATTTTTGCCATCCAAGAGACTTAATTTGGGCGATGGGGGGACATAGTGGTCTGAGGTGCTGGTTTGTAACACAAGGCACATGGGTGCACTGGTTTTGAACCCTGTTGCTACACAAGTTTGAAATTATATTGCCATTAAAATCAGAGGAATTAGATGTATGTATTCTCCATTTACCATTTAGCAGAAGAAATCTAAATACAAGTCTTCTTTCTGCTGAATGTAGTTGGAATTGTTTGGAATGGTATTCTTTTCTAAATGGAAAAATAAAGATGGCAATTTTGATTAAAGATGTTCAATTGATGGAGGCCAATGCCTTTCTCAAACAGGAAAAACAGTATTGATGCCAAAGTTATAAAATAAGTCTTTAGGGTGGTCATAAATGTATTGATATGTTCCCTAAGATGTAATTAAAGGAGGTATTTCACTTCTTATACAGGCAGAGTTCCTCCTCTCAGGAAAAAGACTTTGTATCCCTCTAACTTAGCCCTGCTCTTCCATACAGTTACTCTAAGTAGACTTGTACTGCCTCCTCCAACTATTATTCCAAAAATCGTAGACTTGCACCAAAGCCTAATTTTTCTGATTATTTTTTTAATAGACTTTTATTTCAAATGTCTTGTCCTATATATGTATGATGGATGTAGGGAATTGATGATCAATACTGATGTTGTTATGCCCCTACCTTCTATCATGGAGTTTGGTCTAGAATTTGCTGAGATATGAAGAAACCGGTCAGTAAAAAATGTGAAATTTATGTTGTGTGCACTATATAAATGAATGTTATAAGACCTACATAATTTGTATGTGTATGAAATGTATGATGCAGTGCAGCGGTAGGACACATACATAAATGAGGAATTTGGTAATCTGTGAATCGTACTTTGATGTGAACAAATAATATTGCCTAAACTAAAGTGATGTTAATGAATGGTAATGCTAGGCAACTTTTATTTTACATTTGATGACACATTTTTACGATGTCTGTGGAACCTCAAAATTGAATTTTCTAAACTGAAATTTTGAATATTTAAGCTCAACTTCAATTGTGTTTATATCAAGGCTATAATATGATACCAATATGGATTTGAACCCCCTTTTCAGTGTGTTGTCATAATTTGGCACATTTGAACTCAAAATACATTTGTGGAATATTCTGAAACCCTGGGTCACATAAATCCTTAAAAAAATGTAAACAGATTTGCTTGTAGGCACTGTGAGATACCCAGCTAACACCTGAACTATATTCACCACGTAGACTTGAACAAGCCCTCATCAGTTTTATTGTTACCCCGGGCCATATAGACTTGTCCGAAGTCTTATGTCTTACGTGTATTATTTTTGTTAGACTGTGCAAGAATATGTAGATAAACTGCTGTGGCTGTTGTAAAAACATGTTTCTAGAAGATTCCAGGCCATGTTTTAGTGCAGATGGCCTTCATCCAGGGCAGATGACCTTGATTCAGAGCTGACGATATTTTGTAAATAACAACAGATCTTTCATGTACATCTGACACTCTTGTGAAACCATTTTAATTTGTATAAGGAGAGCATTAATGGAAAGGCTGGGGGATTGTATTCTCTTATAGATTGGAGTTTGTCGAGCCAAAATGATGTCAAAATTCAACATTACAATGAATGTTTTTTGTACTATGTTACAATAACATGGGGGGAAACTCATTAGGACTATGTTCTGGGTGTTCATGTCATACCATGCCTACTGAACTTTGTACAAAATATCCTTTTATTTTATTTTTCTTATAATTTTGGAAATTGTGTAATGTGCCTCACTGTACACATTTAAGTGTCCTAACCATTATTTTTTGGACAGAATTGTTAATCACGGAACTATTGATATTTTGCTTTAGCTTCTTTTTTTAATCAGAATTCTTGTTCTTGTTGCACTTAGTACTTTAAGATTTGAAGGATCCATGTATTATTGAGGATGAAACTCAAATGTAATAAAAATCCTCTCTGAAATTGTCATAACTTTCCTTTATTACCTTGAAGAAAATCTGAATTCCTGCTACAAAATCTATGCCTTTTAAGTCTCTTTATTTCTCAGTACCTATGATCTCAAATTCAGGTATAGCCTGACTGTTCTCTGAGCAGAGTTATTTTTACTGACTATGAAGAGCTAATTTTCTCCTTGCTTAGTCTTTAATTAAAGGATTCATTCCCTCGGGGAACAACGAAAAAACCCAAACGGAAGTGATCCACTATGCATGTGTGCTTGGAGAGTACTTCCTGTTTTGAGATAATAAGGTCAAAACCACAGAACATGTTAAATTTAGCTCAATTAGTTTATACTTAGCTTGCCGTTAACAACGATGTAAGATTAAACCTACTCTTCCCATGCTGCTTGGCTTGCCATTTGCTTTAGATGACAATTATTTTAATATTTGACTGTCTGCCATAATGTTTTTATGTGTGTATATTTACATTTATATACTCCGAATATCCAGGAGTCTTCAATAAGGGAGAAATCAAAGCTAATTTAGTTTTTAGAAAAAGGTTATGTGCATCAACAACATGGGATGTTTAGAGAAATGTTTTAATTGAATATGTAGACTTATTATGAATTAAATAAGTCAGAACCACTGTAAAACTCCTTCCCTGTAGAATTTCTTAAGCTTGTGAGACTAAAAATATGGCTAGGAAATTCATTGATTTATATACACAATGTAAAAAATATATTTTAAGCGGAGAAGAGGCTTATTCAAATTCACGAAAACCGAAATGGAATGAGTCAAATATTGCGTTGATTTGCCTAATTTGTATATGTAAATAATCACATATATCTCTTAAGTTTGAAATGGTTGCTTGTATGTTTATGTCTATGGTAAATTCCAACCCTCATCCAGTGTGTTAAGTAAATGTAATTTCAGCAAAACTTATAAAATCAGGTCTTTCGGACAATTTAATAATTTGTTTGGCCTTCACGTTTTGGAGTTTTCACAATCAATCAAACAACAGTCCCTTCTGAATAAATTTTCATAATTCAGGGTTTAGTTGATGTTAATGCTAGCTTTGCTTTGCAAAGATCTGAGCATCAATTCTTTCTGTAGATTCTAAGTTTATAATCTGTTTGTTACTAACACTCATTGGTGAGGGGTTGGAAATTAATTAGATGGACAGATGAATAAGTCTCCTTCATGTGTAATATAACACTGTTTTTGTAACAAGTGTTCAATTTGTACTCAGTGTGGATTTGTTAGAAATAAAGTTGCTGCAGGTTGTCCTTATAATGATAAGCATACATACATATGTATCTAGGGTTGCCATGGAAATTATAAGCCACGCCCACCCCTAGCAACATAGCCATAATACATCCGTAACGTACATACATGCTTGTAGAAGATAAAGGAAGGAAAATGCGAATATTTTTGTATAAAAGAAATTGTACGTAAATGATATTCGATATATATCTATATATATAACATTTACTATGATTTGCACGTAGATGTAGTTTCTGGGATATTATAATAGAGAGGAATGAGGGGGATATTTTGAAAATAAAACACAATGAAATTATGATGAAACAATGTTATATGTATATGAATTGTGACCGAGTGATGGTGGATTGATGAATGGGTAAATCATACATGTGCAGGGGGAGAGTTGCAGAAAGTTATTTTTTACCAAGGCTTCAATGTATTTAGCTAAGGAACATTGTAACTGTTAGGTCAGAGATCCACTGTTACTGTGCTACTGCATCTGCATTGCATTAAATGACAATTCTCACCCATTCATATGCAATGGTTTACATTCAGTGATGTAGGAAGCAACTTGAATGTGGGGGTAGAGGCAACTTTGTCCCACAAATGAAAAAAGTAAAATAATGTAGTGTTTATAAAGAGTACAACGAAGAGGTTGGTTGGTATGTAAATATCACCTCCCAACACCAGCTTCCTACATGACTGCTTTAGACAGTGTTACACAATGTCACCAGAGAGATCTCTGCGATACTCCAACCCGACTCCCAATCAACCCAACTCCCAATTCCCAACCACTTTCCCAACGATTTTCTAGTGTTTTCTGATGTCGCAGAATATAAAGTAGCACCACACTTTAGCGATTTTTCGGCACTGGTGTCGATACACCACTGACATCACTTCACATAGCATGGGGTAAATATAAATTATACATCCTGCCCCCCACCCCCTCCTTAATCTTGAATATGTAATTCAGATGCAGGCACAGCAATGGATCTCTAGCTAAATGCTTACACCAGTGAATGGCTTTGTGGTATACAGTGTGTGATTTGACCTAGGGGTGATCCATTATTATATTTGAGACTGGTCAATTTGTTTACAATTTGTGGAATTTTGTGTTAAGCATCTCATTGGACGTATGGACCTAGCCAACAAGAAATGTTCTCTTGATATTCTACTTCTATATATGCACCTTACTAATCTGGAAACCTCACCATTATGGAGAACAGATGGGGGCCAACCTGATCTCTGAATATTTCCATAATGGGATCAGTGGTACCCTAGAATCAGAATTCTCTACATTTCATAAAACAGCATGAATTTGAAAACAGTATGATTATAACTTAATTATAATAAAAATTTGAAATCATGATGAATCACATAACCATTGTTATCAAAATTCTTGTCACAGACAATTTTCCAAACAATTTAAATAAAACAACCTTCCTTCCATTATTCATAAGGTGCATTTAGAATCGAATTAAACATTTGATGGTGGTCTGGCCCATTGGAGCCCTTAAGCTTACACCATGTACCCATGGGTTACCCCTAGACTACCCATGTATTATATAACATACACTTAGAGACTTGATGTACCGAATTTGTCAACCAGATTACAATGGATGGTGATGATGTTACGCCAGTCTTAACGACGATGCTCAGTTTGTATTATTACTGCCTCTATTATTAAACAAGAACTGGATGAAAAAATTAATGTTAAATAAAAGATTTGTCTTTTAGTTTGATGTGTTGGGAATTTTTTTGTGTATTTGAAAGATGATTACCGTATAACCTCCAATAATAGCCGGGGGCGGCTATTAAGTCAAACCCCCTCTTACCCCGGCGATTATTAGAGCCCCCGGCTGAAATATGAATCAAGACGGAATCAATGGTTATTCATACTAACATGTCATGTTCTTATAGCCCTACAATATTTCACCTTGTTGGTTAGGCTGTTATAACATGGAATTCCCCAGGGTTGTGAAAATGTAATGTAAACCCCGCCTAGCTAGTATACCAATAAGTTGCCAGGTGTCCCCGCGGTCATTCAATCTGGTAGAAGGAAGATGAATGGCTCATCAGATAGTTAACAGGTGGTGCCTTGGTATAATACTTAAGTAACAAATACCTAGAAATATCTAGAGAAACCCTATATGGGCTATATATATGGTCTAAATTAAAATATTAACCTGTGCCATTTCTCTGGTTGTGACAAAAACTATATTTTGCTGATATGGTAATTGAAAATAAAAGAAATGTTTAGCGATGTAAAAGCCAAGAAGACAGGAAGAGTCCAATGAAGATGTAACAACAACAAAAAATATAACATGGAATTCTGTTCAGGCCTAGATTTTCTCTATAGGCTACTGGAGACTACAGTAAATATAAAAATTACAAGTAATCAAAAAATGCAGTTCTTAAATTGGTTTGGTTTGGAAATATGTTTTATTCAAAATCAAATGTAGGATAAATCGGTGAATAACATGGCAATGTTTTCCTCTGTAGCCCTTAAATGAAATGAACTGGAGCCCCAACTTTACCTGAATAAAACACACTGAACTTCTAAGGACCGTTAAAATGAATAAAACTGAAAACAATACAGTTGTTGGTCAGAATGGTCAGATGTTTTACACCACAGTTGACACCATGTTTCTGTCACATTAGTCTTCAATGGTAGTGCACCAGGAGATAAGCTTGTCATCACAAGGAGTCAAATGACCATTCCTACCCCCACCCATCCCCATTAGGACTATCACATACACCCAGCTCTTATTAGAATCCCGCGACTGTTAACACATATCACTGATACCCCAGTGGAAATTTATCAGATCCCCGACCATCATTGGGCCTTAAAGTTCTTTGGAAACAATATAATATATATGATATCTGATATGTCCCCAATTTGTAATTTAAAGACACATAACATGAAACACATGTGTCTTTGAGGATTATTTATAAAATCAGCAGAATACTAGGCCACAAAATGAGAAACTAAATCAGTGAAGGTATAAATACTGACAGTGGCAGAATGACAATGACAGTGGCAGAACAATACTGATAGTGGCAGAACCACACTGACAGTGGGAGAACTACACTGATAGTGGACGAACCACTTTGACAGTGGCAGAAGAACACTTGAGAGTGGCAGAACAACAGTGACTGTGGCAGAAGAACACCAATACTGGCAGAACCACACTTCCAATATACACTTACCCATACACTAACACACTCATATACTTACATGAACTCATACAGTTACCCATACACACCGGCACACAGAAAATGAGTAAGTGTACAGGAGAACATGGGTAGTGCGTATACTATGTACTGCTAGTTAGTGGGAGGGAGGAAGGAGGACATGTGGCATGTCGGCTCTATGCAAATGAGGTGCTAGCCCCATGCAAATGAGCTGCTGTTGAGGTCAGTGGTATGTCCTATGTTCTTCCTTCCCACTTTGTAGGAGAGGGGAATTGGGGATTTGGGGTTGGAAAGGGCGTTGTGGGGTAGAATGTGAGATGTGAGAATATGTGAGAATTATTTAGGGAGGTTTTTCGTTTGGTAAAGTTTTGTTGTGAGTGTGGTGGGTAGGGGGCTGTGGGCGGGAAAGGTGTCTTTTGAGGCGGGGGTAGAATGTTGAGTTAAAAAAAAAAAAAAAAAAAAAAAAAAAAAAAGGGGATGTGGGAGATGGTGAGGGTTTTGGGGTTGTTTGGGGTGTAAATGGGGAAAAGTGAGATGGCAGAAAGATGGGGAAGGGTGATGGGGAGGATTTGGTTTGGTGGTATTTTTGTGAAAAACTGATATTGGGGGAAGTGGGGGCGATAGTGTGTTTTTTGAGGGATGGGGTGGGTGATGGGGATGGGGACTAAGGAAAAGGGCAAAATAGGTGTAGGGGGCAAAGGGTGGATGTGGGAGTTACGGTGGCCAGAGAAGAGGCGATTCAAACAGTGAGAAGAGGGGTATATTTAGGGGGGGAGGGGGAGTTTGGTACCTTTGGTAGCCTAGGATACTGCACAGTTATACCATTGTCTCTTTACAAATGCAAATGACTATTTGTTCCTATTTCTGCCACCACCTCACTTTTATATACCATAATATTTAGATTTGTATTTAAAGGCATATATGTGATGTGTCACTGGAAAATGCGTCACAACGTGCAAAATTGATACTTTTATCAGTGTTTTATTTGTTGTAATGTTGTCATTAGTAGTAGGCTGATAACCGCTGCTGCTAATGGCATGAATGCATGTACCAGACTTCAAGACTTTGAATATAATATTGTCTTTACATCTGAGGTCATCCTAAAGATTTAAGTACTTGACTAGTGATTGCACCTTAAGAAACATTGCTTCTTTTTTTCTTGCATTAAAGGGCCCTTCTCAGAAAAGTGGTGCAAATGATGTCTAAAGTTGCTCTTTTACAGGAAAATGGATTTCTAGATACCATCATATTTGAAAGGATGAGATCAAGCCGATTCTAATGATGGTAAACATTCGGACAGCTAATAAGTGTTTCTATAATTATTTTAAGTTTGATCTTTTTTTTAAAAAAAAAAACCTTAATGTTTAGCACCCCGAAATGGAAAAAAATCGCATAAAGATCTCTTGTGAATAAAACACATTCAAAACTTGTGACTTGTGACTCATTTCCCTGAAACACATCGCATATAGTGATTGCTTTTCTGTCATTGTACATTAATTCTATGAGTCATGAGCATTTCTTTATGTACAGTTTGGTGTAATGTGCAAAGGTCACATCTAGGTAATTTGGGGGTGAGTAAGGAAACCCTCTATGAATGGTATGTCCATTGGACGATATTCAATATGTACAGCTATAAAAAGGTATAGAAAAAAAATGGTCAGAAAATGTTAATATCTTTGAAAAATGAATATATGAAAAATACATATGGGCCTAATTATATTAATGTTATAAAACGTCCAGTGTGCGTCATGCAGACAATTCCTTCAATGCCCCAATAATTCTTAATTACATGATGGAAACAAAATGAGAAACCAAATCAGTGAAGGTGATAAATCAAGAGGTGAGTTGCCCCCCCCCCCCCCCCAATCAATTATTCAACAGGGCTACTTTCAGGTGCCTGCAAGTTGCTGCTGCACTGTGTGCTCCATCTAGGCTCCATCTAGGGTGCATGGTGGCTCCAACTAGGGGAACTGACGGCACTATATAGTGGATGGAACAGCCTAGCTGTCTAGTTCTGTCCCCAAAAGCATTTTTCTGTGTATGATTGTGGGCTGTGAGTAGGGTTAGAGGTTGGGTTGAGGTTGATTTGGGTTGTAATAAATGTTTATGTTTAAGTTCTGTTGTTGTGATTTTGTTGGTAGCGGTGTGTGTTTGTTGTCAGTGAGTGTTTTATGTGGTGGTTGTTGGGGGTATTTACATTTAGTTATCTCTCTCTCTCTAACACTCTGAACTGGGTGTCTAGGGGAGGGGTTGTTTGGTATTGAAATTCATGGAATGGGGTTATTATTAAGATCAAATACTGGGGATGGGAGGAGTAGGAGAAATGGGAAATGAGGGGGGGGGGGTGTAAAAGGGGGTGAAAAACATGTGTGTAATGGGGGATGAGCTGAGTGAGAGTGTGTGTATGTGGTTGGGGAGGGGGAGAGGCAAGTCAAGGAAGGGTGTTGGGTTAATTGAGAAGTGTGTGTGTGTGTGTGGGGGGGGGGGGGGATGACATGGGACGGGGCTGAGGAGCTATCATCCTAATGGGGAAACTACTCTACTATTTTTTTCACATAAATCGTGGAAGGCAAAGGTAAGAATGGTGGTGAAGTGGTGTGTTTGTGTGTATCATGTATATATACATGTATGTATGTATGTATGTATGTATATATGTATGTGTGTATACATGCATACATTATTACATGTCCATGTACATGTCATGTTGTATCCATCTTTATATGTATGCATGCATGCATGTATGTATACACATGTATATATATACACGCATGTATACACATATGTATATTTTGTTTAAGATTTTTATTCAGCCGGACATTGTGCAAAGAAGTACACTATTCGCAGAAAAGCTGATTTAAATCAGATAGAAAAATATTATAAAAATATTCATAGAAAATATATCCCAACATAAGCAGGATATTGTAGACACAAAATTATACACATATAATAAAATAAAAACCTTTGCAAATATATCAAAAAGAAAACTTTCACGGTATGACAAACAATACATTTCATGAAGATGAGTAAGGAAATAAACAAGTGTGCTGCCACCTATCAGTAGCAACACTAACCAATAGTAGGGGTCCATAGTCTAAGTCAGAAATCAAAGTAGAAGTGTTGCCACCTAGTGGCTCCTCATTACAATATCCCAATGTAGACAAATTCATATACAATCAATCGTTTGCCATCACAAGACCATCAAGCATAACCCAAATGTCATTGCTCTCATCAAAAAGCTGCTTTAAAAACATGATATTCGTCCAGGGATCTCATTTCTTGGGACCGAGTATTCCATAGTTTTCCAATGCAACCAAACAAGCTTTTTCTCTAATACCTAATATAAACCTTATGTGGGTCCCTAAAATTACAATTTACCACAGTACGCTTTTCAAAATTGTGATACAGCCAGAAAATAGTCAGAAATCTCTGTAGCCGCCTATATATGAGAGTGGGAGGATCTTAAACTCTAAATGAATAGCTACATTAGTGTTTCTCTGTAATACACTTCTCCCATATACACTATAACAGAGACTGTTGTTTTGTATAATCTGTAATCTTTTAACATGCTTTTGGTTTGATAACATCATCCAGAAATTTTACCCGCGAGTCTTTTTGGGTGGTGTTACTTACTGATTTTGTGTCTGTTTTGGGGCGTTGGGGTTTGTTATTTTGATGGAAATAGAACCCATCCACCCACCCACCCACCCACCCACCCACCCACCCACCCACCCACCCACCCACCCACCCACCCACCCACCCACCCAGTCTCTACCCCTCCTACCTACAATATCCATTTGATTTAGTGTTAATAAAGCCTAGTCACCACATGGTGGTGACTAGGCTTCACAAGAAGCCATCCTCCACAAGCCACCCTATAAATAGGCCTACTGTGAGTGAACATGCCTCAGTGAGCGTGGGTGTTATGTAATGGTGGCAGTGACCAGTATTGAAGCTATGTAAACACAGTGCATGTGTACTAGAGGGGAGGAGGTTCGAAAGGGCTAGCTGGGACTCAGAACACTTTTTATATTTAAAATTGCTCTTTCCTGTACCATACTATATACATAAGTCGTCCCCTGAAAAGGCCTCATGAGGAACAAAACTTGCCATTCAGACGATGTAATGGTACCCATTTAGATGGGAAAAGATAAAAAACAGGTCCATGGCTGGGAGTTCTGTATAACTGAGAAGACCAGGGGTATTTGAGCAATGTAAGGAAGTTTAAAGGTGGTCTAAATCCGCCCTGTAGTAGGGGGCGGGTCGGTTGCGCAAAGTCTAGCAAAAAACCAACACCATCTGTATAAATAACATACTGTCTGTCTTTTTCTTTTTTTTGTACCCCTAAAGATCTGTAATTTAGTCTTATCTGAATTGATCATTAAAACATTTCTCTTCACCCAACTCTTAAAAAGGTTGAAATCTCGCTGGATAGATATAACACCATGATCAGAGCTAATTCTATGACGCAATACACAATCACCAGCATACATAATAATTTTTCCTGTGAAATCGACTGAAGCAATGTCATTAATATACAAAATGAATAAAATCGGTCCAAGAATACTTCCCTGAGTCATACAATCAGATGTATGTATTTACATGTATTTACATGTATGTATGTATACATGTTTACATGTATGTATCCATGTTTATGCATGTATACAGCAGGGTGAAGGCAGAATATATCATGTCTCTGTCTTGCCTATCCCACTCATTCTTTCCCTGACTCTATATCTACCTCTCTTTCTTCCACTTGCTGTCTCCCCCAATATCCCGCTCTCTCTTTATCTCCCTCCCACCACCTCTCTCCCCCAACTCTCTGCCACAACATTTTTCTCTATTTCTCTCTCTCTTTCTATCTCTCCCTATGCCGCTCTCTCTTTTATAGCCCTCCCACCACCTCTCTCTCCCACTACCTCTTTTTCTCTCTCTTTCTCTCTCCCTCTCCCTCTCCCTCCAGCTCTCTCGCCTGTCTCTCTCTCTCATCACTCCCTCTCTCTATATATATCTCTCTCTCCCACTCTGTGCCCAATTCCCTTCCCCTCCCTCCCTCCCTTCCTCTATGTCCCATGTCTGCCTTCTGTTTTTGCCACACTGGTTAACACTATGGTTATGCCACACTGTGGTTATGCCACACTGTGGTTATACTACACAATGGATATGCTGCACTATGGATATACCACACTGTGGTTATGCCACACATTGATTATACCACACTGTGGTTATACTACACTGTGCTTATGCTGCACGATGGATATGCTGCACTATAGATATACCACACAGCGGTTATGCCACACATTTATTATGACACAACGTGTTTATGGGTGGTTATGCCACACCATGGATGAGCCACATTGTTGTTATGTCGCTTATGTGTTGTGCTGTAACACATGTGCTTTGCTGTAACACATGTACTGTACTGTAATTCATGTATTGCCTGTAACAGATGTGTTGGCCTGTAACACATGTGCTCTAACACAACACATGTGCTACACTGTAACACATGTGCTACACTGTAATACATGTGTTACACTGTAACACATGTTCTGGACTGTAATACATGTGCTGCACTGTTACACATGTTCTAGACTGTAACACATGTGCTGCACTGTATCACATGTGCTACACTGTAACACATGTGGTACACTGTAACACATGTGCTGCAGTGTAACACATGTTCTGCACTGTTACACATGAGCTGCAGTGTAACACATGTGCTACACTGTTACTCATGTGCTGCAGTGTAACACATGTGCTACACTGTATCACATGTGGTGCAGTGTAACACTACCTGCACTGTAACACTTCTGCACTGTAACACTACCACCACTGTATCATTACCTGCGCTGTAACACTACCTGCACTGTATCACTACCTGCACTGTAACATTAATTGCACTGTAACACTACTGCACTGTAGCACTACTGCACTGTAGCACTACCTGCACTGTAACACTACCTGCACTGTAGCACTACCTGCACTGTAACACTACTGCACTGTAGCACTACTGCACTGTAGCACTACCAGCACTGTAACAATCATTGCACTGTAACACTACCTGCACTGTAACAATACCTGCACTGTAACACTACCTGCACTGTAGCACTACTGCACTGTAGCACTACCTGCACTGTAACACTACCTGCACTGTAGCACTACCTGCACTGTAACACTACTGCACTGTAGCACTACCAGCACTGTAACAATAATTGCACTGTAACACTACTGCACTGTAATACTACCTGCACTGTAGCACTACCTGCACTGTAACACTACCGGCACTGTAGCACTACCTGCACTGTAACACTACTGCCCTGTAGCACTACCAGCACTGTAACAATAATTGCACTGTAACACTACTGCACTGTAACACTACCTGCACTGTAGCACTACATGCACTGTAACACTACCTGCACTGTAGCACTACTGCACTGTAACACTACTGCACTGTAGCACTACTGCACTGTAGCACTACCTCCACTGTAACAATAATTGCACTCTAACACTACTGCACTGTGACACTACTGCACTGTAGCACTACTGCACTGTAACACTACTGCACTGTAGCACTACTGCACTGTAGCACTACTGCACTGTAGCACTACCAGCACTGTAGCACTACCTGCACTGTAACACTACTGCACTGTAGCACTACTGCACTGTAACACTACCTCCACTGTAACAATAATTGCACTCTAACACTCCATACAGTCCATACACTATAGTGACAATCAACATAGCCCCACGTCCAACTTTGTGCAGTGAACAGTCTGTACTAGTGACAATCAACATAACCCCGACGTCCAACTTTGTGCAGTGAACAGTCTGTACTAGTGACAATCAACATAACCCCGACGTCCAACTTTGTGCAGTGAACAGTCTGTACTAGTGACAATCAACATAACCCTCACGTCCAACTTTGTGCAGTGAACAGTATGTACTAGTGACAATCAACATAACCCCCATGTAAAACTTTGTGCAGTGAACAGTCTGTACACTATAGTGACAATCAACATAACCCCCACGTCCAACTTTGTGCAGTGAACAGTGAACACGGCCCCACTGTACTTTTATGTGGACTACTGGACTGTACTGTAGTGTGCAATGTACTGTTGCGTGGACTGTACTGTAGTGTGCAATGTACTGTAGTGTGCAATGTACTGTTGTGTACTGTTGCGTGGACTGTACTGTAGTGTGCACTCTACTGTTGTGTGCACTGCAGTGAACGTTTGTGTACTGTTGCGTGGACTGTACTGTAGTGTGCACTGAACTGTTGTGTGTACTGTTGCGTGGACTGTACTGTAGTGTGCACTGAACTGTTGTGTACTGTAGTGTGCACTGAACTGGTGTGTGCAATGTACTGTGGTGTACTGTTGCGTGGGCTGTACTGTTATGTGCACTCTACTGTTGTGTGCACTGTACTGTAGTGTGGGCTTTATTGTAACACATGTGCTGCACTGTTACACATGTACCTACATTGTAACACATGTACCTACATGGTAACACATGTGCTGCACTGTAACACATGTGCTCTACTGTAACACATGTGCTCTATTGTAACACATGTGCTCCACTGTAACACATGTGCTGTACTGTAACACATGCGCTGCACTGTTACTCATGTGCTGCACTGTAACACACATGCTGCACTGTAACACACGTGCTGCACTGTAACACACGTGCTGCACTGTAACACATGTGCTGCACTGTAACACATGTGCTGCACTGTAACACATGCGCTGCACTGTAACACACGTGCTGCACTGTAACACACGTGCTGCACTGTAACACATGTGCTGCACTGTAACACATGTGCTTCACTGTAACACATGTGCTCCACTGTTACACATGTGCTCCACTGTTACACATGTGCTGCAATGATACACATGTGCTGCACTGTAACACGTGCTGCACTGTAACACACGTGCTGCACTGTAACACATGTGCTGCACTGTAACACATGTGCTCCACTGTTACACATGTGCTGCAATGATACACACGTGCTGCACTGTAACACACGCGCTGCACTGTAACACACGTGCTGCACTGTAACACACGTGCTGCACTGTAACACACGTGCTGCACTGTAACACACGTGCTGCACTGTAACACATGTGCTGCACTGTAACACATGTGCTCCACTGTTACACATGTGCTGCAATGATACACATGTGCTGCACTGTAACACATGTGCTGCACTGTAACACACGTGCTGCACTGTAACACATGTGCTGCACTGTAACACATGTGCTGCACTGTAACACATGTGCTGCACTGTAACACATGTGCTTCACTGTTACACATGTGCTGCAAGGTTACAAATGTGCTGCACTGTAACACATGTGCTGCACTGTAACACATGTGCTGCACTGTAACACATGTGCTGCACTGTAACACATGTGCTGCACTGTAACACATGTGCTGCACTGTAACACATGTGCTGCACTGTAACACACGTGCTGCACTATGCTGCACTGTAACACATGTGCTGCACTGTAACACATGTGCTCCACTGTTACACATGTGCTGCAATGTTACACATGTGCTGCACTGTAACACATGTGCTGCACTGTAACACATGTGCTCCACTGTTACACATGTGCTGCAATGTTACACATGTGCTGCACTGTAACACATGTGCTGCACTGTAACACATGTGCTGCAATGTTACACATGTGCTGCACTGTAACACATGTGCTGCACTGTAACACATGTGCTGCACTGTAACACATGTGCTGCAATGTTACACATGTGCTCCACTGTTACACATGTGCTGCACTGTTACACATGTGCATACATTGTAACACATGTGCTCCACTGTAACACATGTGCTGCACTGTAACACATGTGCTGCACTGTTACACATGTGCATACATTGTTACACATGTGCTGCACTGTTACACATGTGCATACATTGAAACACATGTTCTACACTGTTACACATGTGCTGCAATGTTACACATGTGCTGCACTGTAACACATGTGCCTACATTGTAACACATGTGCTGCACTGTAACACATGTGCTCTACTGTAACACATGTGCTCCACTGTAACACATGTGCTGCACTGTAAAACATGTGCTGTACTGTAACACATGTGCTCCACTGTAACACATGAGCTGCACTGTAACACATGTGCTCCACCGTAAAACATGTGCTGCACTGTAACACATGTGCTGTACTGTAACACATGTGTTCCACTGTAACACATGTGCTGTACTGTAACACTTGTGCTGTACTGTTACACATGTGCTCCACTGTAACACATGTGCTCCACTGTAACACATGTGCTGTACTGTAACACATGTGCTGCACTGTAACACATGTGCTGTACTGTAACACATGTGCTCTATTGTAACACATGTGCTCTATTGTTACACATGTGCTCCACTGTAACACATGTACTGCACTGTAACACACGTGCTGCACTGTAACACATGTGCTGCACTGTAACACATGTGCTGCACTGTAACACATGTGCTCTATTGTAACACATGTGCTCCACTGTAACACATGTACTGCACTGTAACACATGTGCTGTACTGTATGACATATGCTGCACTGTTACTCATGTGCTGCACTATTACTCATGTGCTGCACTGTAAATTGAGTGCTCTACTGTAACACATGTGCTCTACTGTAACACATGTGCTCTACTGTAACACATGTGCTGCACTGTAACACATGTGCTGCACTGTAACACATGTGCTGCACTGTAACACATGTGCTGCACTGTAAAATATGTGCTGCACCAAACTCATGTGTTGTACTGTAACACATGTGCTGCACTGTAACACATGTGCTCTACTGTAACACATGTGCTGCACTGTAACACATGTGCTCTACTGTAACACATGTTCTGTACTGTAACACATGTTCTGTACTGTAACACATGTGCTGTACTATAACACATGTGCTCTACTGTAACACATGTGCTGCACTGTAACACATGTGCTGCACTGTAACACATGTGCTCCACTGTAACACATGTTCTGTACTGTAACACATGCGCTCTATTGTAACACATGTGCTCCACTGTAACACATGTACTGCACTGTAACACATGTGCTGCACTGTAACACATGTGCTCCACTGTTACACATGTGCTGCAATGATACACATGTGCTGCACTGTAACACATGTGCTGCACTGTAACACACGTGCTGCACTGTAACACATGTGCTGCACTGTAACACATGTGCTGCACTGTAACACATGTGCTGCACTGTAACACATGTGCTTCACTGTTACACATGTGCTGCAAGGTTACACATGTGCTGCACTGTAACACATGTGCTGCACTGTAACACATGTGCTGCACTGTAACACATGTGCTGCACTGTAACACATGTGCTGCACTGTAACACATGTGCTGCACTGTTACACATGTGCTGCACTGTAACACACGTGCTGCACTATGCTGCACTGTAACACATGTGCTGCACTGTAACACATGTGCTCCACTGTTACACATGTGCTGCAATGTTACACATGTGCTGCACTGTAACACATGTGCTGCACTGTAACACATGTGCTCCACTGTTACACATGTGCTGCAATGTTACACATGTGCTGCACTGTAACACATGTGCTGCACTGTAACACATGTGCTGCAATGTTACACATGTGCTGCACTGTAACACATGTGCTGCACTGTAACACATGTGCTGCACTGTAACACATGTGCTGCAATGTTACACATGTGCTCCACTGTTACACATGTGCTGCACTGTTACACATGTGCATACATTGTAACACATGTGCTCCACTGTAACACATGTGCTGCACTGTAACACATGTGCTGCACTGTTACACATGTGCATACATTGTTACACATGTGCTGCACTGTTACACATGTGCATACATTGAAACACATGTTCTACACTGTTACACATGTGCTGCAATGTTACACATGTGCTGCACTGTAACACATGTGCCTACATTGTAACACATGTGCTGCACTGTAACACATGTGCTCTACTGTAACACATGTGCTCCACTGTAACACATGTGCTGCACTGTAAAACATGTGCTGTACTGTAACACATGTGCTCCACTGTAACACATGAGCTGCACTGTAACACATGTGCTCCACCGTAACACATGTGCTGCACTGTAACACATGTGCTGTACTGTAACACATGTGTTCCACTGTAACACATGTGCTGTACTGTAACACTTGTGCTGTACTGTAACACATGTGCTGCACTGTAACACATGTGCTCTATTGTAACACATGTGCTCTATTGTTACACATGTGCTCCACTGTAACACATGTACTGCACTGTAACACATGTGCTGTACTGTATGACATATGCTGCACTGTTACTCATGTGCTGCACTATTACTCATGTGCTGCACTGTAAATTGAGTGCTCTACTGTAACACATGTGCTCTACTGTAACACATGTGCTCTACTGTAACACATGTGCTGCACTGTAACACATGTGCTGCACTGTAACACATGTGCTGCACTGTAACACATGTGCTGCACTGTAAAATATGTGCTGCACCAAACTCATGTGTTGTACTGTAACACATGTGCTGCACTGTAACACATGTGCTCTACTGTAACACATGTGCTGCACTGTAACACATGTGCTCTACTGTAACACATGTGCTCCACTGTAACACATGTTCTGTACTGTAACACATGTGCTGTACTATAACACATGTGCTCTACTGTAACACATGTGCTGCACTGTAACACATGTGCTGCACTGTAACACATGTGCTCCACTGTAACACATGTTCTGTACTGTAACACATGTGCTCTACTGTAACACATGTGCTGCACCGAACACATGTGCTGTACTGTAACACATGTGTTGTACTGTAACACATATGCTGTACTGTAACACATGTGTTGTACTGTAACACATGTGCTGTACTGTAAAACATGTGCTGCACCGAACACATGTGCTGCACCAAACACATGTGTTGTACTGTAACACATGTGCTGCACTGTAACACATGTGTTGTACTGTTACTCAGGTGCTGCACTGTTACTCATGTGCTGCACTGTAACACATGTGCTGCACTGTCACTCATGTGCTGTACTGTAACACATGTGCTGTACTGTAACACATGTGCTGTACTGTAACACATGTGCTCTACTGTAACACATGTGCTCTACTGTAACACATGTGCTCTACTGTAACACATGTGCTGCACTGTAACACATGTGCTCTACTGTAACACATGTGCTCTACTGTAACACATGTGCTCTACTGTAACACATGTGCTCTACTGTAACACATGTGCTCTACTGTAACACATGTGCTCTACTGTAACACATGTGCTCTACTGTAACACATGTGCTGCACTGTAACACATGTGCTCTACTGTAACACATGTGCTCTACTGTAACACATGTGCTCTACTGTAACACATGTGCTGTACTGTAACACATGTGCTGTACTATAACACATGTGCTGTACTGTAACACATGTGCTGTACTGTAACACATGTGTTACACTGTTACACATGTGCTGTACTGTAACACATGTGCTGTACTGTAACACATGTGCTGCACCGAACACATGTGCTGTACTGTAACACATGTGCTGTACTGTAACACATCTGCTGCACCTGTCTACATGTGCATCAGCAGAAAGGTGTAAATCCAAGCAAAGGTATTCCACATTTCTGGACAAGAAACTTCTTGGACTAGAGAATCCTGGAATGGAGGAATTAATAGATTAGGCATCACACAAAACACACAACACAGAAATGGGGATGAACTTTTCTCCATCCCTGCAGAAGAAGAGATAGAAAAAAAGAAATAATTTTATTTTTGTTAGCAAGAAGAAGATGAAGGAGAAAAATAAAGTAATTTGAAAAACAGATCAGTAGAGAAATTAGGCATTGTCAAAACGCAAGCAATATCTATATATATATATGTACCAATATATGGATGTCTATTTTTATACGGTGCGAAACTATGTGAAACTATGATTCTGTCTCCTG
The DNA here is from genome assembly GCA_942159475.1 of Sthenelais limicola. Lineage (NCBI taxonomy): Eukaryota > Metazoa > Annelida > Polychaeta > Phyllodocida > Sigalionidae > Sthenelais > Sthenelais limicola. Next base: position 154,679,169 of record OW804094.1, on the reverse strand, counting down.
TTACTGACTAACAGAGCTTTAGGGAACATATCAAATATATTTTTGCCATCCAAGAGACTTAATTTGGGCGATGGGGGGACATAGTGGTCTGAGGTGCTGGTTTGTAACACAAGGCACATGGGTGCACTGGTTTTGAACCCTGTTGCTACACAAATTTGAAATTATATTGCCATTAAAATCAGAGGAATTAGATGTATGTATTCTCCATTTACCATTTAGCAGAAGAAATCTAAATACAAGTCTTCTTTCTGCTGAATGTAGTTGGAATTGTTTGGAATGGTATTCTTTTCTAAATGGAAAAATAAAGATGGCAATTTTGATTAAAGATGTTCAATTGATGGAGGCCAATGCCTTTCTCAAACAGGAAAAACAGTATTGATACCAAAGTTATAAAATAAGTCTTTAGGGTGGTCATAAATGTATTGATATGTTCCCTAAGATGTAATTAAAGGAGGTATTTCACTTCTTATACAGGCAGAGTTCCTCCTCTCAGGAAAAAGACTTTGTATCCCTCTAACTTAGCCCTGCTCTTCCATACAGTTACTCTAAGTAGACTTGTACTGCCTCCTCCAACTATTATTCCAAAAATCGTAGACTTGCACCAAAGCCTAATTTTTCTGATTATTTTTTTAATAGACTTTTATTTCAAATGTCTTGTCCTATATATGTACGATGGATGTAGGGAATTGATGATCAATACTGATGTTGTTATGCCCCTCCCTTCTATCATGGAGTTTGGTCTAGAATTTGCTGAGATATGAAGAAACCGGTCAGTAAAAAATGTGAAATTTATGTTGTGTGCATTATATAAATGAATGTTATAAGACCTACATAATTTGTATGTGTATGAAATGTATGATGCAGTGCAGCGGTAGGACACATACATAAATGAGGAATTTGGTAATCTGTGAATCGTACTTTGATGTGAACAAATAATATTGCCTAAACTAAAGTGATGTTAATGAATGGTAATGCTAGGCAACTTTTATTTTACATTTGATGACACATTTTTACGATGTCTGTGGAACCTCAAAATTGAATTTTCTAAACTGAAATTTTGAATATTTAAGCTCAACTTCAATTGTGTTTATATCAAGGCTATAATATGATACCAATATGGATTTGAACCCCCTTTTCAGTGTGTTGTCATAATTTGGCACATTTGAACTCAAAATACATTTGTGGAATATTCTGAAACCCTGGGTCACATAAATCCTTAAAAAAATGTAAACAGATTTGCTTGTAGGCACTGTGAGATACCCAGCTAACACCTGAACTATATTCACCACGTAGACTTGAACAAGCCCTCATCAGTTTTATTGTTACCCCGGGCCATATAGACTTGTCCGAAGTCTTATGTCTTACGTGTATTATTTTTGTTAGACTGTGCAAGAATATGTAGATAAACTGCTGTGGCTGTTGTAAAAACATGTTTCTAGAAGATTCCAGGCCATGTTTTAGTGCAGATGGCCTTCATCCAGGGCAGATGACCTTGATTCAGAGCTGACGATATTTTGTAAATAACAACAGATCTTTCATGTACATCTGACACTCTTGTGAAACCATTTTAATTTGTATAAGGAGAGCATTAATGGAAAGGCTGGGGGATTGTATTCTCTTATAGATTGGAGTTTGTCGAGCCAAAATGATGTCAAAATTCAACATTACAATGAATGTTTTTTGTACTGTTACAATAACATGGGGGAAAACTCATTAGGACTATGTTCTGGGGGTTTCATGTCATACCATGCCTACTGAGCTTTGTACAAAATATCCTTTTATTTTATTTTTCTTATAATTTTGGAAATTGTGTAATGTGCCTCACTGTACACATTTAAGTGTCCTAACCATTATTTTTTGGACAGAATTGTTAATCACGGAACTATTGATATTTTGCTTTAGCTTCTTTTTTTAATCAGAATTCTTGTTCTTGTTGCACTTAGTACTTTAAGATTTGAAGGATCCATGTATTATTGAGGATGAAACTCAAATGTAATAAAAATCCTCTCTGAAATTGTCATAACTTTCCTTTATTACCTTGAAGAAAATCTGAATTCCTGCTACAAAATCTATGCCTTTTAAGTCTCTTTATTTCTCAGTACCTATGATCTCAAATTCAGGTATAGCCTGACTGTTCTCTGAGCAGAGTTATTTTTACTGACTATGAAGAGCTAATTTTCTCCTTGCTTAGTCTTTAATTAAAGGATTCATTCCCTCGGGGAACAACGAAAAAACCCAAACGGAAGTGATCCACTACGCATGTGTGCTTGGAGAGTACTTCCTGTTTTGAGATAATAAGGTCAAACCCACAGAACATGTTAAATTTAGCTCAATTAGTTTATACTTAGCTTGCCGTTAACAACGATGTAAGATTAAACCTACTCTTCCCATGCTGCTTGGCTTGCCATTTGCTTTAGATGACAATTATTTTAATATTTGACTGTCTGCCATAATGTTTTTATGTGTGTATATTTACATTTATATACTCCGAATATCCAGGAGTCTTCAATAAGGGAGAAATCAAAGCTAATTTAGTTTTTAGAAAAAGGTTATGTGCATCAACAACATGGGATGTTTAGAGAAATGTTTTAATTGAATATGTAGACTTATTATGAATTAAATAAGTCAGAACCACTGTAAAACTCCTTCCCTGTAGAATTTCTTAAGCTTGTGAGACTAAAAATATGGCTAGGAAATTCATTGATTTATATACACAATGTAAAAAATATATTTTAAGCGGAGAAGAGGCTTATTCAAATTCACGAAAACCGAAATGGAATGAGTCAAATATTGCGTTGATTTGCCTAATTTGTATATGTAAATAATCACATATATCTCTTAAGTTTGAAATGGTTGCTTGTATGTTTATGTCTATGGTAAATTCCAACCCTCATCCAGTGTGTTAAGTAAATGTAATTTCAGCAAAACTTATAAAATCAGGTCTTTCGGACAATTTAATAATTTGTTTGGCCTTCACGTTTTGGAGTTTTCACAATCAATCGAACAACAGTCCTTTCTGAATAAATTTTCATAATTCAGGGTTTAGTTGATGTTAATGCTAGCTTTGCTTTGCAAAGATCTGAGCATCAATTCTTTCTGTAGATTCTAAGTTTATAATCTGTTTGTTACTAACACTCATTGGTGAGGGGTTGGAAATTAATTAGATGGACAGATGAATAAGTCTCCTTCATGTGTAATATAACACTGTTTTTGTAACAAGTGTTCAATTTGTACTCAGTGTGGATTTGTTAGAAATAAAGTTGCTGCAGGTTGTCCTTATAATGATAAGCATACATACATATGTATCTAGGGTTGCCATGGAAATTATAAGCCACGCCCACCCCTAGCAACATAGCCATAATACATCCGTAACATACATACATGCTTGTAGAAGATAAAGGAAGGAAAATGCGAATATTTTTGTATAAAAGAAATTGTACGTAAATGATATTCGATATATATCTATATATATAACATTTACTATGATTTGCACGTAGATGTAGTTTCTGGGATATTATAATAGAGAGGAATGAGGGGGATATTTTGAAAATAAAACACAATGAAATTATGATGAAACAATGTTATATGTATATGAATTGTGACCGAGTGATGGTGGATTGATGAATGGGTAAATCATACATGTGCAGGGGGAGAGTTGCAGAAAGTTATTTTTTACCAAGGCTTCAATGTATTTAGCTAAGGAACATTGTAACTGTTAGGTCAGAGATCCACTGTTACTGTGCTACTGCATCTGTATTGCATTAAATAACAATTCTCACCCATTCATATGCAATGGTTTACATTCAGTGATGTAGGAAGCAACTTGAATGTGGGGGTAGAGGCAACTTTGTCCCACAAATGAAAAAAGTAAAATAATGTAGTGTTTATAAAGAGTACAACGAAGAGGTTGGTTGGTATGTAAATATCACCTCCCAACACCAGCTTCCTACATGACTGCTTTAGACAGTGTTACACAATGTCACCAGAGAGATCTCTGCGATACTCCAACCCGACTCCCAATCAACCCAACTCCCAATTCCCAACCACTTTCCCAACGATTTTCTAGTGTTTTCTGATGTCGCAGAATATAAAGTAGCACCACACTTTAGCGATTTTTCGGCACTGGTGTCGATACACCACTGACATCACTTCACATAGCATGGGGTAAATATAAATTATACATCCTGCCCCCCGCCCCCTCCTTAATCTTGAATATGTAATTCAGATGCAGGCACAGCAATGGATCTCTAGCTAAATGCTTACACCAGTGAATGGCTTTGTGGTATACAGTGTGTGATTTGACCTAGGGGTGATCCATTATTATATTTGAGACTGGTCAATTTGTTTACAATTTGTGGAATTTTGTGTTAAGCATCTCATTGGACGTATGGACCTAGCCAACAAGAAATGTTCTCTTGATATTCTACTTCTATATATGCACCTTACTAATCTGGAAACCTCACCATTATGGAGAACAGATGGGGGCCAACCTGATCTCTGAATATTTCCATAATGGGATCAGTGGTACCCTAGAATCAGAATTCTCTACATTTCATAAAACAGCATGAATTTGAAAACAGTATGATTATAACTTAATTATAATAAAAATTTGAAATCATTATGAATCACATAACCATTGTTATCAAAATTCTTGTCACAGACAATTTTCCAAACAATTTAAATAAAACAACCTTCCTTCCTCATATTATTCATAAGGTGCATTTAGAATCCAATTAAACATTTGATGGTGGTCTGGCCCATTGGAGCCCTTAAGCTTACACCATGTACCCATGGGTTACCCCTAGACTACCCATGTATTATATAACATACACTTAGAGACTTGATGTACCGAATTTGTCAACCAGATTACAATGGATGGTGATGATGTTACGCCAGTCTTAACGACGATGCTCAGTTTGTATTATTACTGCCTCTATTATTAAACAAGAACTGGATGAAAAAATTAATGTTAAATAAAAGATTTGTCTTTTAGTTTGATGTGTTGGGAATTTTTTTGTGTATTTGAAAGATGATTACCGTATAACCTCCAATAATAGCCGGGGGCGGCTATTAAGTCAAACCCCCTCTTACCCCGGCGATTATTAGAGCCCCCGGCTGAAATATGAATCAAGACGGAATCAATGGTTATTCATACTAACATGTCATGTTCTTATAGCCCTACAATATTTCACCTTGTTGGTTAGGCTGTTATAACATGGAATTCCCCAGGGTTGTGAAAATGTAATGTAAACCCCGCCTAGCTAGTATACCAATAAGTTGCCAGGTGTCCCCGCGGTCATTCAATCTGGTAGAAGGAAGATGAATGGCTCATCAGATAGTTAACAGGTGGTGCCTTGGTATAATACTTAAGTAACAAATACCTAGAAATATCTAGAGAAACCTATTATGGGCTATATATATGGTCTAAATTAAAATATTAACCTGTGCCATTTCTCTGGTTGTGACAAAAACTATATTTTGCTGATATGGTAATTGAAAATAAAAGAAATGTTTAGCGATGTAAAAGCCAAGAAGACAGGAAGAGTCCAATGAAGATGTAACAACAACAAAAAATATAACATGGAATTCTGTTCAGGCCTAGATTTTCTCTATACTGGAGACTACAGTAAATATAAAAATTACAAGTAATCAAAAAATGCAGTTCTTAAATTGGTTTGGTTTTATTCAAAATCAAATGTAGGATACATTGGTGAATAACATGGCCATGTTTCCCTCTGTAGCCCTTAAATGAAATGAACTGGAGCCCCAACTTTACCTGAATAAAACACAATGAACTTCTAAGGACCGTTAAAATGAATAAAACTGAAAACAATACAGTTGTTGGTCAGGATGGTCAGATGTTTTACACCACAGTTGACACCATGTTTCTGTCACATTAGTCTTCAATGGTAGTGCACCAGTAGATAAGCTTGTCATCACAAGGAGTCAAATGACCATTCCTACCCCCACCCATCCCCATTAGGACTATCACATACACCCAGCTCTTATTAGAATCCCGTGACTGTTAACACATATCACTGATACCCCAGCGGAAATTTATCAGATCCCCGACCATCATTGGGCCTTAAAGTTCTTTGGAAACAATATAATATATATGATATCTGATATGTCCCCAATTTGTAATTTCAAGACACATAACATGAAACACATGTGTCTTTGAGGATTATTTATAAAATCAGCAGAATACTAGGCAACAAAATGAGAAACTAAATCAGTGAAGGTATAAATACTGACAGTGGCAGAATGACAATGACAGTGGCAGAACAATACTGATACTGGCAGAACCACACTTCCAATATACACTTACCCATACACTAACACACTCATACACTTACATGAACTCATACAGTTACCCATACACACCGGCACACAGAAAATGAGTAAGTGTACAGGAGAACATGGGTAGTGCGTATACTATGTACTGCTAGGGGATGTGGGAGATGGTGAGGGTTTTGGGGTTGTTTGGGGTGTAAATGGGGAAAAGCGAGATGGCAGAAAGATGGGGAAGGGTGATGGGGAGGATTTGGTTTGGTGGTATTTTTGTGAAAAACTGATATTGGGGGAAGTGGGGGCGATAGTGTGTTTTTTGAGGGATGGGGTGGGTGATGGGGATGGGGACTAAGGAAAAGGGCAAAATAGGTGTAGGGGGCAAGGGGTGGATGTGGGAGTTACGGTGGCCAGAAAAGAGGCGATTCAAACAGTGGGAAGAGGGGTATATTTAGGGGGGGGAGGGGGAGTTTGGTACCTTTGGTAGCCTACGATACTGCACAGTTATACCATTGTCTCTTTACAAATGCAAATGACTATTTGTTCCTATTTCTGCCACCACCTCACTTTTATATACCATAATATTTAGATTTGTATTTAAAGGCATATATATGTGATGTGTCACTGGAAAATGCGTCACAACGTGCAAAATTGATACTTTTATCAGTGTTTTATTTGTTGTAATGTTGTCATTAGTAGGCTGATAACCGCTGCTGCTAATGGCATGAATGCATGTACCAGACTTCAAGACTTTGAATATAATATTGTCTTTACATATCTGAGGTCATCCTAAAGATTTAAGTACTTGACTAGTGATTGCACCTTAAGAAACATTGCTTCTTTTTTTCTTGCATTAAAGGGCCCTTCTCAGAAAAGTGGTGCAAATGATGTCTAAAGTTGCTCTTTTACAGGAAAATGGATTTCTAGATACCATCATATTTGAAAGGATGAGATTCTAAGCCGATTCTAATGATGGTAAACATTCGGACAGCTAATAAGTGTTTCTATAATTATTTTAAGTTTGATCTTTTTTTTAAAAAAAACAACCTTAATGTTTAGCCCCCTGAAAATGGAAAAAGTCCCATAAAGATCTCTTGTGAATAAAACACATTCAAAACTTGTGACTTGTGACTCATTTCCCTGAAACACATCGCATATAGTGATTGCTTTTCTGTCATTGTACATTAATTCTATGAGTCATGAGCATTTCTTTATTTACAGTTTGGTGTAATGTGCAAAGGTCACATCTAGGTAATTTGGGGGTGAGTATGGAAACCCCCTATGAATGGTATGTCCATTGGACGATATTCAATATGTACAGCTATAAAAAGGTATAGAAAAAAAATGGTCAGAAAATGTTAATATCTTTGAAAAATGAATATATGAAAAATACATATGGGCCTAATTATATTAATGTTATAAAACGTCCAGTGTGCGTCATGCAGACAATTCCTTCAATGCCCCAATAATTCTTAATTACATGATGGAAACAAAATGAGAAACCAAATCAGTGAAGGTGATAAATCAAGAGGTGAGTTGCCCCCCCCCCCCCCCCCAATCAATTATTCAACAGGGCTACTTTCAGGTGCCTGCAAGTTGCTGCTGCACTGTGTGCTCCATCTAGGCTCCATCTAGGGTGGGTGGTGGCTCCAACTAGGGGAACTGACGGCACTATATAGTGGATGGAACAGCCTAGCTGTCTAGTTCTGTCCCCAAAAGCATTTTTCTGTGTATGATTGTGGGCTGTGAGTAGGGTTAGAGGTTGGGTTGAGGTTGATTTGGGTTGTAATAAATGTTTATGTTTAAGTTCTGTTGTGATTTTGTTGGTAGGGGTGTGTGTTTGTTGTCAGTGAGTGTTTTATGTGGTGGTTGTTGGGGGTATTTACATTTAGATATCTCTCTCTCTCTCTAACACTCTGAACTGGGTGTCTAGGGGAGGGGTTGTTTGGTATTGAAATTCATGGAATGGGGTTATTATTAAGATCAAATACTGGGGATGGAAGGAGTAGGGGAAATGAGGGGGGTGGGGGTGTAAAAGGGGGTGAAAAACATGTGTGTAATGGGGGATGAGCTGAGTGAGAGTGTGTGTATGTGGTTGGGGAGGGGGAGAGGCGAGTCAAGGAAAGGTGTTGGGTTAATTGAGAAGTGGGGGGGGGGGGGATGACATGGGACGGGGCTGAGGAGCTATCATCCTAATGGGGAAACAATCTACTATTATTTTCACATAAATCGTGGAAGGCAAAGGGGGTAAAAATGGGTGAAGTGGTGAGGTGGTGTGTTTGTGTGTATCATGTATATACATGTATGTATGTATGTATATATGTATGTATGTGTGTATACATGCATACATTATTACATGTCCATGTACATGTCATGTTGTATCCATCTTTATATGTATGCATGCATGCATGTATGTATGCACATGTATATATATACACGCATGTATACACATATGTATATTTTGTTTAAGATTTTTATTCAGCCAGACATTACACTATTCGCAGAAAAGCTGATTTAAATCAGATAGAAATATATTATAAAAATATTCATAGAAAATATATCCCAACGTAAGCAGGATATTGTAGACACAAAATTATACACATATAATAAAATAAAAACCTTTGCAAATATATCAAAAAGAAAACTTTCACGGTATGACAAACAATACATATCATGAAGATGAGTAAGGAAATAAACAAGTGTGCTGCCACCTATCAGTAGCAACACTAACCAATAGTAGGGGTCCATAGTCTAAGTCAGAAATCAAAGTAGAAGTGTTGCCACCTAGTGGCTCCTCATTACAATATCCCAATGTAGACAAATTCATATACAATCAAGACCATCAGGCATAACCCAAATGTCATTGCTCTCATCAAAAAGCTGCTTTAAAAACATGATATTCGTCCAGGGATCTCATTTCTTGGGACCGAGTATTCCATAGTTTTCCAATGCAACCAAACAAGCTTTTTCTCTAATACCTAATATAAACCTTATGTGGGTCCCTAAAATTACAATTTACCACAGTACGCTTTTCAAAATTGTGATACAGCCAGAAAATATCTCTGTAGCCGCCTATATATGAGAGTGGGAGGATCTTAAACTCTAAATGAATAGCTACATTAGTGTTTCTCTGTAATACACTTCTCCCATATACACTATAACAGAGACTGTTGTTTTGTATAATCTGTAATCTTTTAACATGCTTTTGGTTTGATAACATCATCCAGAAATTTTACCCGCGAGTCTTTTTGGGTGGTGTTACTTACTGATTTTGTGTCTGTTTTGGGGCGTTGGGGTTTGTTATTTTGATGGAAATAGAACCCATCCACCCACCCACCCACCCACCCACCCACCCAGTCTCTACCCCTCCTACCTACAATATCCATTTGATTTAGTGTTAATGAAGCCTAGTCACCACATGGTGGTGACTAGGCTTCACAAGAAGCCATCCTCCACAAGCCACCCTATAAATAGGCCTACTGTGAGTGAACATGCCTCAGTGAGCGTGGGTGTTATGTAATGGTGGCAGTGACCAGTATTGAAGCTATGTAAACACAGTGCATGTGTACTAGAGGGGAGGAGGTCCGAAAGGGCTAGCTGGGACTCAGAACACTTTTTATATTTATAATTGCTACTTTCCTGTACCATGTTATACATAAGTCGTCCCCTGAAAAGGCCTCATGAGGAACAAAACTTGCCATTCAGACGATGTAATGGTACCCATTTAGATGGGAAAAGATAAAAAACAGGTCCGTGGCTGGGAGTTCTGTATAACTGAGAAGACCAGGGGTATTTGAGCAACGTAAGGAAGTTTAAAGGTGGTCTAAATCCGCCCTGTAGTAGGGGGCGGGTCGGTTGCGCAAAGTCTAGCAAAAAACCAACACCATCTGTATAAATAACATACTGTCTGTCTTTTTCGTTTTTTTGTACCCCTAAAGATCTGTAATTTAGTCTTATCTGAATTGATCATTAAAACATTTCTCTTCACCCAACTCTTAAAAAGGTTGAGATCTCGCTGGATAGATATAACACCATGATCAGAGCTAATTCTATGACGCAATACACAATCACCAGCATACATAATAATTTTTCCTGTGAAATCGACTGAAGCAATGTCATTAATATACAAAATGAATAAAATCGGTCCAAGAATACTTCCCTGAGTCATACAATCAGATGTATGTATTTACATGTATGTATGTATGTATGTATGCATGCATGTATTGTATGCATGTATGTATGTTTATGCATGTATACAGCAGGGTGAAGGCAGAATATATCATGTCTCTGTCTTGCCTATCCCACTCATTCTTTCCCTGACTCTATATCTACCTCTCTTTCTTCCACTTGCTGTCTCCCCCAATATCCCGCTCTCTCTTTATCTCCCTCCCACCACCTCTCTCCCCCGACTCTCTGCCACAACATTTTTCTCTATTTCTCTCTCTCTTTCTATCTCTCCCTATGCCACTCTCTCTTTTATCGCCCTCCCACCACCTCTCTCTCCCACTCTCTCATACACTCCCACTACCTCTTTTTCTCTCTTTCTCTCTCCCTCTCCCTCTCCCTCCAGCTCTCGCCCCTGTCTCTCTCTCTCATCACTCCCTCTCTCTATATATATCTCTCTCTCCCACTCTGTGCCCAATTCCCTTCCCCTCCCTCCCTCCCTCCCTCCCTTCCTCTATGTCCCATGTCTGCCTTCTGTTTTTGCCACACTGGTTAACACTATGGTTATGCCACACTGTGGTTATGCCACACTGTGGTTATACTACACGATGGATATGCTGCACTATAGATATACCACACTGTGGTTATGCCACACATTGATTATACCACACTGTGGTTATACTACACTGTGCTTATGCTGCACGATGGATATGCTGCACTATAGATATACCACACTGTGGTTATGCCACACATTTATTATGACACAATGTGTTTATGGGTGGTTATGCCACACCATGGATGAGCCACATTGTTGTTATGTCGCTTATGTGTTGTGCTGTGACACATGTGCTTTGCTGTAACACATGTACTGTACTGTAATTCATTTATTGCCTGTAACAGATGTGTTGGCCTGTAACACATGTGCTGTAACACAACACATGTGCTACACTGTAACACATGTGCTACACTGTAATACATGTGCTACACTGTAACACATGTGCTACACTGTAACACATGTGCTACACTGTAATACATGTGCTACACTGTAAGACATGTTCTGGACTGTAATACATGTGCTGCACTGTTACACATGTTCTAGACTGTAACACATGTGCTGCACTGTATCACATGTGCTACACTGTAACACATGTGGTACACTGTAACACATGTGCTGCAGTGTAACACATGTTCTGCACTGTTACACATGAGCTGCAGTGTAACACATGTGCTACACTGTATCACATGTGCTGCAGTGTAACACATGTGCTACACTGTATCACATGTGCTGCAGTGTAACACTACCTGCACTGTAACACTTCTGCACTGTAACACTACCTCCACTGTATCATTACCTGCGCTGTAACACTACCTGCACTGTAGCACTACTGCACTGTAGCCCTACCAGCACTGTAACAATAATTGCACTGTAACACTACTGCACTGTAGCACTACTGCACTGTAACACTACTGCACTGTAACACTACCTGCACTGTAGCACTACCTGCACTGTAACACTACTGCACTGTAGCACTACTGCACTGTAGCCCTACCAGCACTGTAACAATAATTGCACTCTAACACTACTGCACTGTAACACTACCTGCACTGTAGCAATACCTGCACTGTAACACTACTGCACTGTAGCACTACTGCACTGTAGCCCTACCAGCACTGTAACAATCATTGCACTGTAACACTACTGCACTGTAACAATACCTGCACTGTAACACTACCTGCACTGTAGCACTACTGCACTGTAGCACTACCTGCACTGTAACACTACCTGCACTGTAGCACTACCTGCACTGTAACACTACTGCACTCTAGCACTACCAGCACTGTAACAATAATTGCACTGTAACACTACTGCACTGTAATACTACCTGCACTGTAGCACTACCTGCACTGTAACACTACCGGCACTATAGCACTACCTGCACTGTAACACTACTGCCCTGTAGCACTACTGCACTGTAGCACTACCAGCACTGTAACAATAATTGCACTCTAACACTACTGCACTGTAACACTACCTGCACTGTAGCACTACATGCACTGTAACACTACCTGCACTGTAGCACTACTGCACTGTAACACTACTGCACTGTAGCACTACTGCACTGTAGCACTACCTCCACTGTAACACTACTGCACTGTAGCACTACTGCACTGTAGCACTACCTCCACTGTAACAATAATTGCACTGTAACACTACTGCACTGTAACACTACTGCACTGTAGCACTACTGCACTGTAGCACTACTGCACTGTAGCACTACCAGCACTGTAGCACTACCTGCACTGTAACACTACTGCACTGTAGCACTACTGCACTGTAACACTACCTCCACTGTAACAATAATTGCACTCTAACACTCCATACAGTCCATACACTATAGTGACAATCAACATAGCCCCACGTCCAACTTTGTGCAGTGAACAGTATGTACTAGTGACAATCAACATAACCCCCACGTCCAACTTTGTGCAGTGAACAGTATGTACTAGTGACAATCAACATAACCCCCATGTAAAACTTTGTGCAGTGAACAGTCTGTACACTATAGTGACAATCAACATAACCCCCACGTCCAACTTTGTGCAGTGAACAGTGAACACGGCCCCACTGTACTTTTATGTGGACTACTGGACTGTACTGTTGCGTGGACTGTACTGTAGTGTGCAATGTACTGTTGTGTGTACTGTACTGTAGTGTGCAATGTACTGTTGCGTGTACTGTACTGTAGTGTGCAATGTACTGTTGTGTGCACTGTACTGTAGTGTGCAATGTACTGTTGCGTGTACTGTACTGTAGTGTGCAATGTACTGTTGTGTGCAATGTACTGTAGTGTGTACTGTACTGTAGTGTGCAATGTACTGTTGTGTACTGTACTGTAGTGTGCAATGTACTGTTGTGTGCACTGTACTGTAGTGTGCAATGTACTGTTGTGTGTACTGTACTGTAGTGTGCAATGTACTGTTGTGTGCAATGTACTGTAGTGTGCAATGTACTGTAGTGTGCAATGCACTGTTGTGTGGACTGTACTGTAGTGTGCAATGTACTGTAGTGTGCAATGTACTGTAGTGTGCAATGTACTGTAGTGTGCACTGTACTGTAGTGTGCAATGTACTGTAGTGTGCAATGTACTGTAGTGTGCAATGTACTGTAGTGTGCAATGTACTGTAGTGTGGACTGTACTGTAGTGTGCAATGCACTGTTGCGTGCACTGTACTGTAGTGTGCAATGTACTGTTGTGTGCACTGTACTGTAGTGTGCAATGTACTGTAGTGTGCACTGTACTGTAGTGTGCAATGTACTGTAGTGTGCACTGTACTGTAGTGTGCAATGTACTGTAGTGTGCACTGTACTGTAGTGTGCAATGTACTGTTGCGTGGACTGTACTGTAGTGTGCAATGTACTGTAGTGTGCAATGTACTGTTGTGTACTGTTGCGTGGACTGTACTGTAGTGTGCACTGAACTGTTGTGTACTGTAGTGTGCACTGAACTGTTGTGTGCACTGTACTGTAGTGTGCACTGAACTGTTTTGTGCACTCTACTGTAGTGTGCAATGCACTGTTGCGTGCACTGTACTGTAGTGTGCAATGTACTGTAGTGTGCACTGTACTGTAGTGTGCAATGTACTGTAGTGTGCACTGTACTGTAGTGTGCAATGTACTGTAGTGTGCAATGTACTGTAGTGTGCAATGTACTGTAGTGTGCAATGTACTGTAGTGTGCAATGTACTGTTGTGTACTGTTGCGTGGACTGTACTGTAGTGTGCACTGAACTGTTGTGTACTGTAGTGTGCACTGAACTGGTGTGTGCAATGTACTGTTGTGTACTGTTGCGTGGGCTGTACTGTTATGTGCATTCTACTGTTGTGTGCACTGTTCTGTAGTGTGGGCTCTATTGTAACACATGTGCTCCACTGTTACACATGTGCTGCACTGTAACACATGTGCTGTACTGTAACACATGTGCTCCACTGTTACACATGTGCTGCACTGTAACACATGTGCTGTACTGTAACACATGTGCTGCACTGTAACACATGTGCTGCACTGTAACACATGTGCTGCACTGTAACACATGTGCTACACTGTAACACATGTACCTACATTGTAACACATGTGCTGCACTGTAACACATGTACCTACATTGTAACACATGTGCTGCACTGTAACACATGTGCTCTATTGTAACACATGTGCTCTATTGTAACACATGTGCTCTATTGGAACACAGGTGCTCCACTGTAACACATGTACTTCAATGTAACACATGTGCTGTACTGTACCACATGTGCTGCACCGAACACATGTGCTGTACTGTTACTCATGTGCTGTACTGTAACACTTGTGCTGCACTGTTACTTATGTGCTGAACTGTCACTCTTGTGATGAACTGTAAAACATGTGCTGCCCCGAACACATGTGCTGTACTGTAACACATGTGCTGTACTATAACACATGTGCTGTACTGTAACACATGTGCTGTACTGTAACACATGTTCTGCACTGTAACACATGTGCTGTACTATAACACATGTGCGCTACTGTAACACATGTGCTGTACTGTAAAACATGTGCTGTACTGTAACACATGTGCTGTACTGTAACACATGTGCTGCACTGTAACACATGTGCTGTACTATAACACATGTGCTGTACTGTAAAACATGTGCTCTACTGTAACACATGAGCTGCACTGTAACACATGTGCTGCACTGTAACACATGTGTTACACTGTTACACATGTGCTGCACTGTAACACATGTGCTCTACTGTAACACATGAGCTGCACTGTAACACATGTGTTGTACTGTTACTCAGGTGCTGTACTGTCACTCATGTGCTGTACTGTAACACATGTGCTGTACTGCAACACGTGTGCTGCACTGTAACACATGTGTTACACTGTTACACATGTGCTGCACTGTAACACATGTGTTACACTGTTACACATGTGCTGTACTGTAACACATGTGCTCTACTGTAACACATGTGCTGCACTGTAATACATGTGTTGTACTGTTACTCAGGTGCTGCACTGTCACTCATGTGCTGTACTGTAACACATGTGCTGTACTGTAACACGTGTGCTGCACTGTAACACATGTGTTACACTGTTACACATGTGATGCACTGTAACACATGTGTTACACTGTTACACATGTGCTGTACTGTAACACATGTGCTGCACTGTAACACATGTGCTGTACTGTAACACATGTACCTACATTGTAACACATGTGCTGCACTGTAACACATGTGCTCTATTGTAACACATGTGCTCTATTGTAACACATGTGCTCTATTGGAACACAGGTGCTCCACTGTAACACATGTACTTCACTGTAACACATGTGCTGTACTGTAACACATGTGGTGCACTGTAACACATGTGCTCTACTGTAACACATGTGCTATACTGTAAAACATGTGCTCTACTGTAACACATGAGCTGCACTGTAACACATGTGCTCTACTGTAACACATGTGCTCTACTGTAACACATGAGCTGCACTGTAACACATGTGCTGTACTGTTACTCAGGTGCTGCACTGTAACACATGTGTTACACTGTTACACATGTGCTGTACTGTAACACATGTGCTGCACTGTAACACATGTGTTACACTGTTACACATGTACTGCACTGTAACACATGTGCGGCACTGTAAAACATGTGCTGCACCGAACCCATGTGCTGCACCGAACACATGTGTTGTACTGTAACACATGAGCTGCACTGAAACACATGTGCTGTACTGTAACACATGTGCTGTACTGTAACACATGTGCTGCACTGTAACACATGTGCTCTACTGTAACACATGTGCTGCACTATAACACATGTGCTCTACTGTAACACATGTGCTGCACTGTAACACATGTGTTGTACTGTTACTCAGGTGCTGCACTGTCACTCATGTGCTGTACTGTAACACATGTGCGCTACTGTAACACATGTGCTGCACAGTAACACATGTGCTGTGCTGTAACACATGTGCTGTACTGTAACACATGTGCTGCACTGTAACACATGTGCTGTACTATAACACATGTGCTGCACTGTAACACATGTGCTGCACAGTAACACATGTGCTGTACTGTAACACATGTGCTGCACTGTAACACATGTGCTGCACTGTACCACATGTGCTGTACTGTACCACATGTGCTGCACAGTAACACATGTGCTGTACTGTAACACATGTGTTGCACTGTAACACATGTGCTGTACTGCAACACATGTGTTGCACTGTAACACATGTGCTGTACTGTACCACATGTGCTGTACTTTACCACATGTGCTGCACAGTAACACATGTGCTGTACTGTAACACATGTGTTGCACTGTAACACATGTGCTGTACTGTACCACATGTGCTGTACTGCAACACATGTGCTGCACTGTAACACATGTGCTGTACTGTACCACATGTGCTGTACTGTAACACATGTGCTGCACAGTGACACATGTGCTGTACTGTAACACATGTGCTGTACTGTAACACATGTCCTGCAATGTAACACATGTACTGCAATGTAACACATGTGCTCTACTGTAACACACGTGCTCTATTGTAACACATGTGCTTCACTGTAAAACATGTGCTGCACCGAACACATGTGCTGTACTGTTACTCATGTGCTGTACTGTAACACTTGTGCTGCACTGTTACTCATGTGCTGAACTGTCACTCTTGTGCTGCACTGTAACACATGTGCTGCCCCGAACACTTGTGCTGTACTGTAACACATGTGCTGTACTATAACACATGTGCTGTACTGTAACACATGTGCTGTACTGTAACACATGTGCTGTACTGTAACACATGTGCTGTACTGTAACACATGTGCTGCACAGTGACACATGTGCTGTACTGTAACACATGTGCTGTACTGTAACACTTGTGCTGCACTGTTACTCATGTGCTGAACTGTCACTCTTGTGATGAACTGTAAAACATGTGCTGCCCCGAACACATGTGCTGTACTGTAACACATGTGCTGTACTATAACACATGTGCTGTACTGTAACACATGTGCTGTACTGCAACACATGTGTTGCACTGTAACACATGTGCTGTACTGTACCACATGTGCTGTACTGTACCACATGTGCTGTACTATAACACATGTGTTGCACTGTAACACATGTGCTGTACTGTACCACATGTGCTGTACTGTACCACATGTGCTGCACTGTAACACATGTGCGCTACTGTAACACATGTGCTGTACTGTAACACATGTACTGCACTGTAACACATGTGCTGCACTGTAACACATGTGCTCCACTGTAACACATGTACTTCAATGTAACACATGTGCTCTACTGTATCACATGTGCTCTACTGTAACACATGAGCTGCACTGTAACACATGTGTTGTACTGTTACTCAGGTGCTGCACTGTAACACATGTGTTACACTGTTACACATGTGCTGCACTGTAACACATGTGCTGCACTGTAACACATGTGCTGCACTTCAACACATGTGCTGTACTGTAACACATGTGCTGCACATTCAGGACCTCAGGTTGACCTCAGAGAAACATAGATTATACAAAGAAATCCCATTTACACCTTTCAAAAACACAAAGAAGCCTATTTATAGATGTACTCGGTATATTGCTGACTCTCTGTTTCATCATAGCATGGGTAAACTTATAGGCTGCTCTGTGCCTGGGGAAGGACTTTGCTCAAAGTGACTCTGTACTGATTTTCAAAACTGATGGATTTCTCTAAAGTTTTAACCAATGAAACTTGACATGAAATAATGATTATCGTATCATCTCACAATGTCGTAAGGGCCAGCTGCTGTAATTTGGCCACCATAAGTGAGTGGAAGCTTGTCTGATTTTCCCATTGAAATTGCTTCAAAATGACTTCCTTGAAAAAATTTTATACGGTGCTATGTGAAACTATGATTCTGTCTCCTGTTACTGACTAACAGAGCTTTAGGGAACATATCAAATATATTCTGCCATCCGAGAGACTTAATTTAGGCGATGGGGGGGGGGGGGGGGGGACATAGTGGTCTGAGGTGCTGGTTTGGGAGACAAGGCATGTGGTGCACTGGGTTTGAACCCTGATGCAACAAAAGTTTGAAGTTATATTGCCATTAAAATCAGAGGATGTATGTTTTCTCCATTTACCTTTTAGCAGAATAAATCTAAATTTGAATGATACCCTTGTTCATATGACATGACTCTTCGTTCTCCTGAATGTAGTTGAAATTTTTTGGAATGGTATTGTTTTTTAAATGGCCAATGCCTTTCACAAACAGGAAAAACAGTATTGATACCAAAGTTATAAAATAAGTCTTTAGGGTGGTCATAAATGTATTGATATGTTCCCTAAGATGTAATTAAAGGAGGTATTTCACTTCTTATACAGGCAGAGTTCCTCCTCTCAGGAAAAAGACTTTGTATCCCTCTAACTTAGCCCTGCTCTTCCATACAGTTACTCTAAGTAGACTTGTACTGCCTCCTCCAACTATTATTCCAAAAATCGTAGACTTGCACCAAAGCCTAATTTTTCTGATTATTTTTTTAATAGACTTTTATTTCAAATGTCTTGTCCTATATATGTACGATGGATGTAGGGAATTGATGATCAATACTGATGTTGTTATGCCCCTACCTTCTATCATGGAGTTTGGTCTAGAATTTGCTGAGATATGAAGAAACCGGTCAGTAAAAAATGTGAAATTTATGTTGTGTGCATTATATAAATGAATGTTATAAGACCTACATAATTTGTATGTGTATGAAATGTATGATGCAGTGCAGCGGTAGGACACATACATAAATGAGGAATTTGGTAATCTGTGAATCGTACTTTGATGTGAACAAATAATATTGCCTAAACTAAAGTGATGTTAATGAATGGTAATGCTAGGCAACTTTTATTTTACATTTGATGACACATTTTTACGATGTCTGTGGAACCTCAAAATTGAATTTTCTAAACTGAAATTTTGAATATTTAAGCTCAACTTCAATTGTGTTTATATCAAGGCTATAATATGATACCAATATGGATTTGAACCCCCTTTTCAGTGTGTTGTCATAATTTGGCACATTTGAACTCAAAATACATTTGTGGAATATTCTGAAACCCTGGGTCACATAAATCCTTAAAAAAATGTAAACAGATTTGCTTGTAGGCACTGTGAGATACCCAGCTAACACCTGAACTATATTCACCACGTAGACTTGAACAAGCCCTCATCAGTTTTATTGTTACCCCGGGCCATATAGACTTGTCCGAAGTCTTATGTCTTATGTGTATTATTTTTGTTAGACTGTGCAAGAATATGTAGATAAACTGCTGTGGCTGTTGTAAAAACATGTTTCTAGAAGATTCCAGGCCATGTTTTAGTGCAGATGGCCTTCATCCAGGGCAGATGACCTTGATTCAGAGCTGACGATATTTTGTAAATAACAACAGATCTTTCATGTACATCTGACACTCTTGTGAAACCATTTTAATTTGTATAAGGAGAGCATTAATGGAAAGGCTGGGGGATTGTATTCTCTTATAGATTGGAGTTTGTCGAGCCAAAATGATGTCAAAATTCAACATTACAATGAATGTTTTTTGTACTGTTACAATAACATGGGGGAAAACTCATTAGGACTATGTTCTGGGGGTTTCATGTCATACCATGCCTACTGAGCTTTGTACAAAATATCCTTTTATTTTATTTTTCTTATAATTTTGGAAATTGTGTAATGTGCCTCACTGTACACATTTAAGTGTCCTAACCATTATTTTTTGGACAGAATTGTTAATCACGGAACTATTGATATTTTGCTTTAGCTTCTTTTTTTAATCAGAATTCTTGTTCTTGTTGCACTTAGTACTTTAAGATTTGAAGGATCCATGTATTATTGAGGATGAAACTCAAATGTAATAAAAATCCTCTCTGAAATTGTCATAACTTTCCTTTATTACCTTGAAGAAAATCTGAATTCCTGCTACAAAATCTATGCCTTTTAAGTCTCTTTATTTCTCAGTACCTATGATCTCAAATTCAGGTATAGCCTGACTGTTCTCTGAGCAGAGTTATTTTTACTGACTATGAAGAGCTAATTTTCTCCTTGCTTAGTCTTTAATTAAAGGATTCATTCCCTCGGGGAACAACGAAAAAACCCAAACGGAAGTGATCCACTACGCATGTGTGCTTGGAGAGTACTTCCTGTTTTGAGATAATAAGGTCAAAACCACAGAACATGTTAAATTTAGCTCAATTAGTTTATACTTAGCTTGCCGTTAACAACGATGTAAGATTAAACCTACTCTTCCCATGCTGCTTGGCTTGCCATTTGCTTTAGA
Organism: Sthenelais limicola; assembly: GCA_942159475.1. Classification (NCBI taxonomy): domain Eukaryota; kingdom Metazoa; phylum Annelida; class Polychaeta; order Phyllodocida; family Sigalionidae; genus Sthenelais; species Sthenelais limicola. The sequence goes on along the minus strand of OW804094.1, from coordinate 154,658,362 downwards.
TGACAATTATTTTAATATTTGACTGTCTGCCATAATGTTTTTATGTGTGTATATTTACATTTATATACTCCGAATATCCAGGAGTCTTCAATAAGGGAGAAATCAAAGCTAATTTAGTTTTTAGAAAAAGGTTATGTGCATCAACAACATGGGATGTTTAGAGAAATGTTTTAATTGAATATGTAGACTTATTATGAATTAAATAAGTCAGAACCACTGTAAAACTCCTTCCCTGTAGAATTTCTTAAGCTTGTGAGACTAAAAATATGGCTAGGAAATTCATTGATTTATATACACAATGTAAAAAATATATTTTAAGTGGAGAAGAGGCTTATTCAAATTCACGAAAACCGAAATGGAATGAGTCAAATATTGCGTTGATTTGCCTAATTTGTATATGTAAATAATCACATATATCTCTTAAGTTTGAAATGGTTGCTTGTATGTTTATGTCTATGGTAAATTCCAACCCTCATCCAGTGTGTTAAGTAAATGTAATTTCAGCAAAACTTATAAAATCAGGTCTTTCGGACAATTTAATAATTTGTTTGGCCTTCACGTTTTGGAGTTTTTACAATCAATCAAACAACAGTCCCTTCTGAATAAATTTTCATAATTCAGGGTTTAGTTGATGTTAATGCTAGCTTTGCTTTGCAAAGATCTGAGCATCAATTCTTTCTGTAGATTCTAAGTTTATAATCTGTTTGTTACTAACACTCATTGGTGAGGGGTTGGAAATTAATTAGATGGACAGATGAATAAGTCTCCTTCATGTGTAATATAACACTGTTTTTGTAACAAGTGTTCAATTTGTACTCAGTGTGGATTTGTTAGAAATAAAGTTGCTGCAGGTTGTCCTTATAATGATAAGCATACATACATATGTATCTAGGGTTGCCATGGAAATTATAAGCCACGCCCACCCCTAGCAACATAGCCATAATACATCCGTAACGTACATACATGCTTGTAGAAGATAAAGGAAGGAAAATGCGAATATTTTTGTATAAAAGAAATTGTACGTAAATGATATTCGATATATATCTATATATATAACATTTACTATGATTTGCACGTAGATGTAGTTTCTGGGATATTATAATAGAGAGGAATGAGGGGGATATTTTGAAAATAAAACACAATGAAATTATGATGAAACAATGTTATATGTATATGAATTGTGACCGAGTGATGGTGGATTGATGAATGGGTAAATCATACATGTGCAGGGGGAGAGTTGCAGAAAGTTATTTTTTACCAAGGCTTCAATGTATTTAGCTAAGGAACATTGTAACTGTTAGGTCAGAGATCCACTGTTACTGTGCTACTGCATCTGTATTGCATTAAATGACAATTCTCACCCATTCATATGCAATGGTTTACATTCAGTGATGTAGGAAGCAACTTGAATGTGGGGGTAGAGGCAACTTTGTCCCACAAATGAAAAAAGTAAAATAATGTAGTGTTTATAAAGAGTACAACGAAGAGGTTGGTTGGTATGTAAATATCACCTCCCAACACCAGCTTCCTACATGACTGCTTTAGACAGTGTTACACAATGTCACCAGAGAGATCTCTGCAATACTCCAACCCGACTCCCAATCAACCCAACTCCCAATTCCCAACCACTTTCCCAACGATTTTCTAGTGTTTTCTGATGTCGCAGAATATAAAGTAGCACCACACTTTAGCGATTTTTCGGCACTGGTGTCGATACACCACTGACATCACTTCACATAGCATGGGGTAAATATAAATTATACATCCTGCCCCCCGCCCCCTCCTTAATCTTGAATATGTAATTCAGATGCAGGCACAGCAATGGATCTCTAGCTAAATGCTTACACCAGTGAATGGCTTTGTGGTATACAGTGTGTGATTTGACCTAGGGGTGATCCATTATTATATTTGAGACTGGTCAATTTGTTTACAATTTGTGGAATTTTGTGTTAAGCATCTCATTGGACGTATGGACCTAGCCAACAAGAAATGTTCTCTTGATATTCTACTTCTATATATGCACCTTACTAATCTGGAAACCTCACCATTATGGAGAACAGATGGGGGCCAACCTGATCTCTGAATATTTCCATAATGGGATCAGTGGTACCCTAGAATCAGAATTCTCTACATTTCATAAAACAGCATGAATTTGAAAACAGTATGATTATAACTTAATTATAATAAAAATTTGAAATCATGATGAATCACATAACCATTGTTATCAAAATTCTTGTCACAGACAATTTTCCAAACAATTTAAATAAAACAACCTTCCTTCCTCATATTATTCATAAGGTGCATTTAGAATCCAATTAAACATTTGATGGTGGTCTGGCCCATTGGAGCCCTTAAGCTTACACCATGTACCCATGGGTTACCCCTAGACTACCCATGTATTATATAACATACACTTAGAGACTTGATGTACCGAATTTGTCAACCAGATTACAATGGATGGTGATGATGTTACGCCAGTCTTAACGACGATGCTCAGTTTGTATTATTACTGCCTCTATTATTAAACAAGAACTGGATGAAAAAATTAATGTTAAATAAAAGATTTGTCTTTTAGTTTGATGTGTTGGGAATTTTTTTGTGTATTTGAAAGATGATTACCGTATAACCTCCAATAATAGCCGGGGGCGGCTATTAAGTCAAACCCCCTCTTACCCCGGCGATTATTAGAGCCCCCGGCTGAAATATGAATCAAGACGGAATCAATGGTTATTCATACTAACATGTCATGTTCTTATAGCCCTACAATATTTCACCTTGTTGGTTAGGCTGTTATAACATGGAATTCCCCAGGGTTGTGAAAATGTAATGTAAACCCCGCCTAGCTAGTATACCAATAAGTTGCCAGGTGTCCCCGCGGTCATTCAATCTGGTAGAAGGAAGATGAATGGCTCATCAGATAGTTAACAGGTGGTGCCTTGGTATAATACTTAAGTAACAAATACCTAGAAATATCTAGAGAAACCCTATATGGGCTATATATATGGTCTAAATTAAAATATTAACCTGTGCCATTTCTCTGGTTGTGACAAAAACTATATTTTGCTGATATGGTAATTGAAAATAAAAGAAATGTTTAGCGATGTAAAAGCCAAGAAGACAGGAAGAGTCCAATGAAGATGTAACAACAACAAAAAATATAACATGGAATTCTGTTCAGGCCTAGATTTTCTCTATAGGCTACTGGAGACTACAGTAAATATAAAAATTACAAGTAATCAAAAAATGCAGTTCTTAAATTGGTTTGGTTTGGAAATATGTTTTATTCAAAATCAAATGTAGGATAAATCGGTGAATAACATGGCAATGTTTTCCTCTGTAGCCCTTAAATGAAATGAACTGGAGCCCCAACTTTACCTGAATAAAACACACTGAACTTCTAAGGACCGTTAAAATGAATAAAACTGAAAACAATACAGTTGTTGGTCAGAATGGTCAGATGTTTTACACCACAGTTGACACCATGTTTCTGTCACATTAGTCTTCAATGGTAGTGCACCAGGAGATAAGCTTGTCATCACAAGGAGTCAAATGACTATTCCTACCCCGACCCATCCCCATTAGGACTATCACATACACCCAGCTCTTATTAGAATCCCGTGACTATTAACACATATCACTGATACCCCAGCGGAAATTTATCAGATCCCCGACCATCATTGGAACCCTGGCTATTATTGGAGGTTAAACGGTAAATAGCAATTCGGAGGATTTGTTTTTCTGCCCCGGATGTCAGTTATATCTGCATGCCAGGTAGGATTTCCTTCAAATTTGGCATTAATATTTAGCCACACTTTAGTCAAGGCTAACTAGACCAACATTCTTGGTTGTATAAATGATTCATTTATAAAATTTCTGTTTTGAAAAAGTATTTAAATTTTGCAAACAAATTGTTTTATAAATTTGACCATATCATTCTAATGGGTTTAGAATGTAGTCAGTTTTCTAACTTTGAGCGATATTTAGGCGGTTTTGTGTTGCCATGGTAACAAGTATCCAGGTGACATCTACAATTCCACTGAAGCTTATTCAATCCGCACCTAATTAAGAGAAGTTAATTAACAGGAAAGCACCAAATGAAATGAAATAGAATTAGACTGAGAAATCCTCAGCCCCTTTTGCCTTGTCTAAAGGTCTACACGTACCATTTAATCTCATCTTTTTAAATACGATGGTATCTCAAAATTCTTTTTTTATATATTTGAGACTCATTTGCCTTTGACACTACTGTAATAAAATGTAGCAAATATTATACCTCATTATGAATACAATTATTGTCTCAGTTCCTTGTTCCTATTATATTTATCATTTTATCTATTTTACGTTAAACAAATAGTACCGATTGTTTTCGATTTACATTATATAATGGATACATTATTCCCAGTTATAACTGAGCAAACAGACATTAAAGGATGTATTACAAAATTCAGTGGATCGTGGATCCAGCAAAGTATAGCCTAGTCAAGGCCAAAAAAAATATAGGTGTGTTTCAGATTTACCCCCCCCCCCCACCACCCTACCTAGAAAATTGTTTTGGCAATCGGTGGAAGAACTACTTAGACCCTTGTCTATATAGACAGCCGAACAACCTAATTGTAATAAGATCGAAATACAATAAAGAATACTTGAATTGAATTGAATTGAAAAACCTTACCCTACCTCAAAAATGTTTGGCCATACCTTTAGATATTTTTTTTTAAATATCTAACTTTTTTGTTATTTTTAGGCCAAAAAAAAGGTTATGAAAGGACCCAGAACTGCCAAAAAGCATTTAAAACAACTATTGTTATGAAATAGACATTTTTTTCAGTTCCTGGGGGTTTCCTAAAAAAAAAATTTTTCACCTTGTTGGTTAGGCTGTTATAACATTGAATTCCCCAGGGTTGTGAAAATGTAATGTAAACCCCGCCTAGCTAGTATACCAATAAGTTGCCAGGTGTCCCCGCAGAAACACACCTATTATTTTTTGGGGCCCAATATGTATGAATAACGTTTCAGTGCTGTCAAAAACCCTGGGTAAAAACATGACAAATGTAATGAAAAGGAATCATTACGTAAAATTAACAGACTTATTACATACTTGACGAACAGCCCCCTTACGCGGAATAGCTCCGCTATGTTTCTCAAATCACGTGACCGGGGCACTGACCGAAGGGAGAAACGACGTATATACAGAAACTGCCCATCATCGACCTGTTTTCATGCTTTATTTTTTTCCGGAACTTTCTAACCGATCCCAGATGCTAGATCGAGTCAAGGGGAGCAAGGTTCAAATGGAAAAATGTTTCATTCAATGAATAATTAAAAAGTTATCGCTAACCGCATATTCGAAGCGAGGGCTGTTTAAAATGGCCGCCATAACAAAATAGATGGAAGAGGCCCACTACGACTCTAAGCCAATCATATCATCCGATTCGGTCATGTGACCATGTGCGCAATGACGTCATATATAGCGGCAGGTCGGGGAAGCCCTCCGATCAGAAAAACAAACCTGACATAGCCTGTTGCAGGTAGAAAATCCAGGATTATCATTTATTCCATTAAAAAGGTAACGAAATATAGATTCTTCTGCTAAAATCTTATTGTCTGCTGCATGGTCGTTGGGTTGGTGGAACCCATACGACCTGAGCAGATAAACTCAAAGCAAAATGTCTGAACGAGAACGGGACTCGGTAGCCATGCCGTAACTGGCGTGACCAAGCAGCTAGAAATAGTTTAGTAATCGGGATTCCCGGGCGGTTTGGGAGGGCCGTTTTCACGACAATGCTTCATTTGTATATATAAAAACAATATTAGGCATTCAGAAATATAACCAAACTATTAGAACAATCCAATTCAAGGCGGTACACTTTTCTGGATTAATTATTAGGCCTACTGTGCCGTTCCGATTGCCTCAGCTTTTTGTAATCGCACACGTGTGCCGCTACACTTGTCATGGTAACACGTCACCCAAATGACGCAATTTGATTGGTTTGGCGACGTTGCGCTCTTTAATAGCGGATGCCCGGCGGATGCCTCGATGTTTCGAAAGCTTGAAGCTTTCAACCTTTTGAAACATCAGGGCGGAACAATGTCTGGAAGTTTCAGACATTGTTCCGATAATCTGGCAAGAAATACAGTACTAGTAAGTTGAATATAACAAATAAATATGTACTAAATACCAACTCAGGCAACTGGCTCTCCGTTCGGTTTGTAATCGATCATGATCGATGCCGACGTCGGGTCAAATCACGCGTGTCGTATGATTTGACTCGCGGGAATCGTTAATTCTAATCAGCTATTCCGCTCCAGTTAGTAAGAATTCTTAATAAAAGATTGTTATTAATAAATAATGAAACTAACTGTGAACTCACCTGCCTATTCTATACAGTTCTGCCTAACCAGTAACGACAGCATCAGCGTGACAAGCTTCTGCGCTGAAGGAAGGACGGATGTACTGCTAGCTTCATATATCCGTCACGAGAGAGCAGCACTGGGCGGCAAGTCCCTCACTAGTGGCTTTTAATTACGCTAGAAGGCGCCACTTTCCCGGGCAGCCAGGCTGATGCATCAGTTTAGGGCTGACTTTTTGACTAGTATTTGGAAGCGGAATTGCAACAGGGAATTTGTGTCCAAGTATTATGCTAGAGTAGGCCTATCGGAGATATTTATATATTGGTTTATTTGAAATAAATGAAGTAGTGTGACTTACAGTTCTAAAGAACAATTGTTTTAATCCTTACACAAGTGGCAACACACACGCAATAATATAATAGGGGCTCCTGTTATCTTAAAACTAGGCTATAATTATTATTATTATGTCATTGTTATTATATGATTACATTATTGTTCAAGCGACTGTAGAAAGTAAAATAAGTAGGTGACATCTATATTTTTTTTAATTCATTAGTGTCTTATCTAGTCAGGAATAATCCCTGCAGGGATGCAAGTCGGGTAAGGTAAAATAATCTGAACATTTTCCAAGGTCCAAGGGGCGCATAAAGGACCATGTGTGTTTGTAGGGCAGTGCGCCCTAACTTGGGTCAGTCCAAGGGGTGTATAAGATTCCCATTCGCGGAGTTCTTGAGCGAAGGACCTCGGGGATTTCCGTGCGCTCCATTGACCCAATGCTAAAGTCTAACGGAAATATCTGGAATCTCACTTCAGTTAGGATCTGAGGCCGCCTCTCCCCCGATAGGGATAGGCGGCTCCGTTAGCTCCAGGCTCCGTGAGAACACTCAGATAGAAGTCTCTACACATCACTCCCCTATGGCTGTGTACAACCTCTACTCAAATTGTCAAATGAGATTTTGAGAAAATTTTGGAATTTATAAGTCAGTTTAGGGTGTTGTATGGGACATTTGCCGACTTTTCCATATATCTGAATTCAGTTGATAATCTGAGAACTTGCATCCCTGTCCCTGGAAGTGATATAAAAAAACTAAATGCCTAAATGCCAGTATTTCTTTTCTTTTCTATCCCTTTAGATAGACCTACTCAAGATATTCACTTCATACTCCATGATAATAACTAACGAAGTCAGGCATATGACAGAGGTCTTATGGTTAGATGGGGACCGTCCATAAACTACATAACGCCCAATGTAACCCATGTATTAGGCCTAATATGTCATTGGTAGGCTGTAATGAGATTTTGCACTAAATTCTGTGGGAATCGCATGAGAATCGGCTTATGCCCCCCTCACACTATACGCATCCGACGAGTTGTAAGCCTTACAACTCCCTACAACTAGTTTTCCAGTTGTAAGGCCCGTTTTTGAGCTGTTGTTCACGACAAAACTCAAGATTCAAATGTTGAATCGGATCGTACAGTGTGAGTGCCAGTTGTGAGGCTTACAACTCGGTCACAGCGAGTCGTGAGACTTACAACTCAAAAAAACAGAAAAAAATGCGTTGGGCTATCCGTTACAACGCATGTTGTAACGGTGACGTCATTAAAAAAACACTTTATTTGCCTTTTTTAGCGGGGGGCTCCCGATTCGAGTCGGCTAGTGTGAGATGTAATAAGTCTTCAGTTGTAAGTTGTAAGTCGTACGACCAGTCGGATGCGTACAGTGTGAGGCAGGCATTAGTGGACAAGGCCCTTTATGCAGCCTGAGTGGTGGGTCTCAATTGAGAGGCAAAAAAGCGTTACGTAATATACAATTGGCCCTAAAGGAGGAATGACAGAAGAAATTTTTAAATTATTCAAAGTTTATTTCAAAACCTCTGAACAAGACAATGATTTCAAAAGATACATCAATACACAAATCGCTGTCGCCAACTTTAAGTAGGACTTCACCCAACCTGGTTTGATAAATACAAAATTCAATAACAACAGCAACAACACTCTGAGTCAGTCACAATGTTATGACAAATAAGGCACACAATAGATCAGTTTTGTCACTCAAGACACATAACAAATGCTCGATTTATTATTATTTTCAAAGACCCCTTAACAAGGCAATGGTTCCAACATGAACATCGAGATAATAACCACCATTCAACATGATATTAACTTCACCCAAACACTTGCCTAGTCCGTAAGTCAGTAAAAAATAATAAAAGATGGCGTACACAACTGCCATATTTGTGACACATGATATTTAGAATCATGCACATTTACACAGAAAGAGCATTACATTAACAGAAATTAGCAACTACTTGAGTTATAACCAATAATCTGAAATATGTTTGGAGAAAGCTTTTCTTCCCCTTGTCCATTTATCTCCAAACCATAACATCATAGAATTTCAACAAACAGTATCAACAGCTTCTACCGAATATTTTGTTTTAGACAGCTTGTCTTTTATATTAAATTTTTTTATATCTTTTAAGTCTTATCTAACATTCCAACACTAGAATGACTCGAGTAAATTAGTTTTACTATAGGCATTTTCTCAAAATAACAAATATTTCTGTTTTACTACAAGCATTTTCTCATAACAAATATTTCTGTTTTTACAACAAGCACTTTCTCAATATAACACATATTTCTGTTCTACGACAGGCATTTTCTTACAACAAACCTAGAACTAGAACATTCCCTTTGTTGGAGACCTCTGGTCTATCTGGTGCAATAAATGTTCAATTATAAGTACCGAGTTCTATTCCCTCTATCATTATACTGGATGAGTCCACTAATAGCTACTGGTGTTTAGAAGTGGTATGGTAATATATTTTGGGATGTTCATCCATGACTACCATGTTTCATTGACCATGTTCCGATATGCTGAATGGTTTACAGCTAAATTAATAGCGTGCCAGTGACCATAATGAAAGACAGTTGGTAAGGCACCCCAGCTTTCTACTGCAGTATTTACCAACTGACATAGTGTGGTGAAAATGAGATGATGAGTTGTTTGCTATATATGATCTCCACATGGGACTCTTGCACAGATGTTACCCTTTGCTAAATACCCTTTAGATCAGACGCGTTAACTTATTGTTTACATTTCTTTTGCCAGTAGAACCATTTGCCAGAGCCTACACCATTTTCTTCTTGTAACACAGTCAATGTGTTAGTACTTAATTATAGTTGTTTCATTTTAATATGTAGTTGGTTATAGCGATAGTGTGCAAGTGCATGGAGTTCACCAGTGATTTATAATTGTAATATTATGGACAAAGAACATTCTGCCAGACCTACCCAGTATTATGATGCTGTAACCTTGGTATGATCATAATGGGGAGGGGGGTGGAGAGGATGAGCCCTGGAGGAGTGATGGGGGAGGGGGAATTGCCCTCCAGAATTTTCTAGAATTATTCAAAACAAGTAAATGGGGTTGTGACTCCTTGTAAGCCTTGGACCTGTATTCCTATTGGACATGGGGACAAGGAGCTCCTCAAGCAATGATTATGATTGGTCAATGGAGCAGCTCTTTGTCCTCCTGGTAGATAGATTGTGTAAGCTGTATGCCCTAGTTGGGCACTTTTGTTTCTGCTCTCTCTCAAACTATTTCTGTGACAACTCTCTCCTCAGTGAGGCTATATTATTGGTGGTATTCAACATGTAATCAGAAGAATAAAAGAAACACAACGAGAAGTATACATCATGGACTTGACATAATCATTGGGACTGTGTTACAGCTAATGATAATTGGTTACAGTGACCAGGATTACGGTAATTATGGCTACTGAGATTGGTAATGGTACGGAGTAGTTTCATAAAGGATTAAGGATCAATCCCTGAATGGATGAAGAGGATCTCACAGAATGTATCTCAGTGAATGGCTACTGGGAGTGGTAATGGTACAGAGTGGTTCCACAAAGGATCATGGATCAATCGCTGAATGGATGAAGAGGAACTCACTGAATGTATCTCAGTGAATGGCTACTGAGATTGGTAACGGTACAAATGAAACACAACTACAAGTATATCTACATCATGGACTTGACTTTGGGGCTGTGTTACATTCTGCCAGTTTTTGTAGTTTACATATAATATGTTTGTGAATTCATAAATCAACATTACATTTTTCCCGATGTAATTCATGATATAGCTAGTACTAAACAATCACATCTAGATCAATAACTATCATTTGTGTTCATTTAAGACAATTTCATTTACAATCTGCTATCCAACAAGTATTACTATTTACACAAGGTCTTTAAACATATAAAAGTAATCCCTTCAATAAAAAATAAAAAAGCATTGCTCTGAGTACATCAATACCATATTTTTTTTTAAGGTTCGTCGAGTTTTTGGATATTTTTTTATCTACCCACAGGACTATTATCGTATTTATGGCATTTTTACAACAATTATAACCAATATTCTAGATAGTTAACCTTCGTTTTCCCACTTTCCAATAGGTTACAGACACCTTGTCCTTTATCAACCTATGTTTGGCTATGTTGAGAGGTATGGTCAATTGTGTCCACCATAGAGACATTTTGTCACATAAGGTACAAGGAACTGGACAGTCTTATCATAATCACTCCAGCTTGTTAACAGATTTTATTTGACAGAATTTCACAACAGTGATACGTTTTATTTGCCAAGTAAGAAAAGGAGACATAATCTTTAAGCCTTGGTTAAATCTATTCTACATCGCGATCCCACATTAAGCTACAACACTAGATGCCTCGACAATGATGTGTTTCAGGAAAATGAGTCATAAGTCGCAAAAAAATAGATTTTGAGATACCATTATATTTGAAAAGATGAGATCAAGGTGATTCCAATGATAGTAAACAGTCTAATAATCTAATAAGTATTTCTAGATTTTAAGTTTGATATTTTCGTTTTTGAAAAAAAAAGTTTCCAATATTTCTGGGGGTCAATAAACAGTAAAGTTACTAAATATACTCCATATATGGACCTTTAAAACGAAAGGATATATTAAATGGATTGTCCTGAAATTTGATACATCGATTGATGTAACCATGAGTTATCAACCGCTAAACAATTAGAACATTCCAATAATGTGATCTTGTGAAAAAAACACTTTAAAAAATATCAATTTTGCGACTTATGACTCATTTTCCTGAAACACATCACATTAATAATATATCATGTAATACAATGGCTACAAGCTTTCTTTTGTATTTTGACCTATCTAAAATACCTGGACATGAAGTTCACTTTGTCTATGATGCTTTTAGGTACAAATAAATAATATGTTGAATTGAATTGAATTGAATTACTTTACATACTTTCTGCTCTTTTATAAAACCAAGTTCTTTTTACTTATCTGTTTAAACATCACTTTAGCACACAATGAACGAATACATACATGTATTCAGCACAGAATGAACGAATACTTATCCTCATACTTAGTCATATATTGTGTATTCATATTTTATATCTTGCCAATACCCTGTATTTATACTCATGTGTACCCGACAGGCACTGAGTGCAATTGAGTGTGATAGCACTGTGATCATTTTGTGATTGACTGCAAACTAGTGAAGTGTGATACTTATGGCGTTGAATCACAGTGAAATGGACAAGCCATTAGCCACCATTATGTGAAATCCATTGCGTCTATTTCCTCCCATGTTGTTGGTGGTCTCACACTTGTGTTAGATCAAGTTCTCATCCATATTCATTTATGTTTGTATTAAACATGAGTTACTCAACCAATTTTATCTCTGAATACTACATGTTTTCTTCAAAAGTCAATAATATGAGTGTGATCTCAATCATGCATATAATGTGCATTGAAGCCACAACAGGCCACAATACTTGACACTGCACACTCACCTGGCATTCACAGCTCACTGTCGCACATCTGACACTAGGCTCAGACACTCTATATTCAGTCTCTAACATTGAATCACAGAAACCCCTACACACAACTAAACAATATAATGCTACCTCCAATTAAGCCACATAATTATTACTTCTCAACTTTAATTCCCACCAAGTTGTATATCTGAAATTAAATGACTACTGCCCCCGCACAAAAGTCGCCAACAATTATTTATAAATATGTATTATTTTACAACTGTGCCAAATATGCGTAACAATTACGCGCGGCGGTAACGCATGCCTACTACTATTGAGATCATAATGATGCATATGGTTGAATTCCTTATTTCCTCAGCTTTCTGTAGATATAAAGTGTATGCATATTAAAAAATGTTCAATATGATAGGGTAGTTACCAAAGATAATCTATTTCTTTTGCTGGAGAATAATAACAAACTATTCTCAATCAACAAGTACAATGGTGAATAGGCCTATAATTCTGTGGCAGATCCTATACGGATTGTGATACATTTTCATATGGTATTTTATAACACCAAGACAACCAGAACAACATCAGAATAATACTTCTCTGATATACATATTCACTGTCATGTATGATCTCAATTGCACATATAATGCGCATTTAAAATCGCGTCTAAATACACTCACTCAATTGCCACACTCATTATTGAAAGACAGGTGGCGCAACCTCGTAACTGGGATGTATTTACAATTGTGTGTGGCATTTGTGTGTGGCACGTGTGGCATTTTTACCACTATATTAATCCACATCATGTAGACAGGGATATTATAAGTAGCATACCTCTATAGTTTATTTGTTTAATTTAGTTGTTTGATGTGGAAAAATGTTTTGATCAAAATACCCCCCATCATTGCATACTTCATTAGCTCATGTAGCCTTGGCCACCAGATTTCAAGTACAACTGGAACAACCCTTCCCAGCAATGCTGCTGTCTAACAGGATGGAAATAATGATGAAATAATTGATGTATTACCATGAAGAAATGAATATGAGAAAAATCGAATGATATTATTCTGCAAATAAAAGCTAAAAAATAAGGAAAATGGGGACAAAATTGTGCATAACATATCCCGCTCAAATGCCATCAGAATTTGCAGATTTTTGCACCAATATTGCGTTATATCCTTAGCGTGACCATCACGCAATCATTGCGCAATAATTATTGCGTGAAAAGCGTCCACTCTCATCACAGAACTATGGCGAGATGATTGCGCATTAAAAATCGCGTAGAATCGCGTTCATTTGCCTGTCGGGTAGTTCTCTATCAGTCTTCTTATTTTTTCCTCCCCCAAAAAGGTAACAGCGGGAAAACATGGGATCTTTCATTCCATAAGCTAGTCGACCTTTTTGTCACTCTTTGTTTCTGTACTTGTATAACTCAGTGATGAATAAACAATTTTCTAATCTAATCTAATCTACTAAGTCAACTAGCCACTCAATCAATCATGATGGCGGGGCCAAATTATTATAAAAGTCTACGGGGATGACCCAAGCACCATCCCACCATACAAACTAATCTTATAAATAAATTATAAGTGATAATCACCTAAAAGACAAACCCAATATCATGAATACCGCTAAGGAAAGATTTGTCAAAGCAGAGGAAAATCAATTCAGGAACATAATGATGTGTACTTTTGAGAAAGATATTCACCTAAAATACCAACTTTGTATTTTTTATTTAGCGAACCTCAAATTGATGTAGCACCAAGGATTGGGGTGAAATGCAGACAATTTATGTCTGAACCTTGAAAACGGAGATGGCAAATACCACTCAATTAGTTATTTCCTGGTTAAAGAAGATATTTAAAGAACTAAAAAAAGGGAAATATAAGAGTGCAATTGACATTATGGAGATACAATGTCACTTCAATTGTTTAATTAAAAAATCCGGAGATGAGGCACCGATTAAGTGGAGATATTAGAAATGCACAAATGCATAAATGCACTGTACAATTACAGTATAAGATATGGAATTTATGAATGTTCATGCATTCCAAAAATACTCAGCATCACAGCACTTACAACTACAGATTTTTGCAAACTGAATATCGTGATAAAAATGATCTTTTTGCATGTCATGGAACTGTCAAGTTGCAAGAAACCCTCAATATGAATCAAGGAGGATGAGAATTGAAAGTCCAATAGCAAAATTTACTCAGATCTTCGATTGAGAAATCAACTTTATATAGATATGCTCAAGATGACGTATATTATGGCAAGGATACCTTCTATGTAGAATCCTTAAAAAACACCATGAATATTTTTCAAGATAAACAAATTGTATTTGTACCACAGTACAAAGCTCAGTATATCTGATTTGTCTGTCCTTCACTGGAACAAAAACGTAAATGGAGAACATTCATCCTTGTGGGGAGCACTCAGAGGAAAAGTGAAAAAAAAACATATATCAAAGCAAGATACAACTACAGGAAACAGATATGGATGAAACACATAGACACCATATTTTCTCATGTGGATTAGCTTTCTTGTTTGAAATATAGGGCGCAGTTATGCAAATACAATTTTTAACATTTTGATGATAGACCTCCATTATTATCATAGTCGAGCATTCCTCACAGAATACTTACCACCTTTACTGAGCAATAACAGGTGTAGAGGACTACAACTGTCATACATCTGTATCGACATATTACGGCCCACCAAGGAAAGCAGACAAAGCAGGAGTTGGACTTCAAGGTTGTTAGAGGTTGTCTTTTGCCAGGATAAGTTACCAGACCAGGTCCGATCCGATTTTGAACACCCCGATCTGGGTGGCAGATAAGAGAATGCCACCAAATGACTGGAGAAGGGGGACCCTCTAAACCACAGGACCGGTCCTGTGGTTTAGAGGGTCCCCCTTCTCCATTCTTCTCCATTCCTCAGATTTTAGGCTCTCTAAGTAGGAAAAGAGATAGGAAGTGTATTGAATCAGAAATAAATATATCAACACAACAAATTATTTTTCTCTTACATTAATTCAGAATTATCATTTTACTAGTGTTTTCTCCTTTTTCTGGTGAGTGTAAATGATCAGAATGATAAAAACAAAAACTATCATAACTGCGATTTAGCGTCCAGACCCCCTTTCTATGTAATGCTAACCACTTGTGGTCAAGTGTTAATTAATTTATATACATTGGGTCAGCAAGGCCGACAGGCAGCATAAAGATGGATATCACCACTCTCCGGAACGACCCTGGTCTGTTACTGGCAGAGCACTGACTTTATCTCTGGACTTAAAACTTCTTTACTTCAACTTGCTTGGCACTTGTTCACTACATCTATTGTATTGGACAATATAATACAATATTCTACTATACTAATGCCGATGGGTAAAAGATACGTGATTCCATAGTTCCCATAAGAGAGGGAAAATTTGTTGGAATTGTGTTGGAACTTTTATTGCTATTTATGTTAATGTCCTGTCAACCTTTTGCCCCACGAGTTGTTCGAGTTGCCTGTTGTGGTCAACCATGAACAAATGCAGCTGTCTTAGTCATACACAACACCCCACTCGTCCCTTTCCCTATTTTCCAAAACCCACTTCCTTTTGTCTTAATATAGAAAAAACAGCTGCATGTATACATGTATGGATCATTGCAAGGACCGACCGGCGGAGCAAAAGGTTGACAGGCCCTGACCATAAATAGTATTAGAATTTCACTGCTTTAAACTGCGTTTTATGGGAACTATGGAAGCACGTATCTTTTACCCATTGGCCTTAGTCTACTCTACTGTTGCCTTCCATCATTTCTTCCAATACATTCAACACAACTACTACTCTTTCAAGTAACAAGGGCTCTCTCAACAGCAACAAATGAACACAAGAAGTACAGATATATGATCTAAGAGAATAGGGAGTTTAAGGGCCAAACCAAAGAAAGGCCGCAGAAAGAGGAGATGGACACCCAGACCAAAGATAGAGAAGATAGTCCCCAACAGACCAAAAGTGTATCAGTAGTCTATTAAGTCGTATTTGGATACCACTTTGAATAGGAAAAGTGTACCAATAAAAAACTTTTGGTCTAAAAATGCACCTCAGATAGGAGCCATCAAGCAATAAAAAACAGAGATGGGGAAAGTCAAGCAATAAAAAATGTGCAGTAATGGGGAATAGACTTGTGTGGTGGTAATGGTGGTTATATCTAGGTGGGAAACCATGACAGACATAATATAGGTTAGAAATCTATGATATATGATTCATCAGATGGAGCTTGGGTGGATAGTAGAAGAGGAGGAGGAAGGTGGGTCATACTGGTGAAGTCTTTTTAAAGCTGAGATGCAGTGTGTTATTTCGGGAAAGGCAAAGACAGAGGAAGAGAAGCTCATAAATTACTTTTCCTGGAAGGGTTATATAACTCCAGGCGGATGGGGTTGTTAGGACATTTCTTTTCAAACGTCGTGATGGAATACTTCAAGATTGACGATCTTGTGGCTCATTTCAACAACTTGGAAGCATTGGAACATTTCGCTAAGGCATTCAAATTAACAGACAATGACCTCATCAAAGGAAGGATTGAGGAATTACAATGTAATGTGAGTATAATACGGATTGCATTAATGGATTATTTCTTCTGTTCTGTATGCCTTAGACAAGATGACGAATATTGTGGAATCTGCTTTTGATTCTAGGCAAAGTATCAAGTGGAAGATAATGCACCGACTCCGTTGGAATACCATGAAATGGTATGTCTCTGTGAATTTTCAAATATTGAATATGTGAAAAGTCACAGAATTGCCCAATGATTAGAAGCTATACTGAAGTATTTATGTATACTGCAGGATAGGTTAGAGCTTTTGAATATCTACAGCATGATGTCGTCGGATGACATCATGGTATGTATTGTTGATATTGATTTATTGTATATTGATCTTTTGATGTGATATTATATGAGTATATGTATGGAATTCATACTTATGGAAGTTTTTTTTGGTGGTTACAGACTGAGCTGTTGAGCTGGGCACCGACTCAAATTGACAGCTAAATTCAAGAGTGACAGGCAGACGATGTGAGTATATGATAAGATATCTGATATAGATAAGTGTAATGATGCGTATTGAGATTTTGGGGTTTACAGCGTGTCTTTTCTTTGTATTGATAGCTCTGCGCAGTATTAGATACCATGGAACCGCTGGCAACCACTGAAGCAGACGCTGTCTCTCCATCAGACTATAATCCTGAATGTGTCTGTAATAGCAACAGTGTGGTTGAAGACATATTTGTAGTTCCGTTGGATGATCAGAATAATGTAAGTTTTATTTATCTATTTATTTTATATCAGATATTAACCTGAATGAGAATTAACATATTAGCTAATTAACTCTATACCTTTGTGGTTAATACGAAAATACAAACTGGATGTATGGAGATGATAGTATTCTAGAGATGGCAATGGGCATGTGCCTAGATGGCAATGGGCATGTGCCTAGATAGAGATGTCCTATTTCCAGCCACGGACTCAGGCATCCTGAGCAGGCATCTAGCGCCAGGCGTAATGAACTCAATCATGAGCTCAATGGATGAAGATGTATGTAGGTGCTGCATCATTATATCTTGTGCATTTCAATCTTAATCATAATCATATATTGAAATTATATGATGGATTATTATTATTCATTATAATTATTCTTATTTAAGGTTTCACCAGTGGAAGTAGATGTCTATGACGGCAATGGTGACTTTAGGGGACTGGGAGCCAAATCCAAGAAAGTCAAAAGCCATAGGAAGAGGAGGTGGACTCCTAAACAGAACAAGATAAAAAAAAACCTGCTCCTTATGGACCAAAGGTATACCCATATATATGCCAGTATTGTGGAGCTTTTTACCAGCGAGGTAAGTCGTTTATGTCACATATGCAATGCAATCATATTGAAGAGAATGAGCAAAATACTTGACGAGTTCCTAGGGATATGAAAGACTTTGGAGTCTTTACAATGGAACTTAGCAAGTACATAAAGCCATACATAATTATATTGCTATACTCATGTAAAAACTTGTATCATGTAGTTCCATGTTAGTGTTAGGGGGATGTAGTAGTCAGTAGTCAGTAGATATAACAATAAAAGTTAGAATAACTCTGGGTTTCTTGGAAGAACTGTGAGGGCACAGAAAGAATACTGTCCATTTTCCTGTCTAATGTAATTGTCTATTGAGGAAATAAAAGCATTTATATATATATATATATAAGTACAGACATATCCACCTCTATTGGCATGAGGACGATGGTCAATTTTACTTTATTCAATACAAAGAAGAGGAAGAGGAAATCAACTATGATAAGTCCATAAAGATGCCACTTCTACATTTTGTGAACTTTGTCATGGTGCACATGGATTGAATTGCAGATAAGGTGGAGGCCATTAGGAAAGGATCTGGAACCACAGAAGAGTGGGCCTTGGGAGTGGATGTGTATCTATCCCTTCACAAGGATTATAAGAGCATAAACATTAGGAATATCTTTCAATCTGGTGGATCAAGCCCCAAGAGCAAACCACAGCCAGGAAAACCTAGTTTAAACATGAAGTCTACAGAATTAGATATTCTGAAAAAGTATGCAAAGGACATCCCTAGTGCTATTCACTTCAAGAACAATCCCAGCTTTATTCCCTGTGCCTTCGCAGAGCACCACCAAAACCAAGAAGGGGCAATGCATTGTTCCAAGTGCAGACTGGGACAGGATTTGTAGACAAGACTTTAATGATGCTCAATTTCATAATCAATATCGGTTGTGAAAGTGACAGTGAAAGTGAAAGCGATGCAAGCCAATCTTCTGATGAAGAAGACATGTATGACAGGATGTGTGGCATGAGACTGGGACAGGATTGGTTCCAGTGTTCCTCATGCCAATTCACTTCAACATGGGATTCCTCTCCATATACCTTCATCTGGAACCCAGAACCCAATGTTTTACGTAAACATGAAGATGGCCCATGCCTTTATTACTTCGGGTATACGAATGGTGCAATATGAAACCTTATGTGCTGGTGCTGGTATAGGAACATTAACTAAGAACAAAATGGACCACATGAAAAACATATTGTACAGGAAGAGGCAGATAAGTCAAAGAAGCAAGCAACAGAAGAGGAAGGACTGGACTGGACTGACGATCTCATGAGTGGCATAGACATCATGACTGTTGCTCGTCATGGGACAAGAAAAAATGCCAAAGATACAGATGTTATTTGTTAGGGAGAAAAAATGCATAAATGCCTGTGGAACGGACATATCACCCGGTCAAGAGATAGAGTAACACAACGTCATGAGGTCATTGGAGTTAAGGATATATATAAACATTTTGATCAAATTGACTGCCCAATTAATATCCATGCTCATGACAGTAACCCATCTGTGACCAAGTATGTGGCAGAGGAAAGATCCCCCACTATAAATCAGTTAGATGTGTGGCATGAGACCTCAAAGATTCCTTCTAAATTCAAAAAGATCAGCACTGGGAGTAAGAAAACAGAAGGGAAAACATGGCACTCACAGCTATTTGATAAAGAACAATCAGTGAAAACTTGATGTGAACTGGTGTATTAGGAACTGTGATGGGGACACAGATTCATTGAGCAGCAGTATGGAGAACATAGTCAAGCATTACCAACACGATCGCACCTCATGCTCACCTGTTTCTAGGTGCAGGAAAGATCCCAACTATGATCCCTCTAAGCTGGTACTCACACAACCAAAAGTCATATCCCTACTCCTGCAATTCATTCACTCTCTCAATGTATATAAAAAGCCTGAACGATTTATCTATGCAAGAAATACAGGCTATGTAGAATCCTTCAATCGTTCCATCAAACTTTTCCATTCCAAAGATGTTCATTTTTCAGATAGAGATTATTTAATGAGGTCCAATTTAGCTGTCCTCTCTTGGAATGATAATGTGGACAGACGCAGTACAAGTTCCAGTTCAAAAAACAACCGAAAAATATTGCAGCCCAAAACACACAACTTTAAGGAGACTCTGTGGAAATTTATATTGAATAGATTTTAGCTCCTTGCTTGTGAATGTGTTATCGATTTTAGGAATAGCAGAGGAGAAATTCCAGGGCCATCAAACATATCAGCTGTCCTCCTAGGTTTACAGCTATTAGGTACTAACGAAAACTGCCCCTTTAAACTACTAAAAATAATAATTTTCAAATGAACACATATATTCATTTACCAATATCCAAACAATAAATCTTATCCCAACAATAAATTTTATAAAAAATGTTTAGATTCTGTTTATTGTTGAAAGATTCAAAGACGAAATGAAATGAAATGGCAGCAATTGCAAGGACCCGCAACTTCGCAAATAAAAGTGCTTTCCCCAAAGTTCCATGTCCACACTGCCTCAAGAATGTCAGCCCATTTTCATTTGCTAGGCACAAGAAATAATGTCCTGCAAACCCACAAGCAGTTCTGGCCACATGTCCAATGTGTGACAAAGGGTTCAGGTCACCGGTGGCCTACATTCACATTAGTTTCATCACCATGGTCCAGGTCATAGGAATTGGACTGCTAATGGGGTAAGTTCATTTCTTATTATATTTTTGTCTTTTATAACTTATATTATGTGAATGATAATTCAGACTGTTGTCTTGATAGATAGCACTCCATCTTGTGTGTAGCCATTGTCTTTGGCTTAACTGGAGCACATTTATATTTGCAGCTACAGACCCCATGCCCATTTGCTCATTTCATATGATATTTTTTGTTACAATGTATCTATTGTAGTTATTGTTTGATATACACTTTAATGTATATTGAACTGAGATATTAGGTTGTCAGGATAAGCCCACTCAGGATGCTCAATTTCATAATTTCATAATCAATATCGGTTCTGAAAGTGACAGTGAAAGTGAAAGTGATGCAAGCCAATCTTCTGATGAAGACATTTATAGTGGGACAGACTCAGAGCAGAAGTGGACAAGCAAATTTATTAGATGCTTAATGAAGGCATGAAACCTAGTGCATCCCCCTCGGCACCACAAATAACAATGTAAAGTGTCATGAATCAATCTCGACTATTTCTACAAGAAAACCGTATGGACATTCATACATTGAAAACAGAAACAATGATAGAAGATTTGGCAAACAAAAATGCTAAGGAAACAGTCCAAGTTCGACTCATTAATGCGGTAGCTATGGCGAGGAAAAATTGACAATACATTTGCTGTAATCGAAAGAGCCATGTATCATCTAGAGATAATAGTATATGACAGACAGATGCTCATTAATTTTAGACAGGGCTAAGACAATCTGTAACGTGGCTCTACAATACCATTTACTTTTTGGATTATAGGATGTTAATGAATGGAATAATCTGTCACTGCAAGAGGATATCCTCCAGATGGCCATAGACTCATGCATCAATAACCTGACGTCTACGGACGCATATTCGTCAGGTGATGAGGCCAGCCTCAGCCCAAGTAAGTTTAAACAATTTGTATGTGTTGAATGTATGGGATTATATGAATGTATTTCAATTGGTCACTACAATCTGATTGCGTATATAGTCTAATAGACCTTATATGATTTCTATATTACTATGTCGCAGAAAGAAAACTAAAGTATGGGTCTCCTGTCCTCTATGTACTGTAAAATACCTTAATCAGAAGTCATTGGACTCTCATAAAGAAAGGTTTCATATAGCAGGACTTGGGTTTATTTTGTAATGTTGAATATTTTACAAGCTCATCAAGCTCTTACTGATTATGTTTTGGACACACAGTCCCTTTACATAATTTGGTGGCAGCGGTGGGATCATCTACAAGCAATTGAAGAAGAATCCACAACCAAATGGTAAGAGCAGGAGCAAGATTCATCTGTGAAGACTATGGAGTCGTACAAGCATCGTGCCAACCTGTCCAGGCATAGCAAACAGCACTACATTTTGTACGTCTGTCTGCCTTATCTGTCAAGCAATCTACCTTAGGCAGGACTATATATGTGAGCATTTAATGAAGAGTCACCGTACAGAAAACCAAGACAGGTAAATCAAGAATCTACACAACACCACTTGCTGTCTAGATAACAACAAAATATGGAAGTAAAAGAGGAAGATGTAATGATGGATGAGGATGTCCTCCAGTCCGCTGTCACCGCCTGCATTAATGACTTGACGCCTACTGATGCATATTTGTCAAGTGATGAGCCAATACAAGGGCTATGGAGGACATTTTGTTGTCCCTTCATAGTGATTGAAGTAGGTTTAATCCATTTGTATGTTGAATATATGTATTATGTGATGTGAATGCATTTGGATTGCGTACATAGTCTAATAGACCTTATATGATTACTATATTGAAAGAAGTAGTAGTTGGCACTATTCCAATTTCCTTTTTCTCTGTTATTGTGAGTTGCTCCTTATAAGGAATTTGTATTAAAAAGGATTGTATATAAGACACTACAAGCGACGTTTTTTTTTATAATTTGAGCATCCTTACATCATGGAAGGTACTTTTGTTCGTTTTGAGGATATTCTACATCACTTTTGTGATGTAGAATCAGTTATTTCTTTTGCTGAAAATTTTGGCTGTACAAGGTGAACAGATGTGAAGAAGCGAATATTGGAATTGGAGGTAAGTTTAAATATTTATAAAAGTTTATAGTATGAATTATATATTATGATTTATCATTTTTTTAAACCCAAAAAACCAACAAGTTAAAGTTAGCTAGTGGAGCTATTCAAAAGTTTATATTTTTTATTATATAGAATGGTACTGCTGAGGAACGTCCTATTTTGATGAGAAATAGACTGATTGAAAAGTCTATTCAGTCTGTTTCTGTTCAGACAGACCTTTCTGCCACCGATAATTCCGAAATCGCTCAAATAATTACTACACCTTTGACTTTGGTAAGAATTTTGTTATTTGTCAATTATTATATGTGGATTTGTATTTACATATATAATTATATTATATACATTATTAGATAATATCTAATATACTATTAAAATATTCTTTTAGGAGGAAGCGATTCATGCTGCAGATATCCCTATTATTCCAGTAAGTTATTAGCGATCTCAATTTATTTGATGAGCGGGCTAATATTTGTGCAGTTATGTATTACAGGAAACATCAGATACATATTTTTAATTAGGGAGTATTTTTAGTCTTGGAATTAACAGTTGTCATTCTCCATTTTTATTATTTTCAGGATGAACTGATCGAAGCAGCGGAGACTCCATTAGCTTCTGCTATTTCGGTGAGTTAATACCGATCACAATTTACTTGATGTGCGGGGCAATATTTGTGCAGTGTTGTGTCACAGGAAAATGAGTTACATTATAAAAGTTAGAGATAAATGTCTGGAAGATGTGATGTGTTGTGGGAAAATGATTTACAAGTTATTAAATTATGGATGTATTGTATTTATATTTATATCATTGTACAACAATATGATATTAGAGTATAATGTATTTTTAGGATGATATGCTTGATTGGTGCGTTAAAATGCTAGAAAATGGTGATGCACCAGATAGCAATATAAATCTTAATGACGAAACAGGTAAGTACAATTTGTAATTTCATTATACTGGGTTATTTTCCGGTGCGGGCAAACAACCTGGTATTACTTGTCTGCACTGAAGTAGTTCCCAATGTCTTCTTGCTATTGTTGTAAGACTTGTTTTAGCCCGGTTCTTTATTTGCCACCTTTTCCTCCTTTCAATATGGCTTTGAAATTAACTATTTCATTCATCCCTTCCTGAAAGTCAACCACACTGTCGGCTGTACTCCGCATGATCTATAAGTAAATTACAAATTTGTATTTATTTGATTATAGAATGCGTATCTCCGATGGAAGTGGACATTTATAGCAATATAAAGTCCGCTTCTCTCAGTACCAGTAATTCTGAGTCTATGAAAGAATGCAAAACGATAACGCAGCTGAATCTTGCAAGAAGACGAAAATTAATTGTGATAATGCAAATTCTAAAAATGTTTGTCACCAGAGGAGGTTCAACTATATAATGAAAATGGAGAATACATGACAGGAGGAGACAGAGCAGCAGATGTAGACAAGATAAGAAGAAAGAAGGGAAAATAAAAGATGATGTTATCGACCCCAATTGAGAGAGTGGTTATTTGTTGACATATTGAATAAAAGGTTTTCAAAAAAAAAGAAAAAGAAGAAGAAGAAAGCCAAAGTATGGGTGTCCTGCCCATTATGTAGCAATCAATATCTTAATCATAAGTCATTAGATAGTCATATAGAAAGATTCCCTATTCGGGCTTGGGTGAAATTATGCAGGTTAATTGCTACAAATTACAAATTTGAAACCAAGCCTTTCAAAGAGAGTTTTGGCAGATGAGGTAACTATGAAGACTGCTCTGGCGTCAGCAAACTCTCATGATGCACATGACGCAGCCAAAAGTGAGGAGAAAGAGCTGAAGAAAGATGTGGTGAGACGGATCCAAACTGGGGGATATCAAACATCAGATGGGGAAGAGAAGATAGTTGTCTATAGAAAACGTACAACTTCTGGTACTTGCAGGAAGAAACCTGAATTTTCTATGGGCAAGGATGGTGAACTATGGGAATAATGTTTACAAACTGTAAATCATCAATATTGTTTTAGGTGGCAATTCCCCTCTGGAGGTAGATTCATATACTGGATACTGTAGACGATAGTGAATTGACGACTTTTACCTTTCTTATAGGCAAGGGAGAAGACAGTGGAAAGGTGTCACAAAAATGAAAAAATATGGATGACAATTGTTGTGAGACAGGAGGGGAAAAAAGGTTGGGACTTCAGGTATATAATTCGAATGGTAAATACATGGCAGCAGGAGGAGCTGCAGGTGTGCCCATTTTCCATTCTCGGGATGACAACTGAGTAGACAGAACGCTTTGTCACAGTAAGTACTGGTCCATCCATCCAGACAGGTTTTGGTGCCATTTTCTGTACACCGGTAATGTCCAAACTTGTCATCCCTTGGTTTACAGACATCTGAGCACCCGGGTCCATAGTAATCCTCATCACAGACAACTCTGTATTTGTAGTAGAGTTTCAGTGAGGAAATGGTGGAAGTCATCAAGGTAAAATGACTCCATTTTCACCAACTTCCACGGAGCAGCCAACCTGCAAATAGCGATTGCACATAGCCTTGACTTGGCAATGCACATAGCAATTGCCAATCTGCTGCAATCTTAATGTGACCTCCTAGGGTAGAGAGAGGTAATTATCGAAGATGTGTGTATTATGGTTGAAGAAGATTGGGATGCTGAACTTGACTTAGAATTGGAATTTATTCAACCATTTATTCTTCAAGTGTTTCACAATGACAAACAATTGTTGAAGGACTCGTACAAAATTAAAATTATTTAAATTTGTACAAGATGAACTGATGTGCATAATGGAATATATTTTATCGGATCTACGAAATGGAATATATTTGATATGTCCATGTCAAAGAAGAAAAAGCTAAGAGAATACTGTCGCATTGCAGTTCACAGGCTTCTCAAAAGGTACCATGGAATAAGTCTCATCTCATCTCATGATCGATTGTTGGCTAGTTTGGAGTCATCAACCAATTCTTTAAGAATACAACTCTATTCAAGATAATTATTTGCTAAAGTTGAACATTAAGAAATTTCAAAAGGAGCTAGAGATTCAACAAAACATTAATAACAATTATGACTGAACAGGGAATGAGTGTTTTATCTCATGAAAGACTTTACCATATTACTAATCGTGAGACAAGATATTACGGTGCTATAATGAATAATGAACGTTGGGATAATTAGAACAATACCTTCCTATTGTGAATTTTGCCATTGGCACCATCCTTTGGATGTTGTTGCAGTGGGACCGATATATTTTAGAAGCTCATGGTGTAACTCTATTATCAAGAACCTGGACACTGAACCTGATTAGGGAAGATTCACACACACAAAAAGACTCATACAGTCCAGAAATGTTGTGTTAAAGGAGGCAGCTATAGAACTAGATACCCTTTATCTATTTCTGCTAACTAAAGAACTTGACTGGACTAACCAAATAGTAGTTGAACAGAATGGCAATGAAAAGGTCACAGTTGTAGTACATGATGAATTAAAAGGAAACCAGACACCATCTGTGTACAGGCTTGACCTATGATATCATTTACAATGTCAATGTCTCTGACAGCCTCGCCAATAACATGGCCGTAAACTTATGTGTGAAGGACAGGAAAGATGCTATGAACCAGAATGATCCTTGGCACTGTAGTAAACCTTTGAGGAAATCGGTTTATTAAATTGGTCATGGAACAAAGAGAATGAAGGGAACATTATTGAATGAAGACCTGGATGACAAGGCTAAAACAATTGGCACCCACACCCAAATGTCTAGATCTATGTTCCTAGGGTGTCTAAAGAGAGATACAAAGAAGTAGCCCTGCTGTTTCAGACACCCATTTATTTATTGGACTATAGAATACGCTTCTCCAATAGAGGTAGACATTTATAGCAAAAAAAGGCAAGTAGCCCTGAAAGTCGTACCAGTATGTATGCAACTGAGACCTTGAAAGAATGCGGATAAGGGGAGTGGTGTGATATGTAAACTTTTAGGTTTTATTTATTATTAGATATATTCTATATAAATGTATATTAAAATTATTTGATATATCATAATATATAAATGTATATTAAAATTTTTTTGTTTGTTATACAGGTGTACAAGGTGAAGTCCTTTTTGGCAGGGGAGATATTGATCATGATAATTCCCAGAAAAAACAGACAAAAGAAAATGGGTGGACGCTGATAATGTAGCAAAAGGTTGCAAGAAGGCATAAGTGAACTGTGATGACGACATATCTCAAAGTGCTCCCTCACATGTTAATTTATCTGCATAGGTTAACTCAGATAATGATGTTAATTTAGTAAAAAAAAAATTAAGACCTTTACTTCATTACTTTGGTATATGGTGTTCATTTCATCAAAAAATATCTTCTTATAATCAACATCAAAGAAGGTTTCATAATAAATCTGAGTAAGCTTTATATGCTTTGGTTTGTCCTTGATAAGTGGGTTTCATTGCAGAACTTGTAAGGACGAATTTGTGGAAACAATTATATATTCATTAGGGTAAGATGCATGGACAGGGATTGATGCAAGAACACAAGTGGATAAATGATCCATGGATATACGATGAGGGAAATGTGGATGAAGAATTAAAAGAAGTATTTGAGGCAAATATGGGACACATACTACTCGAACACAAGAAAGGTATTGTCTCATTTGAATTTAATTTTCCATAACACATAAATAATATTATGAGTCAAATGAAAAATGCACTCAAGGTTAATGTTAGTGTGGGAGTCATTTTAAGACACATTGAGACAAAGGAATACAGATATTTCAGCCAGCAACAAGGACCACCTATTTGGTAGCTGAAAATGTCACCAGAAGTAAGCAAATCATTTCGGCAAATGTTTATTCCAAACTTTGCTATTGTAGGGGAAAGGAGCATAAAGTTGTCTGTACTGCTTATGTCTTACAAAATGCTCCAATAGTGAATGAAGGTGAATATCTAAAAGCAGCAGCGAAAGAGATTTCATCTTCAGGAGGCCCTAGCATTGATTTGGTTACACTTGACAGTGACAGCAATGCCCATTTAGCAGCAAGGGAAATCAATGCTCAGCTGTCTAGCTGTACAAAGTATTTAACCAAGGGCCAGAACAGAATTCTAAAGTACACCAGCTTTTCTAGATCTATGTTCCCAGGGCGTCTACAGACAGATAAAGAGCGTTACAAACAGAGGTTTGCCCTTGATCTTGCCATGAGATGCCAGGCAGAAGTACAGGCTGCTTCAGACACCCAGACGCCTGACGCCTGTGCTCTGACTTTTCTTTAGGGTGTAGGAAAGACAAGCAGTGGGCCGTTCATACCTGCACACAAGGAATACAACAATCCAGATAACACCTTAATTAAGCCAGTAAAAGGTGATGTTGCAAAACTTGCAAAATGCCTAACACTACAATTTGGCAAAGAGGCGCTGGAAAAGACTTATCTTAACCGACGTAAAAGACTTATCAGAACAAGTGCGAGGCCAGCGACAGGGGCTTAACTTTACCTAAACATCTCGAGTTCTGCAGGAGTGCATTGGGCTGGGCACATGCTGCAGTCCACTCGATGAACAATTCACCTGGACAGTCCACGCTGGAACTCGTTCTGTAGGAGCCCCCATTTCAAGGTGTAGTCACAAAACAGCTTAAAATGAAAGATAAAAGATCTAAATTGGATAAGGTGAGACAGGCGTCGATATCTGATAAAAGGATAGTGGGCCTTGGGAGGGGATGTGTATATATTATACATGTATACCTTCACAAGGATTATAAGAGTATAGACATTAGGAATTTCTGTCAACCTGATGGATCAAGCCCCAAGAGCAAACCACAGCCAGAAAAACCTGGTTTAAACATGAAGTTTACAGAATTTGATATTCTGAAAAAGTATGCAAAGGACATCCCTAGCTCTATTCACTTCAAGCACAATCCCAACTTTATTCCCTGTGCCTTGGCAGAGGACCACCAAAACCACGAAGGGGCAATGCATTGTTCCAAATGCAGACTGGGAAATCCTGCCCCATTGGATATGTTGGAGAAAATGTATAAGGTTCTTGTTCATGCAGACTGCAATTGAAGGCTAACTGTGAAGGCTGTACTGCTGGCCTCAACATTCCAGATGATGCACATAAGAGTGGCTGTCATTTGGAAGACATAGAAAAGCTTCTTTAATGAATCATAAAACCTTGTTCCCTCCTTTTTATTCTGGTTGTGATGATTCTTATTTTTTC
Organism: Sthenelais limicola; assembly: GCA_942159475.1. Classification (NCBI taxonomy): domain Eukaryota; kingdom Metazoa; phylum Annelida; class Polychaeta; order Phyllodocida; family Sigalionidae; genus Sthenelais; species Sthenelais limicola. The sequence continues at coordinate 154,629,353 of OW804094.1, read as the reverse complement.
TGATGATTATGATTTCTGATTTCTATATGTGAAGGTAGAGAAACCCACCATATGTTGTCATAGCACTAGACAATATGCCCTTAGAGAAATCAATAATGGATTGAGATGTGAGAAAAGAGCGTGTGTATTGTTGAAAGATTGAATAAAGACGAAATGAAATTAAATGAATTCTATGAAATAGCAGCAATTGCAAGGACCCGCAACTTTGCATATACAAGTGCTTTCCCCAAAGTTCCATGTCCACACTGCTCCAAGAATCTCAGCCCATTTTCATTTGCTAGGCACAAGAAATAATGTCCTGCAAACCCACAAGCAGTTCCGGCCACATGTCCAATGTGTGACAAAGGGTTCAGGTCACCGGTGGCCTGCATTCACATTAGTTTCATCACCATGGTCCAGGTCATAGGAATTGGACTGCTAATGGGGTAAGTTCATTTCTTATTATATTTTTGTCTTTTATAACTTATATTATGTGAATTATAATTCAGACTGTTGTCTTGATAGATAGTACACCATCTTGTGTGTAGCCATTGTCTTTGGCTTAACTGGAGTATTGGCACATTTATATTTGCAGCTACCTTGGAATGGGAGGAGTCTCCAGACCCCATGCCCACTCAGGATGCTCAATTTCATCATTTCATAATCAATATCAGTTCTGAAAGTGACAATGAAAGTGAAAGTGATGCAAGCCAATCTTCTGATGAAGAAGACATTCATAGTGGGACAGGACTGTAGAAACCTATTATGCCAATGATTAGGGATGTAGTTTACATATAAAGGTGGGATACAGCTTTCATCTTTAAAGCTTTTTTTTCCCCCCCCTAACTGGGCAGTTTATTCAGTAATCATCTTTAAAGCTTATTTACTGAGAAATTATTGTGATCTTGGCTGCCAATTGTTTTGTTTCATGCTCAACTGCAACAAATTAACACAATGAGGAGTACAGAGATATGATCTATAAGAGACTGAGAGAGAGGCTCCTTTGTTACAGTACCAGACTCATTATACTATGATTACATGGTTGACAGACACAGGAATACAACTCCAGGATGACATGCTCAAAGCTGAGCTTCATAACATCATTAACTTACATAAAGACACACAGCACTGATATGTGATTGATGAGTTAATGACTGATCACGGGCACATATTGGCTTCCACCATACCACTGCGAGCTAATCCCAATAGAACTTATTCGTTCAACTGTCAACTGAAGATCATATAAAAATAGTGATCAAGGAAAATGAAGTAATATCACCTGACATAGAATAATTGCCACTGGATTATGTTGGGGAAATAGTAGAAATCATCCAGGTGCCCCCATTTGCAGCTCGGTAGCAGGGTTATTACGCTGCTTAAACTGAAGGATAAAGTAGCTAAATTAGATAAAGTGAGACAGGCATCAAAATCTTGTAAAAGAAGGTGAGCAAGGAGGTAAGACATTGCATATGCCACATATGACCTGGCACGCAATGAACAATGCTATAAGAATGATGGTCTCACAAGTACAAACTGCAGAAGTTTGTACAAACAGCAAACATCTGTGAGGCAAAGGACAAGCTTCATAGTTAATATAAAGCATTTGTGTGCCCAGGATGAAGCTGTGGAGGGTGTGAAATCCAGGGGCAGGAGGACAGACAGTGAAAAATGAATACAGTAGACTTATTGATAAAGAGTTATTAGTTAAAAATTAGTGAAAGACCCAGTGCTAGCCCTGAGAAGCCCACAACCATGTTTCCAAGCCTTGCCTCCAGTGATAGAAATGATGCTGACCGAAGATTATTGGTGTTATGACACAAAGAAGAGTCATAGCTAAGGTCAATCTGGTGGAGACAGGAAGAGAGGCTGAACCCTCCTGTAAATGAGGTCATAGCCCAACAGGCTGCAGAGATAATGGTACCTAGAACCTTGGTTCAGTATAATAATGCTGCTATAAAGCTGATGATGGTTTTGTATTTAATCGATGAACACCTAATGCAATATGAGGAGGTTGTGGCACAGGCTCACTGTGTGCATAGCTTGCGAAGGTTGACTAGTAAAGAAGCAAATGGTACCCATGTCCATGGTGAGGCATAGCATATTATGCCTACATGCAAGTTGAGAAGATCATTGAAGTTGAGTCACACAAGATCTTGGTCTTGCAGCATGTTTTTGGACAATGAACAAAAGCTGTTTACAGTTAAAACATTTGTCAAAAGTATCAGCTACCTGAGCCTGAACCATTCAATCTTGACCTTTCTACTGAAGATTTGTATTTTCCTGACGAGTTTGGACTGACCCCAAAAGCATGGCATCATGGAGTGAAGTATGATAAGCGACAGTCGATGTGCCTACATGGTTTGATTAATGGAGACCAGACCAAGCAAACCACATGCCAAATCACCCTATATTCTGAATTACCCCCTCCTTCCAAACTACTGCCATCATTTCTATTACAATATAGTCCCTTTTATATTATTAATCATATCACCATCTGTGATTGGGTCTATCTGAGTTTTAAACCCAAAAAACCAACAAGTTAAAGTTAGCTAATGGAGCTATTCAAAAGTTTATATTTTTTATTATATAGAATGGTACTGCTGAGGAACGTCCTATTTCGATGAGAAATAGACTGATTGAAAAGTCTATTCAGTCTGTTTCTGTTCAGACGGATCTTTCTGCCAATGATAATTCGGAAATTGCACAAATCATAACGACTCCTTTGACTTTGGTAAGATTTTTGTTATTTGTCAATTATTATATATGGATTTGTATATATATATATATATGACTATATTATATACATTATTAGATAATATCTAATATACTATTAAAATATTCTTTTAGGAGGAAGCGATTCAGGCTGCAGAGATTCCTATCATTCCAGTAAGTTATTAGCGATCTCAATTTATTCAATGAGCATGCTAATATTAGTGCAGTTATGTATTACAGGAAACATCATATACATATTTTTAAATAGGGAGTATTTTTAGTCTTGGAATTAACAGTTGTCATTCTCCCTTTTTATTATTTTCAGGATGAACTGATCGAAGCAGCAAAGACTCCATTAGCTTCTGCTATTTCGGTGAGTTAATACTGATCACAATTTACCTGATGTGCGGGGCAATATTTGTGCAGTGTTGTGTCACAGGAAAATGAGTTACATTATAAAAGTTAGAGATAAAGGTCTTGTGGGAAAATGATTTACAAGTTATTAAATTATGGATGTATTGTATGTATATTTATATTATCCGCCCACTCTCAGGTGGGGTGTGGGAATGGCAAGAGGCTGGGGACCACAAACACAACAGCCACGGGGTTGGGCCAGAGGCTGAGGCTGGACACACCCAGGTCATAGTGGTGACCAAAGAGAAGCCCCTGGAGGGGAGGGTGGCCACACCAACAGAGGCCAGTTGGTATCAGTCGGGGTATAGGCGAATTGACGAGGTACCTGCCCCAAAACGAAGGAAGGCTGAACGAGAAGGAAGGGCCTATGACCCCGCCATGGAGGCCCCCACCAGCAGCCTTGGCCAGCGAGGTCAAGCAACAGGAGGAAGTAGTGAAGGGGGAAGTCAGGCTAGCTTCCAAGGATATACGGATGAGTTGCTCATCTCGGAGGAGCACCTCACCTGGAGACAGCGGTAGTGGTTGGCTGGTGGTATCGGAGACTGTCTCCGAGCTGACCACAGGGGAAGAGGAGTGTGAGGAGCCCACACCCCCTCCCACCACAACACCCCAGTCACCCCAATCAGCCCGGTGATGCAGCAGATAGCAATATAAATGTTAATGACGACACGGGTAAGTACAATTTGTAATTTTATTTTACTGGGTTATTATCCGGTGCGGGCAAACAACCTGGTATTACTTGTCTGCACTGAAGTAGATCCCAATGTCTTCTTGCTATTGTTGTAAGGCTTGTTTTAGCCCGGTTCTTTATTTTCCACCTTTTCCTCCTTTCAATATGGCTTTGAAATTAACTATTTTATTCATCCCTTCCTGAAAGTCAAGCACACTGTCGGCTGTACTCCGCATGATCTATAAGTAAATTACAAATTTGTATTTATTTGATTATAGAATGCGTATCTCCGATGGAAGTGGACATTTATAGCAATGTAAAGTCTCAGTACTCTCAGTACCAGTAGTTCTGAGTCTATGAAAGAATGCAAAACGATAACGCAGCTGAATCTATCGACCCCAATTGAGAGAGTGGTTATTTGTTGACATATTGAATAAAAGGTTTTCAAAAAAAAAGAAGAAGAAGAAGAAGAAGAAGAAGAAGAAGAAAAGAAGAAGAAAGCCAAAGTATGTGTGTCCTGCCCTTTATGTAGCAATCAATATCTTAATCATAAGTCATTAGATAGTCATATAGAAAGATTCCCTATTCGGGCTTGGGTGAAATTATGCAGGTTAATTGCTACAAATCACAAATTTGAAACCAAGCCTTTCAAAGAGAGTTTTGGCTGATGAGGTAACTATGGAGACTGCTCTGGCGTCAGCAAACTCTCATGATGCACTGACGCAGCCAAAAGTGAGGAGAAAGAGCTGAAGAAAGATGTGGTGGGACAGATACAAGCTGGGGGATATCAAACATCAGAAGGTGAAGAAAAGAAAGTTGTCTACAGAAAACGTACAACTTCTGGTAGGAAGAAACCAGAATTTTCTAAGGGCAAGGATGGTGAACTATGGGAATAATGTTTACAAACTGTAAATCATCAATATTGTTTTAGGTGGCAATTCCCCTCTGGAGGTAGATTCCTATATACTGGATACTGTAGACGATAGTGAATTGATGACTTTTACCTTTCTTATAGGCAAGGGAGAAGACAGTGGAAAGGTGTCACAAAAATGAAAAAATATGGATGACAATTGTTGTGAGACAGGAGGGGAAAAAAGGTTGGGACTTCAGGTATATAATTCAAATGGTGAATACATGGCAGCAGGAGGAGCTGCAGGTGTTCGCATTTTCCGTTCTCGGGATGACAACCGGGTAGACAGATCGCTTTGTCACAGTAAGGACTGGTCCATCCATCCAGACAGGTTTTGGTGCCATTTTCTGTACACCGGTAATGTCCAAACTTGTCGTCCCTTGGTTTACAGACATCTGAGCACCCGGGTCCATAGTAATCCTCATCACAGACAACTCTGTATTTGTAGTAGAGTTTCAGTGAGGAAATGGTGGAAGACATCAAGGTAAAATGACTCCAGTTTTCACCAACTTCCACGGAGCAGCCAACCTGCAAATAGCGATTGCACATAGCCTTGACTTGGCAATGCACATAGCAATTGCCAATCTGCTGCAATCTTAATGTGACCTCCTAGGGTAGAGAGAGGTAATTATCGAAGATGTGTGTATTATGGTTGAAAAAGATTGGGATGCTGAACTTGACTTAGAATTGGAATTTATTCAACCATTTATTCTTCAATTGTTTCACAATGACGAACAATTGTTGAAGGACTCGTACAGAATTAAAATTATTTAAATTTGTACAAGATGAACGGATGTGCATAATGAAATATATTTTATCGGATCTACGAAATGGAATATATTTGATATGTCCAATACCTTCCTATTGTGAATTTTGCCATTGGCACCATCCTTTGGATGTTGTTGCAGTGGGACCGATATATTTTAGAAGCTCATGGTGTAACTCTATTATCAAGAACCTGAACACTGAACCTGATTAGGGAAGATTCACACACACAAAGACTCATACAGTCCAGAAATGTTGTGTTAAAGGAGCCAGCTATAGAAATAGATACCCTTTATCTATTTCTGCTAACTAACGAATTTGACTGAACTAACCAAATAGTAGTTGAACAGAATGGCAATGAAAAAGTCACAGTTGTAGTACATGATGAATTAAAAGGAAACCAGACACCATCTGTGTACAGGCTTGACCTATGATGTCAATGTGTCTGACAGCCTCGCCAATAACATGGCCGTAAACTAATGTCTGAAGGACAGGAAAGATGCTATGAACCAGAATGACCCTTGGCATTGTAGTAAATCTTTGAGGAAATCGGTTTATTAAATTGGTCATGGAACAAAGAGAATGAAGGGAACATTATGGCATGAAGACCTGGATGACAAGGCCAAAACAACTGGCACCCACACCCAACTGTCTAGATCTATGTTCCTAGGGCGTCTAAAGACAGATAAAGAGAAGTAGCCCTGCTCTTTCAGACACCCATTTATATATTGGACTATAGAATACGCTTCTCCAATAGAGGTAGACATTTATAGCAAAAGAAAGTCAAGTAGCCCTGAAAGTCGTACCAGTATTTATGCAACTGAGACCTTGCAGATAAGGGGAGTGGTGTGATATGTAAACTTTTAACTTTTATTTATTATTAGATATATTCTATATAAATGTATATTAAAATTATTTTGTTTGTTATACAGGTGTACAAGATGAAGTCCTTTTTGGCAGGGGAGATATTGATCATGATAATTCCCAGAAAAAACAGACAAAAGAAAATGTGTGGACGCTGATAATGTAGCAAAATGTTGCAAGAAGGCATAAGTGAACTGTGATGATGATATATCTCAAAGTGCTCCCTCACATGTTAATTTATATGCATAGGTTAACTCAGATAATGATGCTAATTTAGTAAAAAATTAAGACCTTTACTTTATTACTTTGGTATATGGTGTTCATTTTTTCAAAATATATCTACTTATAATCAACATCAAAGAAGGTTTCATAATAAATCTGAGTAAGTTTTATATGCTTTGGTTTGTCCTTGATAAGTGGGTTTCATTGCAGAACTTGTAAGGATGATTTTCTGGATAGGAAACAATTATATATTCATTAGGGTAAGATGCATGGACAGGGATTGATGCAAGAACACAAGTGGATAAATGATCCATGGATAGACGATGAGGGAAATGTGGATGAAGAAATAAAAGAAGTATTTGAGGCAAATATGGGACACATACTACTCGAACACAAGAAAGGTATTGTCTCATTTGAATTTAATTTTCCATAACACATAAATAATATTATGAGTCAAATGAAAAATGCATTCAAGGTTAATGTTAGTGTGGGAGTCATTTTAAGACACATTGAGACTAAGGAATACAGATATTTCAGCCAGCAACAAGGACAACCTATTTGGTAGCTGAAAATGTCACCAGAAGTAAGCAAATCATTTCGGCAAATGTTTATTCCAAACTTTGCTATTGTAAGGGAAAGGAGCATAAAGTTGGCTGTACTGCTTATGTCTTACAAAATGCTCCAATAGGAAATGAAGGTGAATATCTAAAAGAAGTGGCGAAAGAGATTTCATCTTCATTCACCTGGACAGTCCCTGCTTGAACTCTGCCGTTCCGTAGGAGCCCCCATTTCAAGGTGTAGCAGGGTCACAAAGCTTAAAGCTTACAATGAAAGATAAAAGAGCTAAATTGGATAAGGTCAGACAGGCATCAATATCTTATAAAAGGAGTAGAGCAAAGAGGAGAAACATTGCTTATGCCACATATGACCAGGCTCGCAATGAACAATGTTATAAGAGTGGCGGTCTCACGAGCAAGAAACTGCAGAAGCTTGCACAAACAGCAAACATATGTAAGACAAAAGGCAAGCTTCATAGCTAATATAGAGGATTCATATGCCAAGGATGAAATTGGAGGATGTGAAATTGAGGGGAAGGAGGACTGACAGTGAAAAATAAATACCGTACACCTTAGTAGCCTTATTAGTGAAAAGCAACAGAAACGTTGAATTATAGCTATTAGGTGATGAATATGTATGTACACCAACCAGAACTGTGAATTCTTTCTCAATATTATACTTCTTTCACCTCAAAAAATCACCTCACCTCAAAAACTTCTTTCACCCCCGATCATCCTACACAAATGTCGCTTGGAATTTCTTGGTCAGGCAGATGTTGAAAGAGGCTTTTCTGTGAATGCTGACATGGAAGTGGAAAACCTAAAAGAACACACACTTGTAGCAATGAAAACTGTCTACAGTCAACTTCAGAGCACTTCATGTTCAGTTGTAACAAAGGAGCTGCTTCAGAGCACCAAGTTTGCCAGACAGCGATATGAGAGGTACTTGGAGGATGAGAAAAAGCATGAGAGGTACTTGGTGAATGAGAAAAAGCATAAGGTTGAAGACTCCAGGGAGAAAAAGAGAAAGAGATGATTCACAAAGAATAGAGAGATCAAAGAGAAAAAAGCTTTCTTGTTGAAAGGAAAGGAATCAACGACTTTAGCTGTAGAGGCAGAGAAAAAGAAACAATTTACCATCCTTTGTAAATCTAATGCCCTTCGCCAAAAAGCTGAAGACCAATCTAAGGAGTTGGCTGAACTGGAAAAAAGGGAAGAAAAGATACAGAAAGATATCTGACTGACACTTTTGGTTCAATTTTGTTATACTACAAGAGTGACATTTATGTTGTGTTTCTTTTAGTTTAACATGTACTCATCTTTTGTTTGCCTGTATCAACAATCTTTTAAAAGTAAAAATATTGTTTTTGCTGTTGAACATATATATAGCTAAGATATGAGAAGTCTATTATACAGCAAATTGCAGATCATGGAACCTGTTATTAACCTAGATTGATAAAATGTTATAATTTTGTACTCCCTGACTGACAAGTCCTGAATAAGAAAAGGGGTACTTATGTCACCAGAAGTAAGCAAATTATTTCTGCAAATGTGTATTCTAAACTTTGCTCCTGTAGGAGAAATCAGCATAATGTTGGGTGGACTGACTTCTTATAAAATGTTCCATAAGGGAATAAAGGGTGAATATTAAAAAGCAGCGGTGTAAGAGATTTCATCTTCTGGAGGGCCTAGCATTGACTCAATTACACTCAACAGTGACAGCAATGCCCAGTTAGCGGCAAGGGAAATCAATGATTAGCTGTGTAGCTGTTCCCAGGGCGTCAAAAGATAGATAAAGAGAAGTACAAGCAGAGGTTTGCCCTTGATTCTGCCATAAGATGTCAAGCAGAAGTACAGGCTGCTTCAGACACCCATAGTGGAGACTGTGTAGAGGTAAAAAAATGCCTTCAAAATACCCTAGATGCTATCATAGCATGCTATAAAGGCGACCATTGCTGGTACTCTTGACTATTCATAGAAAAAGGCCTATCAATGTGATTTGGCAAAGATGTGCTGGAAATGACTTATCTTATCCACACACAGAACAAGTGCTAGGCCAGTAACAGGGGCTTAACTAAGTCTTTACTGAAAAATCTTGAATTTTGGAGGAATTCATTGGACAGGGCACATACTGCAGTACACTCGATGAACAACTTGCCTGGACAGTCCCTGCATGCATGCTCTACAATTGTGTACCTTATCTTTAGACCGCTTTTGCTAAAATGTTGTTATAAGAGAGCATGGGGAGAGTGGATATTGTTATTGCGTGCAAAGATGGAGGACAATATATGTATACATTTTAAGTCATTATTGTGATTTGGATTCCTTGGTGTATTTTGCTGAGGATTTCGGCATTTCAAGGAGGGATGATGTTAAAGAAAGAATTTGAGAGTTGGAAGTGAGTAGAATGTTAATATTTAGTTTGATTTTGAGTTTTATCTATTTTTTAACATAATGCGTAATAGAATTGTTGTTATAATGATTTTTTTTGTTTATAATAGGATGCTGGTGACCCTGTTCCAACTTTATTATCGAAGAGGAGTAGGTTGGATGTTTGTAGAAAAAGGTCAGTTTCTGTACAGACTGATGTACAGGAATATGAGTGTGTGCAGACAGAAAGTCCATCTATTGCTCACATTGGATTACAAATGGAAGAAATTCCAGTTGATGAGATATGTTTGACTTTACCTACAAAGGAATAGTCGGAGAGTCATCAACCTGGAGAAGTAAAATCTGAGTGGGAGTGCCCACCCATCGACATGTCAGGTGTGTGGCGAGAAGAGACCATGAAACTGGTGTCAGACAGATATCGCCTCCACAGGAATCGGGGGGAAGCAGGTACGAAATAGAATGGAGGCGCATATTTGAGTGGAGAGCGCCTGGAGGTGTGTTGCTGCCAGCTCCCACACCTGAAAGTCTGGTGCCCCCACTCCCCAAGCCAGGGTATACGGCCGGGGAAAAGACCAAGGAAGTGGAACGTGAATATACGGCAAATCCGTTTCACCCAGTTGCTCATGGCGGAGTACTATAGGGAGACAACAGTCTAAGGTGCGTTTTCCCATCAACTACAGATGCACCAATATCAGTAAGTATAGATTTTTTTATTGTGAAAAGAATTTTAAATGATTGAGATTATTATTACAAACGTTAATGGTATCTTAATGATTGTGTATGTGTAGAATGAGTAGATGGAGTGGTTTGCACCCATGTCTCCAAGCAACTATTTGTTACATGTAGAGGAGCATGGTTTACCCCTAATACTACTACTATGGACTCTGGGATAAGTGTTTGAACTGTTAATTGTGAAAAGTTTAAAATAGTGCATGGTGTGTAAATAGGTTTACTTGTTAAACCAATGAAAATTTCCCACACCTACACTATCTATTCATGGGTGGTAATAAGATACCACCGATGCCCCTGATTCAGAAGATGTGGAAAATGATGGCGAGGTGAGGGCAAAAGTTCCTTGGAATTCTTTACCAGAGATACATACCTGTGGGATGCTCAGGAATTCATGGATGATAATCTATTGGGGATTGGCTATGCCATCGAGATAAAGGAAAAGGTTCAAGATGCCCCCGTTAAGGAAATTGATTGAGTGCATGTACACAGTGCTACTTCACTGTGAGTATATAGCAAAGCTATCCAAAACATCTGCTGGCTGCTTCTTTGATGATGAATGATTCAATGCATGACACAAATGTAAGTCCAAGAAGATACTGATTGCCCCACCGATATCCGCTCACAGGCAGATTTTGTCTGCAAGGTTAATGTTAGCTGCATCTCAAGTGGCCCAGCACTACGGTTTGGATCAGTCCCAGATGGTAATGGAGGATACCACAGACATTCTAAAGGTCAAGGAGGAGGATTTGTCAGGAATCACAAATCCTGCCTGGGTCGAGCCATTTGAGGTTTGGAGAATTATGTACAATTCATGGATGATAATCTATTGGGAATTGGCTATGCCATCGATATAGAGAAAAGGTTCAAGATGCCCCCACTAAGGGAATTGATTGAGTGCATGTACAGAGTAAAGTACTGAAATTGTGAAAACGTTATGGAAAGTCATTGTAAATGAAATTGAAATTGTGAATGTAAAATTAAAATTATCGATGGGTCCAACGAGGCCGTTTTGGCATGTCAAATTGAACCGACTCGAACCGATCGCACAAGGGGAGATATAATCCAGGGGAACCTGAAGGAAAGAGACCATGCATGGATGTAGAGGATTTGGGATAGTACTCCTTTAGAGTTTACTACTATGTGGAGATATACAGTGTGACTTGTGAAGATTGAGTTCTGGTACAGGAACAAGGATCCATCAGGACAGTGTCAGGACTATGGACACTGGTCGTCTTAATACACCTGCCTATACGCCCAGACATAACAAATTGGACTATAGCGATAAAAAGTGACATAAAAGATGAGGAAATGAGGGACCGCCTAGCCAACAAGTCGACTAGCTACAATTGAGGCTATTGAACAATCTTCGGACATTACAGTTACCACTTGGATCGTTTCTGATCCCACACGAAGTGAGAAAAGGAGTAAGAGAGGACTTACTAACTTTGTGGGAGAAGCAAGTAAGTCACTATTTGGAACAGCAACCAAAGAAGACATCGCAATCATCAAAAGAATGGTAGAAGAAACAAGACAAAGTTTACAAAATGTTTATGCTCGATGTGGGAATGAATTTGTGTGTACAGATTTGTATGTAGCATATCAGTTGCTTCATATCATGTTTAGTCTGATTATTGAGGGTGATTGAATGATATCAAATGATTTAATTTTTTATTGTGGTCATGGAATTGGAATAGGGAAAGTGGGAATATGATTACATATGTATATTGGAAGTATGCATTAGGTTTCATTAGAATTTCGATAAAGATTTAGTAATGAATAGTAAAAGGGATTAATTGAGAAACAGATTTTACATTTAATTAGACTAATGGGTTGGTTGGAGTATGTTTTGAGGAGTGAAAATATTTGCCAGTTCAAGAGTTATGTCTACATTGGTCAGAATAAGATATTGAGAATAGAAGAGAATAGAAAGGGAAAAAAAATTGTAGGTAATAGGATACTTGATGTTGATTATGAAACACCTATAGAAGAAAGAGTGTATTATGGAGAGATGAGACAAATGTTTCCCATTCTTTTTCCATGTGCAAGCCAATATTGTTTAGCCAAACATTTCTATGATGTAACATCTTTCTTAAGCCAAATGGATAAAGACGTTTGGTGTTTTGTTAATGTTTTGAATCTCTTTGTTTGTAGTGGCTGGAATTCAACATCACCTGGTGACTGACTAGTTTAGTAAATGGTTTGTGTAATCTGAACAGGTAAATGGAAGGTTCGAGTTTGCACAAGATCTTCATGCGGCTGATGCAATATATCATCAGCAATGGAGTACAATCATCTAGATATCTTCAACCAGTTAATGTTGTACTTGGGGTGAGTTTATTGAGGAAAGCTTTAGCCAATGGAATCTTCAGAGAAGCCCTGTAAGGATGCACAATTGGAGAGGCAAAACCACCCTAATACTAGTCAAGATAGAATAACAATTGTGACAGATGTGTGGCATGGTTGGAGAAAGAATGCTAGGGATACTGATGTTGTTTGCCTTGGGTACAATAGTCACAAAGTAATTATCAACAGCCATATCACTAAAGGTGATGACCCATGCACCCAGCGCCATGAATTACTTGGTACCAAAAGGATATAACAGTACCTCGATGATAAGAACATTAAAGTTTCTAGACATGCTCATAATAGCAATGCTTCTATAAACAAATACATCAGAGAAAATAGAAAAGGGCGTTATCGATCAAAATGACACCTGGCCTGCTAGGGTTTCAATGAAGAAAGCTGTTTCAACTATTACAAAACGAGCCCAGTATAAACATGGTGTCACATGGCACTGGCAACTGAATGATAAGTCCAGTTCAATTATCACTCATCATGCTCATTGGGCAATGTGCAACTGTGAGGGGGATCCAAAATTATTGAAGGAAATGTTAGATAACATTGTCCCTCATTACCAAAATAACCATCAAAAGTGCCATGTTTCATCCAGGTGCAGAGCACGTGAAAATTATGAATCCAGCAAAACAATCATTATATATCCCATTGCTGCAACTTTAAGTAACTGTATTCAAAAATCAGTTGTATATAAACGATCTCAGGATTATGTGCATGCCCTGGACACTGGTCGGGTAGAGTTTTAATAACTCTCTCAATATATTCCATGACAAAAGAATAGTGTTTGGAAGCACTCAATATCAGATGAGAACAAATCTCACTATATGTCACTGCAATGAAAATGCTGATAGACCCTTTACCAGCAAACCACCTCTGGATAGGAGAGATCAGCCAGGGAAAAAGAATTATAAACCTGCTACTGCCTTGTAGAAGACAAATATATTTCATAGATGGATGGATACAATATTTGCTGATGCATAAGGAATGGGTGAGAAAGGCTAAGATTTGTAGTGAAGTCAGGGAAAGAGAAGCCCATGCAGTGAATGGGTGACAGTGAGTGAATGGGTGTCATAGAAGATATAGAAGGAGGGTCACACTGGTGATGTCTTTTTTTTAAAGCTGAGATGGGGTGTGTTATTTCGGGGAAGACAAAGGAAGAGAAGCTCATGAATTACTTTTCCTGGAAGGGTTATATAACTCCAGGCAGATGGGGTGGTGAGGACATTTCTATTCAAACAGTACCATGGAATACTTCAACATACGCGACATTGTGGATCATTTTCTGGATTTAGGAGCATTGGAGCATTTCAGCGAATTCTTTAAATTGAAAGAGCACAACCTGGTCAAGGAGAGGATAGAGAAATTATAAAATGTGAGTATAATATGTTTGCATTAATGGATTATTTGTTCTGTTATGTATGTCCTAGAAAAGATGAGGAATATAGTACCATGTGCTTCTGATTGTAGGCAAAGCTGGAAGAGACTGCCCCGCCAACGCCTTTGGCATATCATGAAATGGTAAGTGTGAGTGTGTCTGTGAATATTATCTCAAATATGCATGAAAAGAGTCACATAATTGACCAATGATTTAGATGCTATATTGATGGATGTATTTATGTATATTGCAGGATACATCCGATATGTTGAATATCTACAGCATGATGTCATCGGATGACATTATGGTATGTATTGTTAATATTGATTTATGGATGGTTATATAGGAGAGAATATTGATCTTTAATGAAATATTATATGGATGGAATTCTTACTTATGGAAGGTGTTTTGGTGGTTACAGACTGAGCTGTTGAGCTGGGCGCCAAGCCAAATCAACACACAAATCGAAGAGTGGGAACCAAACAATGTCAGTATATGATAAGATAATCAATATATAAAAAGGTGTAAATATGTGTAAACCCATTCATTTGCCTATTTTGCAAGAACGTGGGACATATGAAGAGGGAATACAGGTTTCTAAAGTAATGGAATTGGGAAAAGGTTATGGAAAGTCATTGTAAATGAAATTGAAATTGTGAATGTAAAATTAAAATTACCGATGGGTCCAACGAGGCCGTTTTGGCATGTCAAATTGGACCGACCCTGGGATCATAATCCAGGGGAACCCGAAGGAAAGAGACCATGCATGGATGAAGAGGATATGGGATAGTACTCCTTTGGTGTTGGAGTTTACTACTATGTGAAGATATACAGTGTCACTCGCTAAGTGAAGATTCTGGTACAGGAACATGGATCCATCAGGACAGTGTCAGGACTATGGACACTGGTCGTATTAATACACCCGTCTATATGACAAATTGGACTACAACGATAAAATGTGCCATAATAGACGAGGAAATGAGGGACCAGATAGCCAACGAGCACAGACTAATGTGGGTGACATTACATTTACCCCTTGGATCGTTTCTGATCCCACAGCAAGTGAGAAAAGGGGTAAGAGAGGACTTATTAACTTTGTGGGAGAAGCAAGTAAGTCACTATTTGGAACAGCAACCGAAGAAGACATCGCAATCATCAAAAGAATGGTAGAAGAAACAAGACAAAGTTTACAAAATGTTTTTGCTCAATGTGGGAAAGAATTTGTGTGTACAAATTTTTATGTGGCATATTAGTTGCTTCACATCATGTTTAGTCTGATTATTGAAGGTGATTGAATGATATCAAATGATCTAATTTTTTATTGTGGTCATGGAATTGGAATAGGGAAAGTGGGAATATGATTACATATGTACATTGGAGGTATACATTAGGTTTCATTAGAATTTCGATAAAGATTTAGTAAAGAATAGTAAAGTAAAAGAGTAGTAAAAGGTCAATTAATTGGGAAACAAAGTTTACATTTAATTAGACTACTACATTGGTCAGGATAAGATAATAATAAGTGAAATAAAAATATTAAATAAAAGAAAAAAATATTTTTTAGGTAATAGGATACTTGATTTTGATTGTGAAACACCTATAGAAGAAAGAGTGTATTATGAAGAGATGAGACAAATGTTTCCCATTCTTTTTTCACTCATCATGCTCATTGGGCAATGTGCAACTGTGAGGGGGATCCAAAATTATTGAAGGAAATGTTAGATAACATTGTCCCTCATTACCAAAATAACCATCAAAAGTGCCATGTTTCATCCAGGTGCAGAGCACATGAAAATTATGAATCCAGCAAAACAATCATTATATATCTGATTGCTGCAACTTTATTAAGTAACTGTATTCAAAAATCAGTTGTATATAAACGATCTCAGGATTACTTGCCCTGGACACTGGTCGGGTAGAGAGTTTTAATAACTCTCTCAATATATTCCATGACAAAAGAATAGTGTTTGGAAACACTCAATATGAGATGATATAACCAATGGGATCTTCAAGCTATTTTAGAGTTGTATCATTTATGTGAAAAAGTAAGCATGGCAAGTCTGTGCATTAGGTAGGAATCAAACAAGATTTTACACTGGAGAAGTATAAAAGAGCTGGAAGAGGCATATCTTTCTTTACATACAAAGAACGGGTACACATCATAGGTTCAGCAAAGATCAATTTGCTCACGACCAATAGTTTGGTGAGAAAACGGATTTCATCAGAGGACAAGGAAGTTATTCTTAGACCGAAGAAGAAACTTAAGAAAGCTCCAAAGAAGATCAATAAAAGGAAGAAAATGATTGTGATTACCGATTTTGAAGAGTTCCAGAAGAACAGTATCAACCCACTCCACCTGGTGCCATCTCAGTATCCAAGAGAAAGAAGGAAATGGTGCTAATTTGTGACACATCAGATTCAGATGGAGACGTGGCAGTAATTCCACCTCAGGTCTCCATTATTGGGATAAACAACCACTTTTTGGACATTTGAGGGAAATGTGGATGAAGAATTAAAAGAAGTATTTGAGACAAATATGGGACACATACTGTGCATTTTAAGTAGATCCTGATCTTCCAAGGCATCCTTACTAGCTAACAATTCAATAATCTTAACCGTAACATGTTGGTATTTGATTTATACATATTTGCAGATTATGAGTCTCCTCCATGCACAGGGCCTCTGTGTCTCACATGGTCGCACCTTGCATTTAGAAACTGTCTTGCCAATGATGTGATAGAAAACACCAAAGGATTTCAAGGTCTCTATGTCCCCCCATTTCTGAAGAAAGTATACCAAAAGTGATGACCGTTTTTTGTTTTCGGTCACCAAAATCTGACCGTTTTTTTTTCGGTCACTGAAAATCTGACCGTTTTTTTCTCGGTCAGTGCCTGGCAATTGGATGCCAGCGAATTCCTGAGAAAAAACGGTCACTCACTGAGGTTTGGTCTTTCAGTGTAGCCTTCATTTTCTTTGCTGCAGACAACACAGATTTTGCTGAAGACACCCTTGATGCCAAGGGCCAATTGCACAACCTCTGAGCATTAGTGACTCACAGAGCTTTACAATCAAGCCATATCACATAGATGTGCTTCACTGTGACAAGCCAAATATGGGACACATACTACTTGAACACAAGAAAGGTACTGTCTCATTTGAATTTAATTTTCCAACAGATGGAGAATTAAATTTAGAAAGAGACTTATCGGAACACAAGAATAATATTATGAGTCAAATGAAAAATGCATTCAAGGTTAATGTTAGCCTGGGAGACACGTTGAGACAAAGGAATGCAAATATTTTATTCCATATAATAACTTAACCCTGTTATCAGAGCCAATGTATATATCAAGTCAAAGGGATGTCTGTGCATTTGAAGGTAAGATAAAATCTATAGACGTAGAAGAAAATATGAGGTTACAGAGACCAAATAGAAAGTGGAAACCATTTATTATAACAAATGTAGTGTATTTGGTAACAAAAACCAAGTGGCCCCTAGGAGTTGGGGAAGTAATATTACCACAATACATTACGATAGAAAATAGTATTGAATCTTACAATTCTCACTACAATCATTGGACTAATATCCAGTAGTCTTAACAATAGTCAGGCAGTGTCTTCACTGCTCCAGTAGTGTTAACAAGAGTGTAAACACTTGTAGTCACTTGTCTTGCCTTGTATGATACCCCTATATAAAGACTACATACAGCACTGGGGGTGGTGCTCCTCTCTCATTCTATATCCTGCTGTCTTTGTGTTACTTTCTGGAGTCCCATGAGCTATGTAGTATTCATACTTTAGCCATAGGTAGACCACGCAAAATGAGAGGGCATGATAGAGAGTACTGTACTATAAACTGATAAAAATAGAGAGTAATGTACTATAAAATTACAAAAGTAGAGAGTACTGTACTATAAAATGAAAAAATGGAGAGTACTGTACTATAAAATGAAAAAAGTAGAGAGTACTGTTCTATTAATGAAACTAATAGAGAGTACTGTACTATAAAATGAAAAAAGTAGAGAGTACTGTTCTATAAATGAATGGAAATAATAGAGAGTACTGTACTATAAAATGAAAAGAGTACTGTACTATAAAATGAAAAAGTACTGTACTATAAAATGAAAAAAATAGAGAGTACTGTACTATAAAATGAAAAATAGTATACATGACCAGTGTGACTATGCTGGGCAGGACTATGCAATGCCATGGGCATATATTGGACATGGATTGAATGTGTGCTTCATGAGAAATGAAATGTTTCAGAGAGTGATGCACTGAACTTTTATGAGCATTATTGTCATCATTTTTGTGTCAAGTTTCACATGCATTCAAAGGTATTTATATTACCAACTAACATTTTATTTTCCCATATATTTCATGTCGAGGAACTGTTCAAGAGTGTCTATTTCTACCTGTCTGAGATAAAGTCACCCATGAAGAACATATATATGTGATCCGTTTTAGGGAAATGAGTCATAAGTCGCAAAAAACGGATTTTGAGATATTATCATATTTGAATAGATGAGATCAAGCGGATTCCAACGATAGTAAACAGTCTAATAATCTAATAAGTTTTCTAGATGCTAAGGTTGATATTTTATATTTTTGAATAAAAACGTTAACAATATTTCTGGGTGGCAATAAACAGTAAAGTAACTAAATATACTCCATACAAGGACCTTTAAAACGAAAGGATATATTGCATACATTGTCCTGAAATTAGAGACATCGATCGATATACCTATAAATGATGAACTCCCCAAAAATCAAAACATTCCAGTAAAGTGATCTAGTAGAATAAACACTTTAAAAAATATCAATTTTGCGGCTTATGACTCATTTTCCTGGAACACATCACATATTTCATTTAGACCACCATTGCCCATCTATGAAAGTGATGGGAAGACTTGTGCTCTTACACATTATTGCTTGATGTAAGGACAAAGGGAAGCCCCATAAGGAGAACAGAGGACTTTGAAAGACGATACCACCGAGCTTATAGACACATTGAAAACTTAATATGATCCTCTGAAAAGTCAGTATAGAGTTTGCGGTGAACTGTGCATGCCTCAACTGTTTGATTCCTAACTCGCCATATCATAAAATGTCTTAGCATTGTATATGCCCAGCTGGCAGGGATCCTGAATGAAAAAGTTGCTAAAACAAAAAAAAAGAAAAGAAAGCCCCATATGCGGACAGTATGATTGCATACAGGGAAGTGGAGTTTTGGGACCTGAAAGGAGAGTGGAAATGGATGTCTGAAAACGTCAGATGAACTGATTGTAAGTATATCCTTGATAATTTAGTATTGGATCCATCGCTTATGAATGTATAATGTACGGGATATTATTCATACAACTCATTTGATATTTTAGGCTGAGATGTTGGCTTGGACGCCTGAGACTCCATCTCCCATGCTGACCTCTGCGCCCACACCATGCAGCTATGAAGTACAAATCACCGCAGAAGAAGGCGCAGCTTGTGCGCCTTCTGTTGATGACCGTATAACGGATTTTGTAAGTATAATTTGTCTATGTGTGCCAATATATTACAACCAAATGGATTTAATAATATCCCGCCCAAGGATCTACAATATCATTTACTTTTGGATTATAGGATGTTAACGAATGGATGCAAGGAGATGTCCTCCAGTCGGCAATTGACTCCTGTATCAACGACCTGACGTCTACGGACGCTTATTCGTCAGGCGATGATGTCAGGAGCCTCAGCCCCGATACAATGGAGGACATTCTGTCTTCTCTGGTGGATAGTGCTCCAAGTAAGTTTGTATGTGTTACATAATATATGGGATTATGCGAATGTATCCAATCGGATAGTGCAATCGGATTGCGTACATAGTCTAATAGACCTTTATTATGGTTTTTATATTCGTAGAGTCACCAGAGGAGGTTCAGGTGTATGATTCGAATGGTAAATACCTGACGGGAGGAGGAGAAGAAGAAGAAGCTGAAAATGTAGACAAGACAAGCCGGAAGAAGAAGAAAAAGACTAAACTGCTATCTCGCAAAAAGAAATCCAAAGTATGGGTTGCCTGTCCTTTATGCAGAGAGAAATATCTGAACCAAAAATCTCTTGATACGCACATAGAGAAATTCCATATATCAGGGGTTGGCTTCATTTTGTAATATTGGATTTAGTATTGTAACTTATTATTCTTTTGTATACACCGATCATCATATCATTATCATTAATAAACTGGTGCTATCCTTATATATATTATATATACATTGATCTTTATTCGTACTATTCTTCATATATACACGGATCGTTATAACATAATAAATAGATATATATACCATACATATGGGTGTGTTCACGAGTGTTCATTCTTTTATATATAATATATGATGGGAGGATAAATGGACATAAATTATAAATAAATTGGACATGGATTGAATGTGTGCTTCATGAGAAATGAAATGTTTCAGAGAGTGATGCACTGAACTTTTATGAGCATTATTGTCATCATTTTTGTGTCAAGTTTCACATGCATTCAAAGGTATTTATATTACCAACTAACATTTTATTTTCCCATATATTTCATGTCGAGGAACTGTTCAAGAGTGTCTATTTCTACCTGTCTGAGATAAAGTCACCCATGAAGAAAATATATATTTCATTTAGACCACCATTGCCCATCTATGAAAGTGATGGGAAGACTTGTGCTCTTACAGTATATTGCTTGATGTCAGGACAAAGAGAAGCCCCATAAGGAGAAGAGACTATGGAGGACTTAGAAAGACGATACCACCAAGCTTATAGACACATTGAAAACTTAATATGATCCTCTGAAAAGTCAGTATAGAGTTTGCGATACGCTAAGGTGAAAACTGTGCATGCCTCAACTGGTTGATTCCTAACTCGCCATATCATGAAATGTCTTAGCAGGGATCCTGAATAAAAGTGTTGTAAAAACAAAAAAAAAAGAAAGCCCCATATGCGGACAGTATGATTGCATACAGGGAAGTGGAGTTTTGGGACCTGCTCTATGGTAATGAGCATAAGGTGAGGTATTATTGTACCAAGTGTTTGAGATGAAAGAATTGGACGGGCTTTTGTCTCTCCTGCCGTGATGAACCAGATGAATATGTTATTGCATAAATGTGGCAACTGGATTGACTGATGATGTGGTTTATGATGTGGTTACTATGACAATATGTGCGCCATGCTTGAAGTAGAGTGTATGCCACCTTTGCAACAAAGAGGCAGCTATAACTATCTAAGGAGGAAATTTCCTGAGGTGGAGGATATTCCCCATGTGAGGGTTTTGTAAGGCTGCTAATATTGGATTTATTGGGGAAACTTTCCTTAATTCTATGAAAGACATCTACAATGAGGTAACCCAAAAGGAGCAAACAGCAAGAAGTGCACTACTTATAATAGCTCGTTCTCACCTTGAGGGTATTGACATAATAACAGATGGGAGGCATGGCTGGTGTAAAAATGCACAGGACATTGTTTGTAGGGGAAGGGGCTCTTACAAAGTTCTTCATCTTCAGCATGTAATTTGTCATGATGATCCCTGCAGCCAGCGACATGAGTTACTTGGAACTAAACGAATTTATCATTACCTTGACAACCAAGATGTGCCTGTCAAAACCCATATACACAATGCTAATGCTTCCATCAATAAATTCATCAGAGAAGAAAGGAGCCCAACTCAAAACAGTAATGACACCTGGCATGTTACAAAAAGTCTAACAAAAGAAGTTTCTAAGATCACAAGAGGAGCAAAAAAATATGAGGGGAAGACATGGCACCCTGAACTTGCTGACAAGGCTGCCAGCATAAAAACACATAGCAAGGATATTTAATGTATTGGCCTGAAAATGAAATAAAAAAAAAAAAAAAAAAAAAAAAAAATGCCCACTGGAGTATGAAATTCTGCGATGGATCCTCAGATAAATTGCAAAGTACTTAATATAACAGAACATTATCAGGGCCACCATGAACATTGTTTCCCTTCATCGAGGTGCAGGGAGGAAGATGACTATGAGCTATCTAATGCACTTTTGAAAGATCCAGTGGCCATCTCTCTCCTCCAGAATGCGATCAAGGCAACCAGGGTTTATAAAAATGAGGTGATTATGTCCATGGTCAAAGTTCACATATAGTAGAATCCTTCAATAATGCAGTACTTATTTATCATGACAAAGGGATTGTTTTGGTACAGAAGAGTATAAAAGGAGAAGTGACAATGGCAGTGATTGAGTGGAACGAAAATTTAGAGCAAGACTTTAGATCAACTCAGTTTACAGAGAGTGCCCTAGCACCTAGACGCAACATGGGGAAGAAAATATTGAAGGAAAAACCTTTCAATTTCTTTACATCAATATGGAAACGAGTCATCTCACATTTCTATTCTAATTCATCTGAACTGCTTTAATTTAGCTGACTTCTCCTTACAAAAACGCATCCTACAAAAAATTAAGACGGATATTGTTAAAAATGAAGGGAGAAATGTGATCGTAAGACAAAATAAAACATCCAGTATTAGTATTATAGATTTGAGTGATACAGGATATCATATAGGTACCAGTATATTGATAATATACATTCATATATCACACATCCTAACTGTGCACAAATAATGAATTACATGTATGTATCAAATGATTATATTTATACCTAGAAATTGGATTAAATGTGTCAATATTTCTTTTCCCAGTACCTGCATGGGAACAAGGAGAGCTTTCCAAACCTGTCAAAACTTGCAGCTATTGAACTCATCATTCCTGTCACATCAGTAAACTGTGAGCGAGGAATGAGTCGCTACAACTCCATTAAGACAGATTCACAAAGTTCATTAGAAGTGGTGAACGCAGAACGTTTGTTGACTTTTGTTGTCTTTAGAGTCAAAGTCTTTGGACAAATTCAATTTTGGCCAAGCTTTCAAGTATTGGGTAAATGCTAAAGATAGACAGGGTTACAAGTACATAATGAAAGCCCAATCTATCAGCTAGATCATGCTTTAAAACAATTATTAAGTTGTTTATGTATGCTAGTTATCAACTGATGACGTCATTAAAATAGTATGTACTGATTCATATGAGTTATAGTCTCATTTACACAAAAACATGCGTTTTTATGATGGTTTCTTTGTGGGAAAAAGGAAGTTAGTATGGCGATAATATTTCTTGGGTACACTGGGTAAAGGAAAATAAACCCTAGCGCGACCCTAGCCAGGGAAAAGGAACGTTAAGAGTTTGCACAAGATCTTCTGTGGCTGATGCAATATATCATCAGCAGTGCAGTACAAAAGGAAAAATACCAAAATACTTCACGAGTTCCTAGGGATATGAAAGACTCTGGAGTCTTTACAACAGAACTTAGCAAGTACAGAAATATCCACCTCTATTGGCATGAGGACGATGGACAATTTTACTTCATTCAATACGAAGAGGACGAAGGGGAAATTGACAATCATAAAAAAGAATTGTATATAAGACACTACAAGTGACGTTTGTTTTATAATTTTTGTATCAAGAGTTCTTTGGAACGGTTCCAACTCAATCATCAGTAATTAATTAGGTCAATTAATTAAGGAACCAGACCAGGGAACCCACATAAATGGCGACGAGGTACTGGGATTAAATTAACAGATAGGATAGATACATACTAGGAAACTAGGAAAAGCCCTGAAATTTACTCGGTTCTGGACTGGCCCTTGGAGGGTGTTGGAGTGCAAAGAGGGAAGAAAAAGAAGGTCGTTCATGGGACAAATCTGAAGAAAGCCTTTGTGGGGGACAGAGTCACTCACACCAATTCACGAGCAGGGGTGTTGTGCAATCTTTTTTTTTTGTTTTTGCTAAACGTTTTTATTCAGTTTCCTGCCTTCTTGGCTCCATACATGCTAAGACATATTATGATAACATTTTTTTATTCCATTTTTTTGGAAGTGATAGGACTCAGAGTAACAATGAACATGGCAAGATTTTGGGACGAAGCAATACATTGGAGAGTAGATCCTGTGTTGGACTGTCAGTTAGATGGGGTACATTATTTATTCACTCACACGTTGGAGGGGTTATTCTAGGATTTAAACATTTCTAGAGTTTCGTTGATGTCCTCTTTTAGTCTTCTCCAAATGGCACTTTCTTTTTTGTTAACAGCATTAATTATCTGTGCGTGTATTACCACTGATACTCTCATTCTCAGTTCACTCATTAGATATTGAGGGGAGAAGGCCCCTTTTTCGAACAACTTGACTCTGTGAATAAACGCTTTAGTTTGTAATAGTAACCAGTTTATCATCTTTGTATTAAGGTTCACATGTTCAAACCCAAACATTATCTGTACATAATGTTGTGCCATCTTACACCAGGCCCAATTGCTCCAGACCATGACAGAAAGACTGCAGCTGCTGTACCCCTGCGCCTGGGATCGGGGAGACAACTGGAGGGGGAGGGAGTTCTCGTGAATACAGTAAAATGTGATGTGTTTCAGAAAAATGAGTCATAAGTCGCAAAAAATAGATTTTGAGATATCAACATATTTGAAAAGATGAGGTCAAGCCGATTCCAATGATAGTAAACAGTCTAATAAAAAAAGAGTATTTCTAGATTTTAAGTTTGATATTTTCGTTTTTGAAAAACAAAAGTTTCCAATATTTCTGGGGGTCACTAAACAGTAAAGTAGCTAAATATAGTCCATATGAGGACCTTTAAAAAGAAAGGATATATTACATAGATTATCCTGGAATTTGATACATCGATTGACATAACTATCAGTGAAAAACTCCCCAAGAATCAGAATATTCCAATAATGTGATCTTGTGAAAAACACACTTTGAAAAATATCAATTATGCGACTTATGACTCATTTTCCTGAAACACATCACAAATGTATGTCTCCCAGACAAGAATGGGGAATAACCGTGAAGGAGGGGGTTCTGTGTTCCCCTACCCATCCAGCTCCAGCAGAGACCTCCAGTGGGAAGACCTCAGCCTCCTCAGACAGCCTCTGAGGGAGGGTTTTTTTTGAAAAATATAAAAGGGCAGGGAGCCCTGTGGGGAGGACACTCTTGCCTCAGATGGAAATCAGCCAACACTTAAGATATTTCTGCGAACGCCACAACTGTAACTGGTCAACGGGAACGAGAAGCAGACTTACTGACCATCAGAGAACCCACGAGACCCTGACAACTGGCTGCACCTGCCCAAGTTGCCGAAAATATACCGATACGGAAGGAACAGTGATATGAGAAGTCACAAACGAACCATTCACGCGGCTGGACCCGAGGAGGGGTTGGGACCTTCTAAGGTCCTTGTAGTCACCCAGGAAAAGCCCTTAGAGGGGAGAATGGCTACACCCACTGAAGCCAACAGGTAGCATGCTGGCTACCGGAGGATCGATGAGGTACCTGCCCCGAAACAGAGGAGAGAGTCTACGATCCTGACGTGGAAGCCCTTACTCGCCCCACCTGTACCAACGACCAGCAATGCCCCACCACAGGAGTAGGTGGTGAGGGGAGAGGTCAGGCTGGCCTCTAAAGGTATCTAAGTCTGGCAAATACCTTGAGAGATACTCCCCGGACAATAGAGTCACAACTAGGGAGAGCGCCAAGGCTCTAATAATTAGGTCATTCATTAGTGAAGATGAACAAATGTACCTAAGGTCAATGGTAAGTGAGTGAGTAATATTTACTCCCCAGACAATAGTGTCACAACTAGGGAGAGCCCCAAGGCTCTAATAATTAGGTCATTCATTAGTGAAGATGAACAAATGTACCTAAGGTCAATGGTAAGTGAGTAATATTTACTCCCCAGACAATAGAGTCACAACTAGGGAGAGCCCCAAGGCTCTAATAATTAGGTCATTCATTAGTGAAGATGAACAAATGTACCTAAGGTCAATGGTAAGTGAGTGAGTAATATTTACTCCCCAGACAATAGAGTCACAACTTGGGAGGGCGCCAAGGCTCTAATAATTAGGTCATTCATTAGTGAAGCACATGAACAAATGTACCTAAGGTCAAAGGTAAGTGAGTGAGTAATATATACTCAAGCTGGAAAACATCAAACAGTCACTGTATGAAGACAAGTCATGAGTACGGAAGAAGATTCAAAGATGCAGTAAACAAAGCTTACACTGCAGATGACCTACAAGTCGCATTTGTGATGGAAAGGTTGGTGAAAATGTGTGTCAACGGACTCTGAGATAAGGAAGTGAGGGCCAAGATCTACTTCAAAAGGTTGATAGACCTGAACAGAGCAATCAAAGTCGCCAATAATGCAGCTAGAGCGGTATCTCTAGCCAGGGTTCACGAAACATGGTCATCATGCACTCGCCCACAGGACTAGTAGATTATAAAACCACTAGTCCTTATAGAAATCTGGTAGTCCTTACAATATCCTCGGCTTTTTCAGCATCTTTTGTTGCAAAGTTGAGGCAGGGACAGGGGCCTGACAATGTATTGAATAACAATTAAGATACCTCATAATTGATAGAAAGTAAAGAATAGAGTGTATATTTATTCATGTAACTTTAAATTCATTTCCTCTATCACTGGCCACAGCAAGGAATTTTCCGCGCAGAAATGCATGATCAGAACATTAATTTCAAACCTTATGAATGCAATATTGCGGCAGGCCTTTAGAGTAGGTAAAAAGGGTCTCAATTCCCAAAAAATTTTCCCTCGCCCACAGGATGAGTGGTCAGGTAGGATCTACTAGTCCTTACCCAATTCTGGTCGCCTGGGGCGAGCGGGCGACCGTGTTTCGTGAACCCTGCTAGCGGAGGTTGAATATTCAGGAAGAAGAGAGGAGCCAATGGAGATTGATGTGCTCCCACTGCCAAGGAAAGGCACAGGCCTACAAAAAGAAAAGTCCGAGGAAGTGAAGGACCTGAAACAAAAAGTGCAAACACTTCAACGAGAACTGAAATCAATGCAGAAAAAATCAAGGGGTCATTTCAAGGTTGGACATGGGGTCAGGTCTAAGGTGCCTCAATATGAAAGACCAACCAGACATGTTGTGAGATTTAATCATTTGGAGGAAACTGAGGTTGTTGTCTCCTCCGGTGGGTGAGTTAGTAACAAAAGATTCTTTAGGGAGGAATACAGACTGCATGATTCTGAATCCAAAGGGTCTGTCAGAGGATGCTTATTCAGCCTATGATAAGGAATCTACCATATCGGAGGGTAATGGCAGTACCTACATGTTGGTTCACAGGCAGAAAACAGCAAGTTTATTTAATCATGCATTCAAGCAACACATGGAAAAGTCCAGGTCTTGCACTGGTGATCTGGAATGGGATGGGCTCATAGGACAAAAGTGGGGGTTGTGCTGGTCGATGAAATTAAAAGGCACCATGTGCGGTTATGATTCTGACTCTATCTAAGTTACAGACTGTGATGGGCTACCTATCGGATCTGGATGCCCAACATTCAAGCTTGCCGGTTGTAAGTATTCTGTTTGTATTATATTTGTTCTCCTCACAGAATCGACCAAGTGTTGAGAGCTTAATAACTATAATAATATTATTATTTTAGACCACCGATGTCCAGGAGAATGAGACTGGAAAATGAGATGATTGTAAGTATACTTGATGATTTATTAATTGAATCTGTTGTTTATGAATATATAATATACATATTGCATTGTGATAATATTCATTTATATATTATCAAATGGTTATTTGAATTGTAGGTTCTGACACTGGGTGTATCAACTGAGGATGAAGGCGTGGCTTGTGCCCCGGCCCTAAATGACATTATGACAGATTTTGTAATTATACTCTGTGATTTGATGCGTAAGATGTATGGATTGTCACAGTGGTGTGATTTTCAATGGCTGTATATGTATCAAATGCTAGGGTATATTAGGCATGTCGTATTAATTACCATGTATTTCGATAATATTGTGGTAATATGACACTATTCGGTGTTGTATTAGTTATAGTTAATTAGTAAATGGGATATAAGTCAATGTACAGTAATCAAATTCGCCTATCGTATCTATTTATCACTAGATGTCACTAAATGCTGCTTTGGGGGAATCAATTGCTCAGAATATCCACCAGATGGAAGCACATGGTCGTTCTCTCCAATGTTTATAGTCAGTGAACATACAGATATATATGGGCTTTATTTAAATTAAATATCAAGAGGAGATGCTCATAAATTAAGATTAGACAGGGTTAAGACAATAATGTATATAATACACCCATACAATGGAAATCGCGCATTACAACTTTCGACGATCACCATGGCGAGGTTTAGCATCCTCGATATGGTCAACTATTTTCAAGATATTAGTGCCCTACGACATTTTGGGACGCATTTTGACCTGCTCGAGGATGAGCAGTTCATCCAACGTGAATTGGAATTGGTACTTATTCATTTAATTTGTAAATGATATTGTCCATTAATGATAGAATTCACGTTTATTGACCATTATTGAACGTATGGGGAGATTTATTTTCTTTCTACTTTGGAATTACAGACTGTGATCGGCTACCTAACAGAACTAGATGCCCGACATTCAAGGTTGCCGGTATACTGATTGTATTATATTTGTTCTCCTCTCAGAATCGACCTGATCGAAGTGTTGAGAGCTCACTAATTATAATAATAGTATATTATCTTATTTTAGACCACCTATGTCCAGGAGAATGAGACCTGAAGACATCTGATGAGATGATTGTAAGTATACTCAATGATTTATTAATTGAGTCTGTTGTTTATGAATATATAATATATATATTTGTACAAATCATTTAATATTATAGGCTGAGATGTTGGGTTGGACACCTGAGACTCCATCCCCCATGTTGACATCATCACCCACACAATCGGCTACGGCTTGGAGCTATGATCCGGTAAGTATGGTACACATATAATACATATTACATTATATTGCATTGTGATAATATACATTTATATATTATCAAATGGTTATTTGAATTGTAGGTTCTGGCACCAGGTGTATCAATGGAGTACGAAGACGTGGCTTGTGCCCCGTCCCTAAATGATATTATGGCAGATTTTGTAAGTATACTCTGACTATGTATAATTATATTACAACCAAATGGATTTAATAATGCTTCATGACTCTACAATACTATTCAATTTGGATTATAGGATGTGAATGAATGGAGCAGTATGCCCTTGCAGGAGGATGTACTGCAGACTGCTATCGACTCCTGCATCAACGATCTGACGTCTACGGACGCGTATTCGTCAGGCGATGATGCCAGGAGTCTAAGCCCTGGCACCATGGAGGACATTCTGTCCTCCCTTGTTACCGACCCGAGTAAGTCTAAACATTTTGTATGTGTTATATTATATTGGATTATGCGACTGTACTAGACACTGGGATAATGGGATTGCATACATAGTCTAATAGTACCTTATATGGTTTCTATATTGATAGTCACCAGAGGAGGTTCGTGTATACAATTCTAATGGTGATTACATGACGGGAGAAGGAGCCAAAAATGTGGACAAGTTACAAAGGAAGAAGAAAAAGAAAACTAAATTACTATCTTGCAAGAAAAAGTCTAAAGTATCTCTTGCCCTCTCTGAAAGAAAATGAGTGGCTTCGGGAGTGCATTGCTACACCTTCAACCATCTCTACAAAAACTGAAGAGGGCTACACGCCAGACATGAGACGCTGTATCTTCAAGCTCTTAGAATGTTGTCTAAGCACAAGAATGGTTGAACCGGTTATCACTGCAATTGGGGAGCTGCTTGGGAAAACAATATCAGACTTCCCAAGCAAGTCAACCCTTAACAACATGAATGTTGAACGCAGGGATGCAAGTCGGGTGAGGTAAAATAATCTGAACATTTTCCAAGGTCCAAGGGGAGGTAGTTAAAGGCGCACATGTCAC
This sequence comes from Sthenelais limicola, assembly GCA_942159475.1. Lineage (NCBI taxonomy): Eukaryota > Metazoa > Annelida > Polychaeta > Phyllodocida > Sigalionidae > Sthenelais > Sthenelais limicola. The sequence goes on along the minus strand of OW804094.1, from coordinate 154,599,549 downwards.
ATAAAGGACCATATGTGTTTGTAGGGCAGCGCGCCCTAACTGGGGTGGGTATCTGCTGGGATGAAAATGATTCACTCAAAGCTAACTGCACTTACTGTAACACTAACTTTAGTGTGGCTGCTGGGATGAAAATGAGTCACTCAAAGCTAACTGCACTTACTGTAACACTAACTTTAGTGTGGCTGCTGGGATAAAAATGATTCCCTCAAAGCTAACTGCACTTACTGTAACACTAACTTTAGTGTGGCTGCTGGGATAAAAATGATTCCCTCAAAGCTAACTGCACTTACTGTAAGACTAACTTTAGTGTGGCTGCTGGAGGCAAACATTCTGTACAGAAGCACAGAAGCAGAGCAGCTCATGTAAATGTAGGCCTTGGCCTTGCTTTGCCAGCTTTTGAACAACCAACAGCGACTCCCTCTGACTTATTCATTTAATTTAGTGCCTGAATTACTGAGTGATTCTCCACTATTTTACATTGGCTTACCACGAAGTGACCATTATTACTGTAAAGTAATAGACCCTATTTGAGGGGGGATGCTAGGCAAAGAGGAGATCCGAGCAGAGCAGAGGGAAATGGAGGAATATTGGTTGGGTGCTGCGGAAGAAGATGAATACATATTAGTAGACGGTATATTATTCACTTTAATTGCACCTAATGGAAAGGCCTCCTATCCCTGGTTAGGTGACACCAAGAAACATGGAAAACAGTCCAGGATTTTCAACTTGCGACATGGGCCAAACCACACATCACTGGACGATCAAGTGACCACAGCTGAAATATTGTGGTGTGAGTTTGTGAGCAAACACAACCTGCCTTTTACATCATCAGATTGTTTTTCAAACTTAGCTGCACAGATGTTTCCCGACAGTAGGATTGCAGATAAGTTTTCTTGCAAAAGAACGAAGACTGTCGCAGTTATTATATAGGCACTGGAGGTAGAGGAGAGAGAGAAACCATCAGATATGCCTACAACGCTGATGGTGGACGAATCCAATAAAAGAGACGACAAAAAGGGATGTGCTATTGTACTCAAAGTAATCAATCCAGACTTAGGGCGGGCTGCTCGGATTCTTAATCCAAATAAACGCCTAGAATTTGGGGATCGAGAACGTGGGTACCTTGACTGAAATGACAGTATGACAGAATGTACCAGAACTTGTTAGTTTATATAAATATATATAATCATAGAAATAAATTGTTCCATCTTACCGACAGCTGGATAGTAATAATAAGTAATTATGATAACTCTTAAAAAGCACTGACTTAAATTATTAATTTATTATTAATTTATTATCAAATCATTCTCTCCAGAATTTAGAATAGTAAAGAGTTACATAATCAAATGTATTAAACTCAATGAACGTGTTTATATTATGGGTTTTCTATTTCAGTGCTTAAGTTAATTGAGCTTTTCTTCAAGGATATGCCGGACACAGAGTTGGATGACATGTTGGAAGAATGGAGGGCTTTCCAAGTTGCCCAGCATCTGCCTCCTTCCAGGATAGCAATGAGGGAGGTGCCGACACAGACAAGCCAGATGAGTGGTGGCTCCGTGTACTGCAGCAAAAAGGTTCTAGTGGACAGCCAAAGTATGGTAAACTGGCTAACTTGGTGAAAGTAATGTGGTGGAACGAGTCTTCTCTATTATGAACTAAGTTTACACAAAGTACAGACAATCCATGAACAATGAAACAATTTGCAGCTTGCTTTCGCGAAAAATAAATTGTGACACCCCTTGCCACAAACTTGTGGTTACAAAAGGTTTGCTTAACAGGGCAAAGGGTGCAGCATCTCTAAGGAACCAGGTCCTAAAGGAGCGGTCAGCTTGTGCAGATATGGACACAAATTAATTTCCTAGCGAAGTTGTATGGTCGTCGCTTTTAAATTAGGAATCCCGGGTAGTTATCTTATGGTTGCTAGAGAGGTTAGGAAAACTCCCAAATATTGAAGTTTGATTGTGTTTTTTATTCACTAGCTTTCGGGCCTGTATTGCCCTTCTTCAGGTAAAAATTAATTTCCTATCACCAGTTAATTTAAATAAAGTTTCTTCTCGTGAAAACAACATAGGACCTATGAAATTATTATTTTACACATCAGAGATTTTGAGCGTCTTTAAAGCAACCAAGTAAGTGACATAATCTTCATATAAAATATAGCTTCTAATTTCTGAAGGGTCATCTGTACATCCCCAACCCTCAAACCAAAACTGTTGCATGATATGCATCAGTAAACCCTTTCAGATTTGTAGAATATAATGTTAAAATGGGCCTAAAATGGGCCATTTCATTCCTAGATTTTAACAATTTTCCGGGAGGTGCATGCCCCCAGACCCCCCTAGTTTTTGCTCCTTGCGCCTATGGCGCTCGAATCTCCCTCCACCAAATACTGCAAAACAGGAGATCTCCCTACTTCTACTGTCCCCTAGTTGGCACCTCTGTACTGATTATGTTTTGGACACGAGGTCACTTTACATTATGATGGTGCTGGAAACATGGCAGGAAAGAATAAAGGAGCAGCAGCCATTATTTCTGCACAGTATCCAAATGCACCCTATATTCACTGCTAAATCTGGCAGTGGTAAAGGCATGCCAGTTGCAACAAATGAGAAATATGATGGGTACTTACTGAAGTGTGTATCCTTTTTTTCTTCTTTTTAAGTGTGTATCTTTTTTAAATACTCACCTATACACCAACATCTATTATATATATATATAAATTTAATCTTTATTTCCTTTATAAACAAATAGGAAAAAGGATATTACACTTGCTGTGCCCCTACAGTTCTTCCAAGAAACCCATATTTACTTTTACTGATACATTTTGTGAAACTCATTATCAATTATCTATTAGAACATCATTAGTGTATGTCCTCAGAACTCAAGACACAAGCTTGTTGACTTATGCAAAACCCGCTGGGTTGTTTGGGGAACTTTATGAAGCTGTGGTAGATACCCTTGAGGATATATCAGAGAACAGCGGTTCATGGAATGATGAATCAGTGTAACGTAACATTACGTAACGACTCAGCCCCTAGCGGGAAAACACAGAAGCAGCCGGGTACGACTGGTTATGGTAATGAGCCAAGCACTGCAGGTAGCAGTGGTGAGACAGAAATAAAGTCAGTCAGCTTGGATCAGCAACAGGATCAAGTTGGGAATAACTGTAGCTCCGTCTTGTGTTGTTTGTTCATTAACGCTTGAACATTAATGGGATCAAACAGTAATTAAGGACTCCTGGAATCATAATTAACATTAATCAATCAAGGAGTTATAGTCATTAATTAAGGAGATCGAGTTATTAACTAAGGAGATCAAGGTGTTAAAGTCAGGAATTAACCTTCCACTGTCTTACTCTTCATCAAAATCCTGATCATTATTCTTGGCAATAACCCAGTTTGATTTACTCATGTCATATATTGTCTGTAGGAATGCCCTTCACTTCATCAAGCCTCTAAGCATAAGTCTCCAGGGAAGAGCTAATGACACATACAAGGAAGTCATTTCATGTGGCTATGTATATAGCCACATATCGCGAAGCCTGGTTATTATATTAATAGAGGGGTGATCTCTGTAGAGAGGTGGTCTTGCGTAACGTTATCTCTTAAATCGTCTTATGTAATCGGTCAACTTATGACTTTGAAGTAAGACAGGGAAGCTAAATAAATCAGGATAAAATCGTTCGTTGATGGGCATGGGGATTCTAGCATATTGATTTTGAATATTGATAGGCCTGGGGATTCTAGCATATTGATAATGAATATTGATATTTCGTATATCGAATCAAATGTTTAATATGTGAGAAGGCATGATTAAAAGCAAATTTACAGCAAATCTTAAGAAATTGAGCAATTCTAAGATCACCTTAAGAGAATCGACCACAATATTAATTATTACAGCTAATATACATCACACAGCAATGATTCAAACACCCATATTTGTCTCTTCTTTAGTAGAATATTTAGGATGGCAAGTTATTTTGGTATATCATAGATTTTTAAAAATTGAAAGAAGTACTGGACAAGCTGTCTGTCATCTCTAATCTTTCTCAATTACTAATGGCCCTAAATATCTGATAATGTGTTCTCTTTAAAGAAGACAATTTTATGATTAGAGAGAGGGCCTAGATGTTCTTATCATTTCATGCCTCCCTTATCTGTCTGGGTGACATGGGATACAGGGCCAGACATACAGAGAAGGAGTGGAGAGGAAGGGTAAGCTGTGACCACGTTGAGTAATCCCAGCTGTCTTTCAATTCATATAGGGAATGCTACTGGGAAAGGCTTTCTTTCATATCAGTTGGAGCAACGAGACTAGAGGGGAATAGACTTGGTCTGAATTGAGAAATCCCCATTGACCCACGGAGGCCAGAATGAAGGCTCACGGTCAATTTGGACCGGAACTGGGGCCAGAAACATTTGTTTACATTTTGTGTCATAGGAACTGTATGGACGTAGGGAGGACCCCACATTAAATGTCATTATCAATAGAAACACATCTAATATAACCATCAAATTAGAGGATATAAAAGACAACACTATGCACATCAGTTAAGCTCTTGTTGGATACCATGTCAGCTCCAAGAAATTCAATAAATTGGGTTCACTTAAATGGCTAAAATCAAGTTCACCTTACAGGCTGACATGCCCATGAACCAAGTGACCTATGCCCAGCTTGCCGGGCACCCGGCCCTGCACCCGGCCCTGCACCCGGCCCCGCACATAGACCGGGCCCTAGCTGTGGTCAGAGCCCCGCCCACACTCAGATGGGCCTCGGTGCCCGTCTTATAATTAGTTTCAGCTGCTCCTATTTAAGCCAAATGGTCAATTCAAAAGAGCCCTATTACGTCTGGATGAGGGGAGAGGAGAATCTAATCTTTTTCCTCTCTCAAGCATCAGTTTATATTTTCATGACATACACACTGCTGGGCACGGTGACTACATTAGATTATACTTTAGTGTTTGGGTGTTTAGTTGCTTTCTTCCTAGTTTAGGATAATATTCATAACAAGTAAAAGTTTAACAGCTTTCAGAACTGTCAGAACTTTTCTTCTAATTGGCCCACAAATTCCATTCAAAGTTGTATTTTATCCGTAGTATGTGGAGTATACAATGGTGTTGGAACTAGACATTTATTCCCATTTTTAAAAAAAGTTTTAAGAACACTTTCACACATTTGATAAGCTGTCACAGATCTGTCATCTCTTAATTACCAGATAAGGGACGATCAGGTCACTAGGGGGGAGGTCCATTAACCCCATTAGCCCATCCTCACATTCCTTAGCTGTCAGGGGTCAAGCAGTATCAGGTCAGAAAATGTACAATTAGAAGCAAACCTAGGCAACTTTTGTTGCATCGGGAGAGCGGCCGACTCATAGAGTGGCGGTTTTCACGGCACCGGAGCGAGCAGGGCCCGGCAAGCGTCTTCGGGAAAGCAACAATGCGGTCTGCAGTAGCATTCACTATTTGGATATATTTCCAGCTTGAAAGTGTCAATCTGGACACCTCTCGTCACCCTCCCATAGACGCCAACGCACAGAGCTTGTACACCTGTTCACTCCGACGTTCGCGCTTTTGACTCTAGACCTATAAATAGCCGGCTGTTCAGCGTTAATTTATCGCCCAGTTGGGAGTATGGGCATAATGCTCTCCCTTGCTAGACACTGTATGTCACTACGTCTAGCAATAATGTGATGCTTTAGGCACTGCCTGGAGAAACAGCAACTCAAATCTTTTTATTTTTTATTTTTTATTCCCAGTTCAGAAGAAAACGCTCTGTTTCTGAGCGATTTGGGACATTTTTTTTTTATTTATTTATTTTCTGGAAATCTTTTAGTTGCCAAACACTGCAAACCTTTTGCAGCTTGGTCACTTGGCATTGTTTGGTGCTAACTTGCTGCAAATTTCTGCCAACCCTTGGCAATTTGGTAACTGGAAAAAATTATTTTTTGTTGCTGAATCTCAAATGGCAACATGCGAGGGGGCGTGCCCACTTGCCTGTTGTGATATTCTGGCCTGCCTGAGGTGTCATATGGGGGAGATATTGTGCTTAAAACCCATCTTTTTTGTAGGAAGATGAGTGTTTCTGTTCCTTGATGATATTTCGCCAATATTTTATCAGAGCTTGGAGCTTGGAGCAGCACGTCTAGGCGTTATCTAAACTTATGCTGCAATGGAGTGCATGGCACAGCATGGTACTTTCGGGGAGCAGTTGGTTACAGGAGCAGGGGGTTAGAATAAGGAGTGTCTGGGAGGAGGAGCAGGAGCAGGAGGGGGGAAGGGAAGACGCGCCACACTCCTATCTCCTATCTACAGGTGGTGGTTGTTTTGACGGGGTTGTTTTGACGGGGCAGGAGCAGGACGAGGACGATCAGGTCACATTCCTTAGCTGTCAGGGGTCAAGCATATCAGGTCAGGGTATCAGAGGCCAGGGTATCAGGCAGCTAAGGTACTAGCCAGTCACTAGCCAGTCAGCTTACTAAAGACAGCCAAGTCGGCTACTAAAAGACCCAAGTCAGGTTGAGATAAAGATCTTACTTCAAAGCGTACGAAGGTGGTTTACCGCTTTTGGAAATAACTCTTTTCAGAAAAACAATTTAAAAATTTAAATCACCCTATTCAACTACTATCGGTTTTCCTGAGCCATTTACCAAACATGAAAGAAATAGCTTGAAAAGAAAGGCATGTACTAGGTCACCAAACCTACGGAATAGGTTATGTCTATATTTGTATGTATGTCACTTGGGGTCAAAAGCCAGAAGTAAATGAGCTTCGCACATAATAAAACTATATAATAATAGGGGAAAGCAGGTACGAAATAGAATGGAGGCGCATATGTGAGTGGAGAGCGCCTGGAGGTGTGTTGCTGCCAGCTCCCACACCTGAAAGTCTGGTGCCCCCACTCCCCAAGCCAGGGTATACGGCCGGGGAAAAGACCAAGGAAGTGGAACGTGAATATACAGAAGACGGGCGAATTCGTTTCACCCAGTTGCTCATGGCGGAGTACTATAGGGGGACAACAGTCTAAGGTGCGTTTTCCCCACCATTGGAGCCAGTTTTGTAAATAACTGTAGGACGTAGAACAAAGAAAACAGAAAAAGCAACAAGAAAGCTAAGGCTAATCTTCAGGTTCTTCTTACCAAACAACAACAAGAACGAGAAAATAACGAAATTCTATCTGTTTTAACTGAAGAAAAAAATCCTTCCAGACAGGAAACATTACCCTTCGAGCGGTATAGAGAAATTCAGGATTTTAGGACAACACCCCTTGAAAAGGAGAAGTTACCTTTTGAACGGTATCAAGAAATTCAAGACTAAAACAATATTCCCTGAATTGTGCCAGCTTTTAGATAACTCTCTCACTTCTACTTCTACCCCAACTTCTACACCCTTGGACGGACCATTTGTGGCCTATACAACCACTTCCTCAAACGTCCCTTTTGGTTTAGAATCCGTTTTAGAATCCGTTTTACCTACTCCTATCTCCGAGCAAGCTACGCCTTCCACTTCAAGACCCGTGCAGCAATTTCCCACTTCAAGTTCTTCTCAAGAAAATCTCAAGCAAAGCTTTGAACCTACGCCTTCCACTTCAAGCCCAAATGTGGATTTGTAGGATATATCCCAACGTAAGGGCAGAGTTCACTACTATGGGTTTGAAACCTTCAAAAGAAATAATCCATTACATGAGTGAAGTGTCTCCTTATATTTTAACCTGTATCTACTCCTTATATTCTGACTTGTATTTACATTTTAACCAATGGTAGGAATTATAAAATGTAGTTTCCAGGGGTGGTGCAAGACAAAAGCAAATACAAAAAAGTGAGTCACAATGTGCTCGTACCGTCGGTGCAAAATGTATCTAAACCACAATTTGTAAACAATATGTAGGATTGTCATGATTTGAACAACGCGCCCGTGTTTGTTTGTTTTTATGCATCTATGTATTTTATTGTATCTTTATTTTTTATTTTTTAATTCTTTTATTTTATTTTTTCTATCTTTATTTATAGTAAACATTACGTTATGTGTGAAAAAACAACTTCACCTTTAAATAAGTAAGTGTATAACATTTTTGGTTGAATAACATCTTCCCTTGTATTATTTATTTGAATTGGTAATTTAGAATCAGCAAACTCTGAGAACAATGTACCCTCGTTGCACAATGTTTTTGACTGAATAAAAATCTTTAAATACAAATACAACCAGACCATGTATTATCGCAAATCAACAGGTAGAAGGTTTGAAGGCTATGCCAACACCAAGACCAGTGGTTGAATCAAAAAGTAATGTCTCAGTAAGTGATAATGTACTATCACCTAGAAGAACTGTGAGGGTATCTCCGCCGGTCAGAAGGCTAATTGAAGAAACATAAATCATTATAACTTCACTCAATTGTGATGTGTTTTAGGAAAATGAGTCATAAGTCGCAAAAAATAGATTTTGAGATACCATTATATTTGAATAGATGAGATCAAGCCGATTCCAATGATAGTAAACAGTCTAATAATCAAATAAGTATTTCTAGATTTTAAGTTTGATATTTTCGATTTTGGAAAAAAAAGGTTCCAATATTTCTGGCGGTCAATAAACAGTAAAGTAACTAAATGTAGTCCATATGAGGACCTTTAAAACGAAAGGATATATTATATAGATTGTCCTGAAATTTGATACATCGATTGATATATCTATAAGTTATGAATCCTCCAAGAATTAGAACTTTCCAATAATTCGATCTTGTGAAAAAGACACTTTGAAAAATATCCTTTTTGCGACTCATGACTCATTTTTCTGTAACACATCACAATTTGTAAGGTTAATCCACACTGTATTATTCGGTTACTTCCAGCTACAACTATAAAGGGAAGATGCGTTGATACTAAAGCCGGCCCCACACATTCAAGAACTCGGATCCGAATTGGCCTTAAGACAACTCATATGAATTCAAAATCATTCTTAAGAAGCACACTTGAGTTCGGTAACTTGTGAGCTTTCTTATGAACAAACCTCCAATTCATATGACAAATCATGGGTTCTTACGACAATTTGTAGGCAAAATTTTGGACTTTTCGTGTGTCCCCACATCGTACGAATTGCGATCGCAAGTTCTTGAATGTGTGGGCCCGGCATAACAGCACACCATCGCCACCTGGTGGTTTGGTGTAGCACTAACCATCCTCACTGAATAAACGTCACTAGATTGAATGTAGTCGTTGGCTTCACATCTATAATCCAACCTCTTAGTATTGTATTATCACATAAACGATCATTCCCTCTGGATCTGCCTGTCCTCTGTCTCTCCTTTGTCCCTACTATAATGGACAGTGGGGGGAATATAGTTATAGATAGAAACGACAGGTGGCAGCACCACTGCTGGGTCTGTCAGAGCGTGAACTGCTTGAACTAAAAACAGTGAACGTTCGCTAACTGGAGGGACAGGCATGGCACGCATGGCTGAGAGAAACATAAACCATCAATGTTTCCCTTTTTTAAGTGAGCTTCATTTAACTGCATGTGACTAACTAATTAGGGTATTTAAATGTAAACGCAAAAAATAAAAGAATATTTAGCAAAGAAAACAGGGTGGAGGAGGGAAATAGTGATGATCTTTCTGACGCATTATTTCAGTCAGCTCAACTGATGGTAAATTATAATTGTGATGTGTTTCAGGAAAATGAGTCATAAGTCGCAAAAAATAGATTTTGAGATACCATTATATTTGAAAAGATGAGATCAAGCCGATTCCAATGATAGTAAACAGTCTAATAATCAAATAAGTATTTCTAGATTTTAAGTTTGATATTTTCGATTTTGGAAAAAAAAGGTTCCAATATTTCTGGCGGTCAATAAACAGTAAAGTAACTAAATGTAGTCCATATGAGGACCTTTAAAACGAAAGGATATACTACATAGATTGTCCTGATGATACATCGATTGATATCGATTGATATATCTATAAGTTATGAATCCTCCAAGAATTAGAACTTTCCAATAATTTGATCTTGTGAAAAAGACACTTTGAAAAATATCCTTTTTGCGACTCATGACTCATTTTCCTGTAACACCTCACAATTGGTAGATCATCTCTGACTGGTGTCAGCTGAAGAGTACCAACAGGAGGAAGAAAACACGATGGAGAGGAACGATAGTAACGATAGTAACGATGGAGAGGAATATGACATAGAGGATGACTTGCTCAACAGTGATGAAGAAATAGTCACGGATCATGCCAAGGACATGGTTGTGGAGGTCAACGATATCGAAACAGCGGACACAGATGACCAAGATGAGCAGTAGTCCTTAAGCTGTTTTTCGCTACCCCTGTATGCATCGTACACCAGTTTGTGAGTGAGGCAATTAACTCATTCAAACTGTATTGATTCACTAGCATTTCCCTAATTGATCTTCTAAACAAAAAAGGGAACAACTGGAAGAACTGGGATTATCCCAGAAGTCTGTCGACCTGCTTGTCATTTTTCTCTATGTAACTGTTATTTCATAATTTTGACAAATAAAAGATTTTTCAATTCAATTCAATCAAAAAAATATAAGATCTAAATCACATTATTGATGTCATGTTTATTTTTGTATACCACTTTCTACATAATATACTGATTTTTGTAACCCACCACCACCACAATATCTCCAACTGAATGGAACTCGCCTGTAATAATCAAAAAAATTATTGGACTTCATTTGTCAAAAAAAGCACTCTGCCTACGGCATTGTGCTTATGTGGAAGAATCTTGTCCAATAAATTTTCGATTATTTCCGACTCGTTCCATTCTCTCTCTATATAATTATAAAATGTTGCTTATAGAACCAGATAGAAACTCCTACAAGACCCGGAACCTATCCTAAATACACATAGGTAGCTGATAGAGCTTAGTTATATGTAATTCCACTAGGTGGAGGTAGTTGATAGAGCTTAGTTACATAAAGATCCACCAGGTGGCGACACTGGTGTATAGTGATATGGGCTGAGGCTTGTGCAAATGATGTTCGAATAATTAAGAAAATGATATAGTTATATCAAAATGATTATTAAATTATCCTAGATAAAAAAAAAAAAAATTATCCTAGATGTATAATTTTCAATTAATGTTTTCCATTGGCAATGAGAATTATCACGTATAATGTGAAACTGGACCAATAAAATTGATAAAAAAATGAATAAAATACCCAGTATAGAGAACAAACTGGAGCAGCTCTTATAGCCTCTTTATGTCATGTTTGATAGATCCCACCATCTCAGTCAATATGGCGGAGGTAATTTCAGAGGGAAGGGATAACGTAAAGAAAATGTATGTTCTGACGAAATGGAGTTGAGGGAATTTTCTCATGTCTTATACATGTGCTTGATAATATTGACTGAACACGCTGAATGATTAATGATATATCTAATTGTTGATAATTAGTAGCTATTTTTTAACACACATTTCTTCAATTAGATCTGTGTAACAGGCAACACTCTAGGATATCCAGGATGGACGTAGTGTATTTACATGTGAACATTTAATTGTCTTGGCCGTAATGGAAATAATAAAAAAAATATCTACAACTCACTATCATTATTATGATACTTCATTATGTGCTTTCGTACCTTGTGACACTTTTGATTCATATAAAGAACTGGTTGTAAATGATTAAATGTAGCATTTTGTGGACCACGTTTTAACATAGATCTTGGAATTTGTCATTTGTTCATCGTGTAGTGAGATACCACCTTTTCTTTGATCCTTTCACACTATTAGGGAGAAGAGAACCTTATCATTACCAGATTTTACCACATTTGGTTTCAACTCTTAACAATTGTATAAATTAGACAGGCGGGTAATATATACAGAATAATCCAAGCCAAATTATTCATAAAGAATGACCTAACTTTAGGATCATTGTGATGGGCGATTCTGTATCAGGTGACAGTGGTGCAGCATAGGTGACAGCGGTGGGGCCTGGGTGTCATTGGTAGAGCATAGGTGTCACTGGTAGAGCATAGGTGTCACTGGTAGAGCATGGGTGTCACTGGTAGAGCCCAGGTGTCACTGGTAGAGCCCAGGTGTCACTGGTAGAGCCCAGGTGTCACTGGTAGAGCATAGGTGTCACTGGCAGAGCATAGGTGTCACTGGTAGAGCACAGGTGTCACTGGTAGAGCATAGGTGTCACTGGTAGAGCATAGGTGTCACTGGTAGAGCCCAGGTGTCACTGGTAGAGCACAGGTGTCACTGGTAGAGCATAGGTGTCACTGGTAGAGCCCAGGTGTCACTGGTAGAGCCCAGGTGTCACTGGTAGAGCATAGGTGTCACTGGTAGAGCATAGGTGACGGCACTGGTAGAGCATATGTGTCACTGGTAGAGCATATGTGTCACTGGTAGAGCATAGGTGTCACTGGTAGAGCATAGATGTCACTGGTAGAGCCCAGGTGTCACTAGTAGAGCATAGGTGTCACTGGTAGAGCCCAGGTGTCACTGGTAGAGCATAGGTGTCATTGGTAGAGCATAGGTGTCATTGGTAGAGCATATGTGTCACTGGTAAAGCATAGGTGTCACTGGTAGAGCATATGTGTCACTGGTAGAGCATAGGTGTCACTGGTAGAGCATAGGTGTCACTGGTAGAGCATAGGTGTCACTGGTAGAGCATAGGTGTCACTGGTAGAGCATAGGTGTCACTGGTATAGCATAGGTGTCACTGGTAGAGCATAGGTGTCACTGGTAGAGCCCAGGTGTCACTGGTAGAGCCCAGGTGTCACTGGTAGAGCATAGGTGTCACTGGTAGAGCATAGGTGTCACTGGTAGAGCACAGGTGTCACTGGTAGAGCACAGGTGTCACTGGTAGAGCATAGGTGTCACTGGTAGAGCATAGGTGTCACTGGTAGAGCATAGGTGTCACTGGTAGAGCCCAGGTGTCACTGGTAGAGCCCAGGTGTCACTGGTAGAGCATTGGTGTCACTGGTAGAGCATAGGTGTCACTGGTAGAGCCCAGGTGTCACTGGTAGAGCATAGGTGACGGCACTGGTAGAGCATAGGTGTCACTGGTAGAGCATAGGTGTCACTGGTAGAGCACAGGTGTCACTGGTAGAGCCCAGGTGTCACTGGTAGAGCATAGGTGTCACTGGTAGAGCATAGGTGTCACTGGTAGAGCATAGGTGTCACTGGTAGAGCATAGGTGTCACTGGTAGAGCATGGGTGTCACTGGTAGAGCATAGGTGTCACTGGTAGAGCATAGATGTCACTAGTAGTCACTGGTAGAGCCCAGGTGTCACTGGTAGAGCATAGGTGTCACTGGTAGAGCCCAGGTGTCACTGGTAGAGCATAGGTGTCACTGGTAGAGCATAGGTGTCACTGGTAGAGCATAGGTGTCACTGGTATAGCATAGGTGTCACTGGTAGAGCATAGGTGTCACTGGTAGAGCCCAGGTGTCACTGGTAGAGCATAGGTGTCACTGGTAGAGCCCAGGTGTCACTGGTAGAGCATAGGTGTCACTGGTAGAGCATAGGTGTCACTGGTAGAGCATGGGTGTCACTGGTAGAGCATAGGTGTCACTGGTAGAGCATAGGTGTCACAGGTAGAGCATAGGTGTCACTGGTAGAGCATAGGTGTCACTAGTAGTCACTGGTAGAGCCCAGGTGTCACTGGTAGAGCATAGGTGTCACTGGTAGAGCATAGGTGTCACTGGTAGAGCATGGGTGTCACTGGTAGAGCATAGGTGTCACTGGTAGAGCATAGATGTCACTAGTAGTCACTGGTAGAGCCCAGGTGTCACTGGTAGAGCATAGGTGTCACTGGTAGAGCCCAGGTGTCACTGGTAGAGCATAGGTGTCACTGGTAGAGCATAGGTGTCACTGGTAGAGCATAGGTGTCACTGGTAGAGCATAGGTGTCACTGGTAGAGCATAGGTGTCACTGGTAGAGCCCAGGTGTCACTGGTAGAGCATAGGTGTCACTGGTAGAGCCCAGGTGTCACTGGTAGAGCATAGGTGTCACTGGTAGAGCATAGGTGTCACTGGTAGAGCATAGGTGTCACTGGTAGAGCATAGGTGTCACTGGTAGAGCATGGGTGTCACTGGTAGAGCATAGGTGTCACTGGTAGAGCATAGGTGTCACAGGTAGAGCATAGGTGTCACTGGTAGAGCATAGGTGTCACTAGTAGTCACTGGTAGAGCCCAGGTGTCACTGGTAGAGCATAGGTGTCACTGGTAGAGCATAGGTGTCACTAGTGGTCACTGGTAGAGCATAGGTGTCACAGGTAGAGCATAGGTGTCACAGGTAGAGCATAGGTGTCACTGGTAGAGCCCAGGTGTCACTGGTAGAGCATAGGTGTCACTGGTAGAGCATAGGTGTCACTGGTAGATCATAGGTGTCACTGGTAGAGCATAGGTGTCACTGGTAGAGCCCAGGTGTCACTGGTAGATCATAGGTGACAGCGGTGGGGCCTGGGTGTCACTGGTAGAGCATAGATGTCACTGGTAGTCACTGGTAGAGCATAGGTGTCACTGGTAGAGCATAGGTGTCACTGGTAGAGCATAGGTGTCACTGGTAGAGCATAGGTGTCACTGGTAGAGCCCGGGTGTCACTGGTAGAGCATAGGTGTCACTGGTAGAGCATAGGTGTCACTGGTAGAGCATAGGTGTCACTGGTAGAGCATAGGTGTCACTGGTAGAGCATAGGTGTCACTGGTAGAGCCCAGGTGTCACTGGTAGAGCATAGGTGTCACTGGTAGAGCATAGGTGTCACTGGTAGAGCATAGGTGTCACTGGTAGAGCATACGTGTCACTGGTAGAGCATAGATGTCACTGGTAGAGCATAGGTGTCACTGGTAGAGCATAGGTGTCACTGGTAGAGCATAGGTGTCACTGGTAGAGCATAGGTGTCACGAGTAGAGCATAGGTGTCACGAGTAGAGCACAGGTGTCACGAGTAGAGCACAGGTGTCACTGGTAGAGCCCAGGTGTCACTGGTAGAGCATAGGTGCCACTGGTAGAGCATAGGTGTCACTGGTAGAGCATAGGTGTCACTGGTAGAGCATAGGTGTCACTGGTAGAGCATAGGTGTCACTGGTAGAGCATAGGTGTCACTGGTAGAGCATAGGTGTCACTGGTAGAGCATAGGTGTCACTGGTAGAGCATAGGTGTCACTGGTAGAGCATAGGTGTCACTGGTAGAGCATAGGTGTCACTGGTAGAGCACAGATGTCACTGGTAGAGCATAGGTGTCACTGGTAGAGCACAGGTGTCACTGGTAGAGCACAGGTGTCACTGGTAGAGCATAGGTGTCACTGGTAGAGCACAGGTGTCACTGGTAGAGCATAGGTGTCACTGGTAGAGCATAGGTGTCACTGGTAGAGTATAGATGTCACTGGTAGAGCATAGGTGTCAATAGTAGAGCATAGGTGTCACTGGTAGAGCATAGGTGTCACTGGTAGAGCACAGGTGTCACTGGTAGAGCAGAGGTGTCACTGGTAGAGCCCAGGTGTCACTGGTAGAGCATAGGTGTCACTGGTAGAGCCCACATGTCACTGGTAGAGCCCAGGTGTCACTGGTAGAGCATAGGTGTCACTGGTAGAGCATAGGTGTCACTGGTAGAGCCCAGGTGTCACTGGTAGAGCCCACGTGTCACTGGTAGAGCATAGGTGTCACTAGTATAGCATAGGTGTCACTGGTAGAGCATAGGTGTCACTGGTAGAGCATAGGTGTCACTGGTAGAGCATAGGTGTCACTGGTAGAGCATAGGTGTCACTGGTAGAGCATAGGTGTTACTGGTAGAGCATAGGTGTCACTAGTATAGCATAGGTGTCACTAGTATAGCATAGGTGTCACTAGTATAGCACAGGTGTCACGAGTAGAGCACAGGTGTCACTGGTAGAGCACAGGTGTCACTGGTAGAGCATAGGTGACAGCACTGGTTGCGTACAGGGTTGTGGAATGCAGGTAGCAGGGGTAGCACAAGAGCCATTGTCGTACAAAAGAGGCCAGCCCTTCCATCATGTTGGCCCTGAAAAAACAATTATAAACACAATTTTATATTTCTTTAATATGATCCTTATTGACTGTACATATATAGATTAATGTATGTATAGTGCGTTTAGTGGATGAAATATACACTCTAAACTGAAATCCAGAGACGTAGGTGATCTCTTTCTCATCACTCTCTACCCAGGCTAGGCCCAAAGATGAGAGAATCCCTTCAAACAGAGGGGAAGCCTCTGGCCTCTAACTGCCATTATAGTTCCATTAAGACAGCAAAATATTCCCATTAGACTGCCTAGTCCTAGGCCAGGAAACCGTTTAGCAAAGTAGCCATCTAATCACTGTTGTACCATTCTTATCTGATCTGACCTAAACAACTCAACTGAGGAGCAAATGCTGCACTTTGACTATGATATCACCACCAGAAAAAAGCCACCGATACCTGATACCACTAGTTAATTATATTCCATTTATTATAATATTTATTACTATATATAGTGTGTATTTCATTAGTGATTTACGTTGGGTTGTCATGGCAACCAATCTGGGGTGTTTATTTTTTACTAAGATTACTGGTAAAATTAGAATTGAATTCATGACTCGATTGTTTTCTATTTTCATCTGTGTATGTATAAACTTGCACAAGTCTTTGAATTTATTTTGATCAAAAGACGAAATCTGAAAAAAATGACCATGTCTCAGACTCTACAGTAGGGCCCTACAAACAACACCAGTCTTACATTCATTGTGTCTCGAGTCATTGATTTAACACAAGGAGCATATTATACCCATGAGTCACTTATAGTCAGGCTGGGTCTTTTGCTCTTTTGTTTTATGTACACTTCACTTCTTTCACTTACATTGTGTCCCATGTATTATAGTTCTCATGTTTTATACATGTGCTGGATAATATTGACTGAACACGCTGAATGATTAATGATATGTAGATGCTCAACAAGGGTGCAGTCTAGGCTCAAAGACAAGAGCGTCCCTTCAAACTGAGGGAAAGCCTTTGCCTCCAAACCGCAAAATGCCAAACATGGCGAAAACTTTAGAACTTTCACCGGACAGTTGGACCGGTGAAAAGGAACTTTCACTGGTCCTCCAAAGGTTTCTCCAACGTTTCATACAAATTTTTCACCGGACAATTGGACCGGAGAAACTTTACTTTCACCGGTCCGACTTGTCTTTCAACGGTCAAGGACCGCTGTCAGGCAGGTTTCGCCATGTCTGAAGTGCCATAATTCCATTAGAACCACAACCATGTTGTTAAAATCCCATTAGGCCGCCTAGTCCTGGGCCAGTCAACCCATATGCGCAGTAGGCATCCAATCACTGACGCACCATTCTGATCTGAGGGTTTGGGCCTAGACTGGTTACAATGCTAATGGAAAATGTCAACGCTAATATCTAAAAAAAGAAATTGTATCCAGCTACTTTGGTGCTCCAATACTATAGTCTGTAACCTGATAACGTTGATATCTCTTTGATGTGGATGTGTGGAAGACGGAATACCATTAAACCTCTCAGAATCTGTCACCTCCTCATGAAAACAACAGCTGGGTTAGGGTGGATGTACTGGGATTTGGGGGACAGCTCCCCTTGTCTTATCATCACCCTCTCCCCCCGAGGCGGTGAGGCAGAACAAGCCCAGAGGTGGTGAGGTTATACAGGCACTAATTAATACCGACACAACTCGTCCTCTCTTTCCCTGTCCTCAAAACGTATTCTGTATGTATGTATATGGGTCAGATTTTCAGAAAATGTACAATTGACAGCTCTACACATTTAGTAATTTCTGCTAAATTCTAGAAAGATTACTTTTGGGTATATCTGAGTATATTTGGTATCGCATTGATTTAAACTTGATTAAAGTATCAGTTCTCTAATGTTCAACTGCATTTTAAAGCTCATTTCTGTCTTAAATTCGGGTTATTTGAGAGGATTGGTGAAGGTGAATTGTACATTTTCTGAAAATCTGACCCATATATAATAGCTTATTTCCAGTAAACAGATACAGAGTTATATAAACAGATGTCTGGAAAAAGGATTGTCTCCATCTTCACTAATCGCAGCTCTTCCAGGAGGTCCTAAAACTATAAAGTCAGTGGTTGACTATGACCTCTGCCATGCTTGATCGCATTTGTATAAAGTTTATAACAGGATCATGTTCAGATGTTCCTTTGATGTTGATGTGAGACAGAAGGAATGCCATTAGTCCCTGTTGATCGGTTCACATCCTCCTCATAAAAACACAAGCTTGGCCGCCCTCAGGTCCCTCAGTTCCTCCTTATTGTGGCTTTATGGCATTAACCCTCTCCCCTCCAATACCCTATATGATATGGGTCGGATTTACAGAAAATGTACAATTCGCCTTCACCGATCCTCTCAAATAACCCATATTTAAGACAAAAATGAGTTTCAAAATGCAGTTTAACATAACGGAACTGAAACATTAAATCAATGCGATATCAAATATACTTGGATATACCCGGTATTCTTCATTTTTCAGCCTAATTGAGGAGAATTTTCTTATTGTGTACAGCTGCCAATTGTACATTTTCTGAAAATCTGACCCATATATAGTCTCGTTGCTTGGAGTAATAATTATTCATTATAATAATATTAATTACATTATAATAATTATTTACAAGGAAACCCAAAGTACGGGTCCCACCCATCCTCCCAACAGGGCTTTACTCCTTGCGTCCTGCGTTCCTGAGTCATACGAGATTAGTAGAATCTGCCCTGGACGAGACTGGTTCGCGAGGATGGTCCCACCTTGATAAGGCCAAAAAAAAAAATAGGTGTGTTTCCGATTTACCCCCCCCCCCCCCCCCCTACCTAGAAAAACCTTTTTTACCATACCTGATTTTTTCCCCATCATATCTTACTTTTTTTGGATTTTTTGACAAAAAAAGCTTATAAAAGCAGGAAAACGGGTTTTCCTAACCTGGAACTGTCAAAAGGCACATTTCCCATGTTCAAAACAACTATTGTTATGAAAAAGACATTTTTTGTTCCTGGGAGGAGGTTTCCAAACAAAAAAAAATAACAAAAAAAAAAAGTTACCACCCCCCCCCCCAACCTAGTTTTCAGCCAGATAAATCGGAAACACACCTATTTTTGGGGGGGCCTAAAGTTATAGCTAGCGCATCCCATTGCAATTTAGGGGTCTCTGGTCCGGTTTTGTCCCTAAATTGCCCTTGTAATGGACAATCCTACCAGCGGATAGAGTCTGTGGTCGACCCCTAAAGGACTTGTAAGGTTGTGGTTTGGAGGGAAGATTCTTATGGACATGTGATAGAGAACACGCTATCGCTCGTCCTCTATCACATGCCATAAGAATCTTCCCTCCAAACCACAACCTTCTAAGTCCATAAGAGTAGGTAACTAGTCACTTTATACCACTATATCTAGAAAATGTAAATTAAAACTCTAGTCTAAGGGACCCTCTGGAAGAGCTATGGCTGCCATAGAAGAGGGAGGACCCATTTTCGGTGTAACTTATCGTATATCTAATTTATCATGTACTGTCTTCAGGAAATAAACAATATACATACATACATATTTTACTCCCAAGGTTTGGTATTTTAATTGAGATAGGCGAATGGGTGCGAATATATCGCAGGCTAAAATTTATCATACTTATAATATTCAAAGCTGGGTGGGAGGTGGGGGGGTATCTTTGCTTTGCTTGATGCCCTTCATTTTCTCCACTCCCCCCTCTCCTCCCCATCCCCTCTCTCCTCCTTCCCATCCCGTTCTCTTCCCCTCCCCATCATCTCCTCTATCCTTCTAATTCCCCTACTCCTCCCCCCACCCCCTCCTCTCTTATTTACCATCCCCCTTCTTCTCCCCATCCTCCTCCTGTCTCCTTCCCATCCCATCACTCCTTCTTCCCATCCCATCCCCCATCTCTTCTGACATGACCCCAAATGCGCTAGACCTTGTCGGCCGTATGATGGGAGGGGAGGGGAGGGGGGGGAGGGGGGGGGGAGAGTTTAGTTTATTACCCCACCACCCACCCCAACATTCCACACAGCGAGTTTATGGTTTATACCAAATATAGCTTGGAATACTGTGGGGGGAAAGGACTTGATGATAACAACTCGGAATAAGTTAGAATTAGAAGGGAAAGGGTTAGATGTGTGGAAGTCTTTGATATCTATTTTGTTTAAAAAAACGAGATTTGGAAAAAATAAAAACCAATCAATCATATGGCCACTTCCTCCCTCGACTGAACCTGCAATAGAACAGTATAGTCTAGGCCCAAAGTTGAGAGAGTCCCTTCAAACGAAGGGAAAGCCTCTCGCCTCAAACCACAAAGTGCCATTATAATTCCATTAGGACCGCAACATTATATGTTATATAATAATTATATTACATTATATTCCCATTAAAACGCCGAGTTCTAGGCCAGGAAACCTATTAATGATTCTTATCTGATCTGAGGGTTTGGACCTAGAGTGAGTAGAACAATATCCAAAGTTTGTTTCCCAGAATAAACCTAGAATTACTTTTAATTCTGACCCACACCCAGTAGTTGGGTCAGATTTTCAGAAAATGTACAATTCAACTTGGTCAATCTTCTCAAGTAACCCTAATTTCAGACGAAAATAAAGTTAAAAATACAGTTCAACCTAACCAAAGAGATTGCTAGAATCAATGCAATGCAGAATATACTCGAATTTACCTAGTATTGACCAAATTGCAGCTGAATTTAGCAGAATACGAAATGTATACAGCTGCCAATTGTACATTTTCTGAAAATCTGACCCAGTTAAGGAACATACTGGAAGACCTGGATTTATATTCAGATGTATGGCTCCTATGCATTAAATAGATCATATTAACGGTTAGCTAGATATATCATGGGAAGCTGAAGTTTATTGTTTCTTTTTCTGTTGTTATAAACTCCTAAAAAATAGCCCTAAAATTTATTTTGGGGGTAATAATGTAAAATCAAAATTTCTATCAATACTAGTCAGGAAGTCGCTGGAAGACCTGGAACTCACTTCTAGATACGGGTCTCTTTTTGTACAGCTTGTATGTATAAATAAAAAATGCTTGATGGTAATTGCCGGAAGAAATTGATCAATACATCAGATTTTTCCCATAAGGTAATATAGACCATGCAGTTTCAGTCTAGGCCCAAAATTGAGAAAGTCCCGTCAATTGAAGGCAAAGCCTCTCGCCTCAAACCCCAAAGTGCCATTATAAATCCATTAAGACCTCAAAATGTCATTATATTCCCATTAAATCGTCGAGTACTAAGCCAGGAAACCGATTAGCAAAGTAGGCTGACATACCATTCTTATCTGATCTGAGGGTTTGGACCTAGAGTGTTTTGACTTCCTCATAAGTAAAATATTCATGTACATCTTTAAAGACAAATAAAAAATCTCTTATCTTATATTAATAGGGGAGTTGCATGTCTCACTGCGCATGTCTGTTACAGTGCATCATGGGATGGATTCAGTTCAAATCTGACATACAAATATTTGGCAACATTTTTATCGAAAATTGCAAGAAAGTTTTCACCAATATCCCAGCTTGTGTAAATGATCTATGAAAACCAAAATGCATGATGGGAAAGATGGAGACTTGTGTGATGGAAACATGTAAAACACATGGATATTGACATTAGAATAAAGATAAATACTCCATGCTGAATATGATGTGTTTTCTATAGATTTTAGACTGTACCATTAGTCCCATGCGAATCAAGATTCAAAATGGCGGCTATGCAAATCCCCTATTGAACTTCTCCCTCAAATGAGGGACCTTACAAAGGAACTAGCCGTGTCTTGGGGACGGGGGCAAGTCTAGGAAGGGTTGGTGTGAGTCTGAGAGGCCAGCTGTTTAGGTAATTAGGCACCCGGCCCTTCTATGGCTCAGCTATCGCGGTGGTGCGACACCTGATAGTATGCTGTCGCTACTTTATCGCTTTTAACCCTCGTCTCTCTCTCTAGTCTGGGAAAGGACAAATATGGGTCAGATTTTCAGAAAATGTACAATAATTGGCAGCTCTACACATTTAGAAAATTCTGCTAAATTCTCCTGAAAAATGATGAGTATCGGGTATATCTCAGTGTATTTCGGATCGCATTGATTTAAAGTATCAGTTCTGTTACACTCTTAGGGCCAATACCAACCACGTTTGGGAGAGGGGGTTCCCCCAAAAACCCATTACGATGCTATGACAGGTTTATCTGACCCTTATCTTCGGTCCCCTCCATGGTCAGAGTTATATACCCCTCCACCCAAGTCACATTTCATATATTCCCTTTGATGAAGAAGTAAAAAGTATTGTTTTTGTTTAGAGTGTGGCATGGAAAAGTCATTACGATAACCTCCATGGCCACAACCCCAATAAATTTTAAGTTGCGACACGGACTCTGAGCGTCTGTCTCCCTCAAGCTGAGGTAGTTCCTTGGGGTCCGCTGCCCGACTGGTTAGGTTAAACTGCATTTTGAAGCTCACTTTTTTTGTCTTAAATGTGGGCTGTTTGAGAGGATTGGTGAAGGCGAATTGTACATTTCCTGAAAATCTGACCCAAATATGGGTCAGTTCTTGCACAATCAGGAGCTCCACATATGGTCATATATTCTGTTAAAATAAACATAAAAATAATGAATAAAACTAGGAATATCTGAGTATATTTGGCGTTGAGTTTATCTTTAAAAATCGGCTTGCATTTTCAGATGATCTGGCACACATATTCATACATGTTTTAAAATATGGAAAGGGAAAATAAAATATTAGGTAACGCATAATAAGAATTATAGGGTAGGGATATAGGTTGGGAAGTAACTGTATTTCATATGCACGTTGACGTATAAAAAATAAATAAAGTAGTATATGTGTCATATCTCCAGTTAAACACAACTCTCAAATTCTGTTAAATTAGACTGAGAATTGATAAACACTGAACAGTCTAGGCCCAAACATGGGAGAGTCCCTTCAAACGAAGGGAAAGCCTCTCGCCTCAAACCGCAAACTGACATTATAATTCCATTAAGACCACAAAATGTCATTATATTCCCATTAAAACGCCGGGGTGCTAGGCAAGGAAACCAATTAGCGAAGTAAACTGACATACCATTCTTATCTGATCTGAGGGTTTGGAGCTAGAGTGTGAATACCGTATATCTGAGTCTATTCTGTATTGTTGTTATGGTTATGTTGAACTGTATTTTGAACCTGATTCTCGTCTTAAATCAGGTTTATTTGAGGGGATTGGTGAAGGCCAATTGTACTTTCTTTTTCTGAAATGTGGTTGATATGGACGAGTGAAACTTATATTAATATATTAATTCATATATATCATATTATATTATATATAATAATTTATAATATATTAACATATATTAATTAATACCTACTTGTGTCCTAATGACTGGTCGCCAAATCCACATATCTATTTATAATCCTGTGGCATCACCTCTTCTGACACATTCTCAGAACAAGCATCATCTTGATTCCTATCACTATTATCTCTTCCAGTCTCACTGTCTGTATCACTATTCCTCGTCTCTATACTCCCAACCCTCTGGTCTTCTAATGATAAGAATCAGTGATTGGACGCCTACTTCGCCAATAGGTTTTCTGGACTTGGTGTTTTAATGGGAATATAATGACATTTTGCGGTCTTAATGGAATCATAATAGCACTTTGTGGTTTGAGGCGAGAGGCTTTGAAACTTATATTAATACATTAATTCATATGTATATCATATTATATGTATTAAAACTATTATATTATAATTTATATTAACTTATATTAATTAATACCTACTTGTGTCCTAATGATTGGTCGCCAAATCCACATAACTATTTGTAATCCTGTGGCATCACCTCTTCTGACACACTCTCAGAACAAGCATCATCTTGATTCCTATCACTATTATCTCCTCCCGCCTCACTGTCTGTATCACTATTCCCCGTCTCTATACTCCCAACCCTCTGGTCTTCCAGTGTGTCCACCACCCGACCCACCTCCCACAGGTGTTCTTCCTCTGTGTGTATCAATCGGCAATAGTGTGCCCACTGTTCTGGTGTCACCTGCCCAAATGCCATATGAGCTAGTTTCTCAATGTCTAAATTATCAGTGTTTTCCGCGGCGATATAGCGTTTGATTTGCAACCAGACTAACTCAATGGGGTTTAATTCGCAGTGGTAGGGAGGCAGTCTGAGGACAGTGTGACTTTTCTCCTGTGCAATCTGATCCAGTTTGTATGGAACATGTGTAGGTTTGTGTAATTTGATCAGATTGTGTAGTTCTGATTTGAACATTTTACAAGTCCATGGTATCCCTTTAGATGTTAGCCACTCCTGCATGTCTTTTTTGAGGGTTAAAGTAGGGAATTGTTCCGTTTTCACGCAGTGGCAACTAGAATTATCCATGACAATTACAGAGTTGGGTGGTAAGCGGGGGAGAAGTTCGTGCGTGAACCATTTCTCAAATGTTTCGCCGCTCATATTGCCATCTGCACGGGTGTCAATACTTCTGAATGCCAAACCAGCTCCTTGAAGGAACCCATGCTCGTTGCCTATGTGAAGCATGATCAACCAGCGACCACCTTTAGTGGTTGTATTTTGTCCTGCTGCTGCGTTAACCCACGTTTCTCCGAGGTAAAAAACAGGGCGATTTTCTGCGCGAAACTTCTGGAGTTTTCGCAGGTAGTTGGTTCTCCATGCGACAATGTCCTCCCGCTCTATCATGTGGCCTTTTCTCCTTTTCATTTCAAGCTGGTTGACAAATCCGATTTTGCGTAGAATTCTATGCACGCCTGTTGTGCTTATCGTCGGAATAGTCTTGTCTTCTTCGACGACGCGAGTTATTTTGGCGATGGTTGGTGTCTCGTTTCTCTTAAAGAAGCAATGCATGTGTTTTCTGATGGCAGATTGGGAAAACTCGTCGAATTTGGTGCTCCTCCCATCGCCCCCCGCCTTCCTCGCACGCGTTTTCCCATGTGTGGTTAACTTCCCAGTCTGTTTCAGTTCTTTGCGGATACAGAAAATAGAACTAAGTGATATTCCCGCGGCAGTCGAGGTGCATTCGGCAACCTTTTCAACCGTAGCGCTCCGTTTTTTCTCCCTGAAGTAAGTGAATACGTTCAGTATTATCTTCTTTTCCCGGGCGGTAATAGGTGATGTTTTAGCTCTTTTCAGTAGCTTCTTGTTAATACTAGGCTTGGACGCTCTCGGTGCAGGGAGAGACATGTTGCTCGGGTAGGAGTGTAAGTCCTTGTGAGCTGAGTGTAGGGGTAGAACTGCTCCATATAAGCAGGCCGGTCTACTAGGACCAAACTGGGCGGCTCTCGGGGAAGAGGGTTAATGGTGTCGCGCTCAGCGGGGTAGGGCTACTTGTGACAACGCGGGCTGGGCTTACGGGCCCGGGCTAAGTGAGTGAGTGAGATTGGTTGCTTTACGCACTTATCAACACATTTAACAGTTATGGGAGACAGTTTATGATCATACCCAGGAAATAAAAATAGAGGAGAAGGGAGAGAGACAGAGAAGAGAGACAGAATGGTCTTACCAGAAAATAGAGATAGAGAAGAAGGGAGAGAGACAGAGAAGAGAGACAGAATGGTCTTACCAGAAAATAGAGATAGAGAAGAAGGGAGAGAGACAGAGAAGAGATTCAGAAAGGCACTTTATGGTCTTACCCAGGACCATGGCATGGGGGCTTGGCGGGCTGATAGATAAGATATGAGATAATTCTATTATTTCAAATTATTTCAAATATTTTCTTATCCTGCTGCCTGGGTTTCTACACACCAAGTAAACGTAGATAACAGCGTAGAACATTGTAACTGTAATGCTTATTTTAAAAGATAAGTTTGAAGTTGAGGGGAGGGAGGGCCCAGTCTAGGCCTAAAGTTGAGAGAGTCCCTTCAAACGGAGGGAAAGCCTCTCTCATCAAACCGCAAAGTGCCATTATGATTCCATTAAGATCGCAAAATGCCATTATATTCCCATTAAAACGTGATTAGTGAAGTAGGCTGACAGACCATTCTTATCTTATCTGATCTGAGGGTTTGGGCCTAGAGTGGAGCCAGTTGTTTTGGTAATGAGGCCCGCCATACATACTGATACACCTCACCACCTCTGGGTATTGTTGTACTAATATAAGATGATCTTACTGTAAGATCGTCTTACATTTAAGATGGTTGCCACAATATAAGATGATCTTAAATTCTGTTGTACTAAAGTGATCTTAGGGAATCTCATATGTAAGTCGACTTACACTATCCTAAGACGATCTTACAACATTTAAGACATTGCGGGGGAGAATATTTCAGGTGACACCTCTTACTGACCTTCACCTTGGCTAAATTATTGTCTGCATCGCCACCTGAAAAAAATGATTAATGGCGAATATTGCATAACTGAGACCATACATGTGTATACATTTATGCAAGTCTGCCTTAGGCTCCATCTCGAATGAATTTCTACATGTTCCTAGGTCATCACCATATCTAAGACGCTGCTAAGACACCTATGAAGCTGTCTTAGAATTCTTACGCCGTCTTACCCTATCTTAGCTTATTTTACCGTTAGTACAACACTCCCATCTTACGTAAGACGATCTTACGATTTCTGAGCTTAAATTCCTGTCTTAGAACATTAGTACAACGGCACCCTGGGCTTGTTCTGCCTCACCGCCTCTGGGGCTGTCGGGGGAGAGGGTGATGATAAGACAAGGGTAGCTGTCCCCCAAATCTGAGTTCCTCCATCCTAACCCAGCTGTTGTTTTAATGAGGAGGTGACAGATTTTGAAAGGTATTATGGAATTCCGTCTTCCAAACATTCCCATCAAAGAAATATTTCTTTCCCTATCCTCTTCTCTCCCACTGTCCCACTTCCCTCTCCCCATAGTCCAGGGATGCCAGTTGGGTTGGGGAAAATTTATGGAACTCCTTGAGAGAGCTTTGCGACGAAATGGTAAAATAGATGTTTGCAGTCCTATCCAGACACCCACATTCCTCCATACCACATCCAGTGATAAGCTTAACCACCAGGCTAAGAATAAGGCTAAAGTGTTTATGACCCCCTGAGACTCAGGGGTCCAAATCTGCCTTCTGAACCTGACTGTTTGGTTAGGTTGAACTGTATTTTGAACGTTATTTTCGTCCGAAATTTGGGTTATTTGACAGGATTGGTGAAGGTGAATTGTACGTTTTCTGAAAATCTGACCCATTAATCTCTCACCCCCTAATAACAGCTGGTTTATGTCTCGGTGGTGAGACTCATTTATGAGACCGCTCCCTTTGCCTTATTATTAACAAGGCCATATGGGATAAGAGGATTGGTGAAGGTGAATTGTACATTTTCTGACGATCTCACCCATTTACCCCCATCCTGTGTTAAATCCACTACAGCCCAGCCCGTGTTTTCACAAGTACCCAGTCTACACCGACCCGAGCCCCTGTAAGGACGCGGCTGCTATTTCTATAGTTTATGGCAGGGTAATTATAGTGCGGGGATTTCTCTCTCATCTTGATGGATGGAAGAAGGCATATTCCATTAGCCCCTGTTAATCAGTTCACATCCCCATAAAATAACAGCTGTGCTATAGTTTATGGCAGGGTAATTATAGAGCGGGGATTTCCTCTGATGTCTATGTGTAGAAGAAGGCATACTGTAAAGGTATTAATGTTCGCGCAGTATTTATTTTCGTGCACCCACCTTTCTGCGTGAAAATAAATCCTGTGCAAAAGGTATAATTATTGCATAAACAAGGTGTGAGACTACCTTGCTGCGCGAATTTAAATCTGCGCAAAAAGACTTTGGCTTAGTGCGTGAAAATTTATCTGCGCGAAAATAAATACGTTTACAGTATTGCATTAGTCCCTTTTAATCAGTTCACATCCTCATAAAAAACAGCTGGTTGCCTCAGCTTGCCTCTCTCGATCCAATTTGGGGGAAAGTTCCTCCCGTCTTAGATTTAATCCTCTCCCCTCTAACTAAGCCAGGTCATAACAGCACATATCAAGTAGGCAACGTTTAATGACACTTAAATGACCAAAGCATCTGGCCTACATTCTTACCCCTTCCCTATAAAGGAAAGGAGTGCTAAACTATATCAGTAGGTGGCAGATTAATCGGGAGTAATGGCATTCCTTCTCCCACACATCGCCATCAAAGAAATATTGCCGCGAGATAATTATCTTGGGAAAAGTGGGGGACAGCTCTATAGGTAGGGTGTCGTTATATATATGGTGAGACACAGAGACAGAGAGAGAGAGAGAGAGAGAGGGAGAGAGAGAGGAGTGAGAGAGGGGGAGAGAGAGAGGGGGAGAGAGAGGGAGAGAGAGAGGGGGGAGAGACAGAGAGAGGGAGAGAGAGGAGAGAGAGAGAGAGAGAGAGGGAGAGAGAGAGGAGTGAGAGAGAGAGGGAGAGAGAGAGGGGGAGAGAGAGGGAGAGAGAGAGGGGGGAGAGACAGAGAGAGGGAGAGAGAGGAGAGAGAGGGAGAGAGAGAGGGAGAGAGAGAGGGGGAGAGGGAGAGAGAGAGGGAGAGGGAGAGAGAGGAGAGAGAGGGAGAGAGACAGAGAGAGGGAGAGAGAGAGAGGGAGAGAGAGAGGGAGAGAGAGAGGGGGGAGAGACAGAGAGAGTGAGAGGGAGAGAGAGGGAGAGAGGGGGGAGAGAGAGAGAGGGGGGAGAGAGAGAGAGGGAGAGGGAGAGAGAGGGAGAGGGAGAGAGAGAGGGAGAGGGAGAGAGAGGAGAGAGAGGGAGAGAGACAGAGAGAGGGAGAGGGAGAGAGAGAGAGGGAGAGAGAGAGGGGGGAGAGACAGAGAGAGGGAGAGGGAGAGAGAGGAGAGAGAGGGAGAGAGAGAGGGAGAGAGAGAGGGGGGGGGGGAGAGAGAGAGGGAGAGGGAGAGAGATAGGGAGAGGGAGAGAGAGAGGAGAGAGAGAGAGGGAGAGAGATAGGGAGAGGGAGAGAGATATGGACAGGGAGAGAGGAGAGAGACACAGAGAGAGGGAGAGGGAGAGAGGGGGAGAGAGAGAGACACACACACAGAGGGAGAGAAATAGGGAGAGAGAGAGAGGGAGAGATAGGGAGAGAGAGACACAGAGACAGAGAGAGGAGAGAGCTATATATAAAGAGAGAGGCAGAGAGAGAGAGAGAGACAGAGAGAGAGAGAGAGGAGACACTATGTGTGGGTGCGGTGGTGGTGGGGACATATAATGTAGAACAGGATAAGTGAAAAGGGAGTGGGGAGTGGGCGGGGGAAAGTTGTTGTGGCGCTGATATGGCTGAACGCCTCTGTCTGTGGCTAGTAAAGAATTTGGTCCGATTTTCAGAAAATGTACAATTGCCAGCTCTATATACTTAGTGGGTCAGGTTTTCAGAAAATGTACAATTCACCTTCGCCAATCATCTCAAATAATTCAAATTTCAGACGAAAATAAAATTCATAAAATGTATACAGCTGCCAATTGTACATTTTCTGAAAATCTGACCCTAGTAATTTCTGCTAAATTTTGCTAATTTTTTTTTATAAATTGTGGGTATATCTGAGTATATTTGATATCGCATTGATTAAAAATATATGTTATGTTAAGTTAAACTGCATTTTGAAGCTCATTTCTGTCTTAAATGTTGGTTATTTGAGAGGATTGATGAAGGCGAATTGTACATTTTCTGAAAATCTCACCCATATGGCCTTGTTAATAATAAGGCAGAGGGAGCTGTCCCATAAATGAGTCTCACTACCGAGACATAAACCAGCTGTTATTAGTGGGTGGGGGATTTATGGGTCAAACTTTCAGAATATGTACAATTCACCTTCACCAATCCTTTCAAATAACCCAAATTTCGGACGAAAATAAAGTTCAAAATACAGTTCAACCTAACCAACCAGATTGCTAGAATCAATGCAATGCCGAATATTCTCGAATTTACCTTGTATTGACCAAATTGCAGCCTAATTTAGCAGAATTTACTCAATGTGTACAACTGCCAATTGTACATATTCTGAAATTATGGCCCTTATAGCAATTAATGGCATTCCTTCCTTCCTTCATCGACATCAAAGACAAATCGCCGCTCTATAATTATCGTGTTCTAAATTCATAGTACAGTATAGCGAGAGAGGGAGGGAGAGAGAGGCGAGACACTGGCGTGGGATTTTTTTTTATAGCGAGAGAGGGAGGGAGAATGTTGGTGGGGGAGGGGGTGCAGGGAGGTCAAAGGAGGAAATGCTCAATATCAAAACATCATTAGGTATCTTTGGCAACGCACAAACATAATCATGTCAATGGTTATGCGTCTTTTTTTAATGAAATTGTTAAATATACTAAGGCCAAAAAATATATATTAAAAAATTTTCCTACATAATTAATCAATACATCAATACCGTACACTCGAAGGAGATTCATTTGGCTATGCTTGTGTATATGGGTCAGACTTTCAGAAAATGTACAACTCGTCTTCACCAATCCTCTCAAATAACCCTAATTTAAGACAAAAATCAGGTTCAAAATATAGTTCAATATAACCTAAGTTATTGTTTGAATCAAGGCAATACTAAATATACTCAGATATACATAGTGTTGACGATTTTTCGGTCTGATTTAGCAGAATTTACTAAATGTGTAGAGCTGCAAATTGTACATTTTCTGAAAGTCTGACCCATGTATGTATGAGTGTTAGTTACCTAAAATGACACCAGCTGGAGCCACGAGCTGGGGCTGCGTGGGAAGGGACGATTATACCTAGGCCCAAAATTGAGAGAGTCCCTTCAAACGAAGGGAAAGCTTCGCGCCTCAAACCGCAAAGTGTCATTATAATTCCATTAAAGTCACAAAATTTCATTACATTTCCATTAACCTGGTCCTAGGCCAGGAAACCGATTAGCGAAGTAGGTGTTTAATCACGGACATAACAATGTATAACATTCTTATCTGATTGAGGGTTTGAGGGTTTTATTCATTTTTCAGCCCAATTTAGCAGAATTTCCTAAATATGTGTAGAGCTGCCAATTGTACATTTTCTGAAAATCTTATTATATACAATGGCGAATGTGACGCGAACAACAAGGCTCATGGCTTCCTTCTGTGACTCACAACAATCCAGGGCAAAATGATCATAAATAATTCCTTTTCCTGTCAAGAATCGCCATTGCTGTTTCGTTTTTTATTGCTTGACTTTTCCTAAATACCGTTTTGTACTGCTTAAGGGATTGTATGGCTGTTTGGGAATGGTAGACAAAGGTTTCTCTAGCATAAGAATTTCTACGAAAAGTTGTTGGTAATTTTCAAGACGAATAAAGGGTTTATTTTTGTTCGATTGCTTTACAAGTGCAGTCACTTCAAATCTGGCATATAAACATTTTGCAACATTTCTATCGAAAAATGAGAGGGTCTTTTCACAGCAATTTTTGCAGGCTTAAAATAGCTTTCTGCTTGTGTAAATGATCTATAAAAACCAAATGCATAATGGGAAAAATGACGTCTTTTTTTAAAGGAATCAATTAAAACACATGGCTATTTACTTGAGATTACTGTTAAATATTCCATGCTAAACATAACATAATTTCTTTAAACGTTTAACGAATTCAGGGTCATTCTCCGATGAATATTTATATTAGGGTCAGTAGTTGGGCGAGAAATGAATCAACGCAACAAACAGAGCTGTATGTCTCAACCCGAATACCGAACCAGTTAAAAGAGGTCAGCTGTAATCAACTCATATCAACTCGTATCAGAGATACAATCAGCCACAGGTTAACAATAAACATAAAAGATGAGCCAAGAAGGCAGGCAAAGTGAATAAAAGTTGTCGTAAAAACAAAAAAAAAGATGAATACGAGGCCAGAGTGACCAGCGTCACACCTGACCAATACCTTTTTTTCACGTTTTAAATCATTTTTATTCACATGACATCAAGACGGGTCTCACAAATTCAGGTGATTTTCGTAATGGGCACCGAGACTTTGCAAAGTCTTAGCCAGGATTTTACAATTGTATGGTTAATTAGTCCCATAGTTCCATGCGAATAAAAATTCAAGATGGTGGACATGCAAATACCCTATAGGTCAGGTTTCTGAGGCCCTAACCAATAAATCATGTTTGTATCCTAATATAAAATATTTTGTTGAAAGGAACTCTCCCTCATTCAAATATGGGTCAAATTCTCAGAAAATGTACAATTCATCTTCACCAATCCTCTCAAATAACCCACATTTAAGACAAAAATAAGCTTCAAAATACAGTTTAATTTCAACTGATACTTTAAATCAATGCGATACCAAATATACTCAGATATACCCGATATTCTTCATTTTTCAGCTAAATTTAGCAGAATTTCCAAAATGTGTAGAGCTGCCAATTGTACATTTTCTAAAAGAATCTGATCCATATATACAGGGTATGACGAAATACCGGGCTAGCCCGAGCCATATATATCTAATCTTTTTATTCCCACTGGCATATGCCTAGTCTTGGAACCTGAATACAAATCATAGACTAGCATCAAGTCCCTGTGCCTAACTCAATGAGTGAACATAGCAAAGGCCTTACTGATGCTTGGGCGTCACTGGGCACAGATTCCTCAGTCGAGGCCGTAGTGACTCAAACATGAGAATATATTTTTGATAATATTGTGTTTTAAACAAAAAACAGAATCAAAGACTTGCACAAGTCTATAAAAATCAGTTAAAAAAATAAAATACTGTAAACACAATGCATAATACACTCACCTAAAACCTGCCACAGGTATAGGCCAATAGCGGAGACTGCAACGTTCTGCACCGCGCCCCCATCTTGCTGCACCACGCCCGAATGTTGTGCAACACGCCCCCACGTTGAAGTACTGGTGTGGGAATAGGACGATGCTTGCTTGGAGACATCACCATAGGAGTTCATTCCCACGGATGGTCTGTAAACGGATGGAAATAAAAACGTTCAAATAAACAACAAAGAAAAGCCTTTACCACCAAGCATAGCATATTCATCACCAAACTATGCCAAAGATGCTGCCCATGTTTCCATTCTTCATTTCTATATACTGGCGAGGGAGCAATTGCGTATTTATAATCCCATTAGTACCAAAAAATACCATTACAATGCCTAAAACGCCTACTCCTGGCCAACAAAAACCATTTGCGCTTTAGGCGTCCAATCACTGACATTCCATTCTTATCTGATCTGAGAGACTTTGCTTTGTGCCTAGACTGAAATAAATTAAAACTTTGTGGTTTGAGGCAAGAGGCTTTCCCTCAGTTTGAAGGGACTCTCCCAACTTTGAGCCTAGACTGGTTAAACAGTCTAGGCTCAGAGCCTCTCAGTTCAGATAAGAATGTCTTAGCTAAAACTACGTCTTGATAATTGTTTTTATGTTTCCTAATGGTCACCGGATAGTCCGGATTAGACTGGTTAATTTGGGGTCAAGAGTCCCATTCTACCCTGCCCGGGGGGGGGGGGGGGGGTAATATTAGGTCAACCCTGGAACTGTGAGATTTATTTAGAAAGTATGCCAAAATGATCTAAACGTACTAAAGGAACTTCTCTTAAGAATTATGAGCAATTGTGCCTCCGCTCAGAAGCATGTAAGGCCCGGGTGATATTTAGATTCCCAATTACTCAAACCATTATTAATCTAGTCAGTTACCGGGTAATGTTGAATTCCAACGACTACCCAGATCAAGTCTTCGGAAAATGTACAATTCACCTTCACCCATCCTCTCCAATAACCCACATTTAAGGCAAAAACCAAGTTCAAAATACAGTTCAACATGACCAGACAGATTTATTGAATGAATACAATACAGAATACACTCAGATATACCTAGTATCTATCAATTCTAACTCTGATTTAGCAGAATTTGAGAGATGTGTAGAACTGTAGATTGTGCATTTCCTGAAAATCTGACCCTGTACGCAAAGAGGCTACATGGTTCCAGAGGGGGAGGGGGAGTGGGGGAGGGCGGAGGGAGATCATTAGTAGTCCCCTTCTACCCCCATTACCAAGATTGTTCTTTAGATAAAAGTAAAATTTTAACCTTGACAATTAACCAAATTATTAATTAGATAATTTATAAAGAAAAGATAATTCGTCAATTACTTTACAATAAGTTGTGTCAATGATTTATAAAATATAAATGCATGATGGGAACGATGAAGTATTGTCTCATGGAAACATGTAAAACACATGGCAATTTACATACATGTATTACAATGTAGGTTCAGGAAGCTGGTGCTAACAGTTATTCCGATTGATTACGATGGTTCATGGAATTATGAAACTATCTTCCTATCTAAACTATCTTTCTCTAAATATAATTGATAAAGGTTAATTTAGATTCTGGTGATTTTGTAAACTTTGCTTGACATGAAACGTATCACGAATGCGAAATCTGTCAATAAAATTTGTTTAAAAAAAAACAAAAAAACGTCGATATAATATTGACGGTGACCCACTATTTCATAAATGTGATGTGTTACAGGAAAATGAGTAACAAGTCGCAAAAAATGGATTTTGAGACATTATCATATTGGACGAGATGAGATGATGGGTGGAATAAAATACAGAAGTGAAATTTATGTAGTGACAGTAAATTCTTACGTCGCTAATCCACATCCAGCAGAAACAGAATGTTGTTGTTCAATGTCGAATAAAAATTATATATTTAGCACATGCAGTCTTGAAATTTAGTACATATATTGCTACTACTAAGAACGTTAAACTCTCAAAATATGAAAATATTCCTATAAGGAGTTCTTCTGATAAAGACATTTAAAGAATACAACTTTTGCGATTGTGGCTCATTTTTCTGTAACTCATCGAACATGTATTCCTTCATTGACTTTACATTGTTTTCACTGCAGTGTATTCCGCTCAATAAACGGTAGCCTGAAGACTCCATGAAAGAATGGTATGTGGATTTGTGAGACACCAAATCAAACGACCAAGCATATATATAACATTAGTGTAACTGGCCTCTACGGTGCGGGGAGTGGACCCAGGACGATACTCTGTCTTTTTTTAAAAACATTTAAATCATTTCTCAAAAATCAAAAGTTACATTACAGTATTACACTACATCAAACGATTTTTTTTGTAATATAGGCCCTTCATTTAAAAGAATCACATACATTTCATACAATATATTCGCTCAATACATTATTTCACTTCGTTCACGTCTAATATGACATACTAAGTTATCCGACCAACGACCAAGTTTACAGCGCTACAGTCAGCAAATTACAGTCGATTTCCAAACACAACCAATAATCATGAAGTCTAGGATATATATATATATAGGAAATTCCCCAGCAATACTTATTTGGAGAAAAGTCTAATGAATTCCACGTTGTATATTGGGGTTGGTCTAGAGGGTGAGTTAGCTTACAATCCAAGACCAAGCATGGCGTATTAGTTATCCGACAAGCGTCCACACAAAGACGCACATAGGTCAGATTTTCAGAAAATGTACAATTGACCTTTTCCAATCCTCTAAAATAATTCAAATCTAAGAGCAAAATTATGTTCAAAATGCAGCTTAACACAAAGAAAGAAATATTTTTAATCAACACAATGCCAAAGATACTTGGATATCCATATAGCACTTAAAATATTCCAGTCTTAGAGTCTAATTTTAAATAGCAGAAGTTACCAAATTTGTCGAGCCGACGATTGGAGTACATTATCTGAAAATCTTACCCATATACATTAATACCTCTTTGTTCTAAACTGTAATATATTTATACAGAGAGAATGTCAGACTCACCCCACAGCCAACGACCAAGCGTTGTTAGTATCATGGCATGGCGAGCATGACGATGTCCATGTTTAGCAGCCTTCCATGACTTTCCATGTTTAGCATATCTAACTCGGGATCTAACTCATGCTCCTATTTCCACAAGCGTGGCCACGAAGGGTCGGGGTGGCACTGAGTGAGTGACTCTGGTGATAGCAGGGTGGTTGCAGCCGGCGGATCGAGGTAGGCGTGGCCTAGTGGGATCAGATTCTCAGAAAATACACAATCTACATTTCTGCACATCTATCAAATTCTGCCAAATGAGCGGGGAAAATTATAAATACTGGGTATATCTGAGTATATTCTGTATTGTATTCATTCAATAAATCTGTCTGGTTAGGTTGAGCTGTATTTTGAACCTGATTTTCGTCTGAAATGGGGGTTATTTGAGGGGATTGGTGAAGGGGAATTGTACATTTTATGAAAATCTGACCCGGTGCATGGATACTCGAATGACTCAAAGTCGCTCTGGTTTGTCGTTTTCCCAGACATTTTATTGTTTCTTCTCTTACAGAGCTTTTGTAAACCATGCACGACCCATGTTGTTCTTTTCACTTCTCAACTTTTATTCTAGACTTTGTTTGGAGACTGGTTTATACCAGCGAGGATAGACTTGCTTAAGTCTTTGATTTGATTTGATCAGAACATATCTCGATTTTAAAAACGCCCAGATAAGCTGTTCTCAAAGAAAGAGACGGACCTTTTTCCATATATTGTATGTAATTGTATTACAAATGAGAAATAAAAACATTTATACATAAAATATTTAAAATCGAAATTACGAAAATTAAAATCTGTCATATTCAGTCTAGGCTCAAAGCCTCTCAGATCAGAGAGGAATGACATGCCAGTGATTGGACGCCTACTGCTCTAATCTAATGGTTATCTTGGCCCGGGACTAGGCGTCCTAATGGGATTACAATGTCATTTTACGGTCCTAATGGAATTACAACGTCACGCGGTTTGTAGTAAGAGGCTTAATTTCCCTGCTCAGTTTGAAGGGACTCTCTGGACTTTGAGCCTAGACTCTTTGAGCCTTGATTGTGGAATATCAATCAGTGAATGGGGATTAATCACTCTAGGCCCAAACCCTCAGATCAGATAAGAATGGTATGTCAGTGATTAGACGCCTACTTCGCTAATCGATTTTTTTTAGCCTAGGACTAGGCGTTCTAATGGGATTATAATGACATTTTTCGGTCTCAATGGAATTACAATGGCACTTAATTTGTTGATAGTAGTAAAAGGCTTTCCCTCAGTTTGAAGGGACTCTCTGGGGTTTGAGCCTAGACCTGCACTAGGGCACAGCCGGTCGGTCCTTGCAATGATCCATGCAGCTGTCTTTTATCTCCGTTCCATGGATGGCAGATAAGAGATGTATTTTGGTAAATAGAGAAAGGGACGAGTGGGGTGTTGTGTAGGAGTGAAACAGCTGAATTTGCTCATGATCGATAGCAAGAAGCAACTCGAGCAACTCGCGGGGCAAAGGGTTGACAGGACATTAACAATAAAGGTTCCAACACCCCAAGTTCCCCTTATATATTTCCAATGCTTTCATTCCTTGGTTTACAGAAACTGGTTTATGAAACTATAACTTCATTATGATTAGCCTCTTGCGGTTTGGAGTGAGAGGCTTTTCCTCAGTTGAATGACAGTGAAAAGGTCAATGAGACAATAGACTGAGTACATTATATGGGTCAAGTTTTTAGAAAATGTACACAATTGGTTGCTCTACACATTTAGTAAAGTTTGCTAAATTAGGCTGCAATTTGGTCAATACTGGGTAAATTCGAGTACATTCGGCATTGCATTGATTCTAGCAATCTGTTTGGTTAGGTTGAACTGAATTTTGAACTTTATTTTCGTCTGACATTTGGGTTATTTGAGAAGATTGGTGAAGGTGAATTGTACATTTTCTGAAAGTCTGACCCACATATTGGCGTTAATCTGAACTGTACCATGGAAAGTGCAGTGGAAATATTATTTCTCAAGCACAATGAGCTGCATTAACATATAAAGTACGTACACATGGCTGTCTAAGAAAAGTAGGGAAATGAAATATGGGCTTACAACTCCAGGGTCCAAAGTCCCTCAGCGTCCCCGGCCCGGCCATACATTACAACCAAATTTATATGTAGGCCAAGACTATCTACTGGGACTCTAGACGCCACGGTGACTTAGTTTGTGGCCACCGTACGGTGCCGCGAGGTACACATTAATTCCCGTAGGTGTCACCCTCAGTCTCTCTACCTCTGAGCAACGTTATATGCTCAAAACGGCACACGATCACCTTTTTACAGTCACCTCATATATTTGGTCATTTCCGTTGCCACAGAACGCCCCCTGAATATCGCTAGATCGTTGTTTTAAAGTAACACAGTCATCATAGCATTAATAAAGGAGTAATGGACGTTTTTCCTTCCTCTGCCATACCAGTAAGGCCATGTTTATAACAGCTCTTTAGGTGAAACATACCCAACTATGGGGCATGGCTCAGTCAGTAAGTCACTGGACTGCAGAGTAGAAGGTTGGAAGCTCGAACCTGGGTCTACAGCTTTGTTTTTTAGCTCTGGGTCGCATAGATGCTATGTCATTCTATGCGACGGGAGGTGGGTTGGCGTGGTTGTTGGTGAATGGGAAAGGCAGGAGAAACAACATGTACATATAATGTTTTCAGATAAACCCATCGATCTTAGGGCTATCGGTACAACTAAAGGAAAAAAACAGGCCTCCACGGCCACACTAGCAATAGCCACTCTTCCTGGACTTGTACATTGGTCATGGCATCGTCAGATCGTTGATATTTTACAAAGTGTTTATTGTACAAGATGACACTATATTGGAATGTTCTAATTTTTGGGGAGTGTATCACTTATAGCTATATCAATCGATGTATTAAATGTCAGGACAATCTATGTAATATATCCTAAAGGTCCTCATATATGGACTACATTTAGTTACTTTACTGTTTATTGACCCCCATAAATATTGGAAACTTTTTTTTTTCAAAAACGAAAAATTTCAAACTTTTACTCACAAGATCGCTTTGTGGATCCATTATTGGGTATCTAGTTCTTTAAGTGGGAATGTATCAAATTTCAAGACTGTGTATTAAAAATATTTATGCATTTCTTAGGCCACCCTATATTGTATATTTGGCTACTTTACTATAAATGTAATTGTCCACCCAAACATATTGCAAATTTATTTTTATCAAACTTAAAATATAGATATACTTATTAGCTATCCTAATGTTTTAATCATTGGAATCCGATAGATCTTATCTTCTCAAATATTATGATATCTGAAAGTCCATCTATTGCGACTTAAAAGCCACTTAATTGCGACGTTACTATCTTCCCTCTCTGTCCCTCAGCCACGCCCCCCCCCCCCTCCCCCCGCCCCGTGGCGATTTTGCTAAAGTATTTCGACGATAATTATTTATTTCATTAATTATCCCCGAAAGACTACCGACTGAGAAGTAGATCGAAGCAGGCGCTCGGCAACGGAGGGACTATTTTCTTCATCTTTCGCAAAATGCATACAAAATGGCAGAAACCAGAAATAAACTCTTTTATTTTATTTATTTATGTATTTCATTCGTTAGAACGATGTACGGGGTGAAATAAATATGGAATCAATCACGGGTTTGGTCAGTTGATTTTTTATCCATCTCGGTTGCGCAGGGAGACCTCGGGGCTACGCTCCGCCCCTTGGTCTCCCGCGCAACCTTGATGGATAAAAAATCAACTGACCAAACCCTAGCTAGCTTCAATCTATGTCTCCCCCACCCCTCACTCACCGGAATAGCAGAAGCTAATGGAGTCTCCGCTGCTTGAGTCAATTCCTCCTAAAAATAATAAAGAGGGAGAAAGTTAATAACCTCCATGTAAAACTATTAGTTCCAAAACTAAAGGAATGCTCACTTATTAAAAATATGTATCTCATTTTCCTGTAACACATAACTGCACAAATATTACCCCTCGAGTAAATTGAGATCGCTAATAACTTACTGGAATGATAGAAATCTCTGCAGCCTGAATCGATTCCTCCTAAAAGAATATTTTAATAGTATATAAGATATTATCTAATAATGTATGTAATATAGTTATATATATATATACAAATCCATATATAATAATTGACAAACAACAAAAAATCTTACCAAAGTCACAGGAGTCGTTATGATTTGCGCAATTTCGGAATTATCATTGGCAGAAAGATCCGTCTGAACGGAAACAGACTGAATAGACTTTTCAATCAGTCTATTTCTCATCGAAATAGGGCGTTCCTCAGCAGTACCATTCTATATAATAAAAAATATAAACTTTTGAATAGCTCTGCTAGCTAACTTTTTTTGTTTGTTTTTGAAAAGGTTTTATTCAAGCATAACCTGCCATCGTGGCTCATACAACTCTAAGGCATAGTTAACATTGTGTCCCTTATTTTTGTAGTTTTTTTGTTATTTTCTATATTTTCGTTTCTCTCAGCGGACTGTCACAAACATAAGAAGGAAATTCCAACTTTAACATTGAAGACCAACACATCTTCTATAACAAAAGGAGATCTAACACATCACACAGATGACAAATATTCGACTTCTTCAAGAAGTTTTCTCCACTGCTTCATATACGATTTTTCTAGCCCTTGTATGTTTACATTATAATCCAACATCCTCATATTCAAGCTGGTTTCATTATAAAATGCTGCAAATACAATTTCATTATCATAGCTTTGTTTTAAAAAGTTGTTGCTAATTTCTACTCCTCTCCTTCCCCACATCATGGATTTGGTGATCTTTTTGATCTCTTTAGTGACCTCTTTCAAGTCTCCACTAGCTAACTTTAACTTGTTGGTTTTTGGGGTTTAAAAAAATGATAAATCAAAATATATAATTCATACTATAAACTTTTATAAATATTTAAACTTACCTCCAATTCCAATATTCGCTTCTTCACATCTGTTCACCTTGTACAGCCAAAGTTTTCGGCAAAAGAAATAACTGATTCTACATCACAAAAGTGATGTAGAATATCCTCAAAACGAACAAAAGAACCTTCCATGATGTAAGGATTGGCAAATTATAAAACCAACGTCACTTGTAGCGTCTTATATACAATATTTTTTTTTTTTTTAATATACAATATTTTTTAACCCAAATTCCTTATAAGGAGCAACTCACAATAACAGAGAAAAGAGAAATTTGGAACACTGCCAACTCTCAGTACATTTCCCTACTGGGTGGGTTTTTTCATTTGGGTCAGATCGTCAGAAAATGTACAATCGACAGCTCTACACATTTAGAAAATTCTGCTAAATTAGGCTGGAAAATGAAGAAAACTGGGTATATCGGAGTATATTTGGTATCGCATTGATTTAAAGTATCAGTTCTGTTATGTTTAACTGCATTTTGGAGCTCATTGTTGTCTTAAAAGTGGGCTATTTGAGAGGATTGGTGAAGGCCAATTGTACATTTTCTGAAGATCTGACCCATTTGTGCTACATTCCAGAACATAGGGCTCAGAGAGGGACTAAAATTCAGATGGCCAAAGCCCTAGTTTTGATGTAAAAATCGGATTATACAACTATTAAGCTAATCTCAATATTTTATTCCAACAAAATTGGGCCAACGGTTATTTTACGGCCATTTTGGGGCAATTTGCCTAGCCCCTTTTCATCTGAAAATACTCAATTTCTTAATAAATTGAATAATATATCAAATAACATTCACCAAAATTGGGCTTCTGATGCCTTATATCTAGCTAATGGCATTTCCTGTACTCATCCTCGTTATCCAGTATTAATTTATAAAACCTCAATTAATTGTAAACCCTACTCCATTAGAACCACATCAAAATAATTGCATTATTAAAATTATATACAAAAATTACATCAGATTCCCTTCTTTCATTTCTTCCTCACATTACATTTCTACCCCCTCTCTATGACCTCTCTATGACCTCTCTCCCTCCCTCTCCCACATTTCTACCCCCTCTCTATGACCTCTCTATGACCTCTCTTCCTCCCTCTCCCACATTTCTACCCCCTCTCTATGACCTCTCTATGACCTCCCTCTCCCACATTTCTACCCCATCTCTATGACCTCCCTCCCTCCCTCCCTCTCCCACATTTCTACCCCCTCTCTATGACCTCTCTCCCTCCCTCTCCCACATTTCTACCCCCTCTCTATGACCTCTCTCCCTCCCTCTCCCACATTTCTACCCCCTCTCTATGACCTCTCTATGACCTCCCTCCATCCCTCTCCCACATTTCTACCCCCTCTCTATGACCTCTCTCCCTCCCTCCCTCTCCCACATTTCTACCCCCTCTCTATGACCTCTCTCCATCCCTCTCCCACATTTCTACCCCCTCTCTATGACCTCCCTCCATCCCTCTCCCACATTTCTACCCCCTCTCTATGACCTCTCTTCCTCCCTCTCCTACATTTCTACCCCCTCTCTATGACCTCTCTATGACCTCCCTCCCTCTCCCACATTTCTACCCCCTCTCTATGACCTCTCTATGACCTCCCTCCCTCCCTCTCCCACATTTCTACCCCCTCTCCATGACCTCTCTCCCTCCCTCTCCCACATTTCTACCCCCTCTCTATGACCTCTCTATGACCTCTCTCCCTCCCTCTCTCACATTTCTACCCCCTCTCTATGACCTCTCTATGACCTCTCTCCCTACCTCTCCCACCTCTCTACCCCCTCTCTATGACCTCTCTCCCTCCCTCTCCCACATTTCTACCCCCTCTCTATGACCTCTCTATGACCTCTCTCCCTCCCTCTCTCACATTTCTACTCCCTCTCTATGACCTCTCTCCCTCCCTCCCTCCCTCTCTCACATTTCTACCCCCTCTCTATGACCTCTCTATGACCTCCCTCCCTCTCCCACATTTCTACCCCCTCTCTATGACCTCTCTATGACCTCTCTCCCTCCCTCTCTCACATTTCTACTCCCTCTCTATGACCTCTCTCCCTCCCTCCCTCCCTCTCTCACATTTCTACCCCCTCTCTATGACCTCTCTATGACCTCCCTCCCTCTCCCACATTTCTACCCCCTCTCTATGACCTCTCTATGACCTCTCTCCCTCCCTCTCTCACATTTCTACTCCCTCTCTATGACCTCTCTCCCTCCCTCCCTCCCTCCCTCTCTCCCATTTCTACCCCCTCTCTATGACCTCTCTATGACCTCCCTCCCTCCCTGTCCCACATTTCTACCCCATCTCTATGACCTCCCTCCCTCCCTCTCCCACATTTCTACCCCCTCTCTATGACCTCCCTCCCTCCCTCTCCCACATTTCTACCGCCTCTCTAT
The DNA here is from genome assembly GCA_942159475.1 of Sthenelais limicola. Taxonomy (NCBI): domain Eukaryota; kingdom Metazoa; phylum Annelida; class Polychaeta; order Phyllodocida; family Sigalionidae; genus Sthenelais; species Sthenelais limicola. The sequence continues at coordinate 154,556,498 of OW804094.1, read as the reverse complement.
GACCTCTCTCCCTCCCTCTCTCCCTCCCTCTCCCACATTTCTACCCCCTGTCTATGACCTCTCTCCCTCCCTCTCCCACATTTCTACCCCCTCTCTATGACCTCTCTATGACCTCTCTCCCTCCCTCTCCCACATTTCTACCCCCTCTCTATGACCTCTCTCCCTCCCTCTCCCACATTTCTACCCCCTCTCTATGACCTCTCTCCCTCCCTCTCCCACATTTCTACCCCCTCTCTATGACCTCTCTCCCTCCCTCTCCCACATTTCTACCCCCTCTCTATGACCTCTCTTCCTCCCTCTCCCACATTTCTACCCCCTCTCTATGACCTCTCTCCCTCTCCCACATTTCTACCCCCTCTCTATGACCTCTCTCCCTCTCCCACATTTCTACCCCCTCTCTATGACCTCTCTCCCACCCTCTCCCACATTCCTACCCCCTCTCTATGACCTCTCTATGACCTCTCTCCCTCTCCCACATTTCTACCCCCTCTCTATGACCTCTCTCCCTCTCCCTCCCTCTCCCACATTTCTACCCCCTCTCTATGACCTCTCTCCCTCTCCCACATTTCTACCCCCTCTCTATGACCTCTCTATGACCTCTCTCCCTCCCTCTGTCACATTTCTACCCCCTCTCTATGACCTCTCTCCCTCCCTCTCCCACATTTCTACCCCCTCTCTATGACCTCCCTCCCTCCCTCTCCCACATTTCTACCCCCTCTCTATGACCTCTCTCCCTCCCTCTCTCACATTTCTACCCCCTCTCCATGACCTCTCTGCCTCTCTCTCTCACATTTCTACCCCCTCTCTATGACCTCTCTATGACCTCTCTACTCCCTCTCTCACATTTCTAACCCCTCTCTATGACCTCTCTATGACCTCTCTGCCTCTCTCTCTCACATTTCTAACCCCTCTCTATGACCTCTCTATGACCTCTCTGCCTCTCTCTCTCACATTTCTAACCCCTCTCTGTCCCAGCACTGCATTGTTGCTGAATCACTTGTTTTAGCCTTTTTTCACGCGTGGCCATCCTTGCTATGCAGTTGTCTTTGTCTGTCAGCCATGTCAGTCAAATTCTCAGAAAATGTACAATTGGCATCTGTATCTGTACACATTTAGTAAATTCTGCTAAATTAGGCTGAATTTGGTCAATACTAGGTAAATTCGAGTATATTTGGCATTGCATTGATTCTAGCAATCTGTTTGGTTAGCTTGAACTGAATTTTGAACTTTCGTCTAGAATTTGGGTCATTTGAAATTAGCAATGTTTAATTGTACATTTTCTGAAAATCTGACCCTTAT